>BSBK01003229.1:0-172500 GCA_027943335.1 Chamaecyparis obtusa | reverse complement strand
TACAGATGAAGCCATCAACTATGCAAACTCATCCCTTATAAAGGGGGATAGTCATCTTCTCCATTTTCCCCTTAGTTTGTACTAGCACTAAGCCAGGGTGAGGAAACTTATCTTGTTAGGTTCATTTTAAAATCTCTCAATGTTATATTATGTTATCACTTGATTAAGATACTTAACAATAAGTGATCCTGGTAGCCACTTGTGGGTCCCGATGCTTATTGCAAGCCACCCCCTACTACATATCTAGGTAAACTACCCTAGGCTCACAGATCTCACACAGATCACAAGATGATAATAATGTCCCTCAGGACTGCTCCACAAAATAATAGGAACACACTGGTTCTCACATAACCATAATGTCACAAAAAACTCTCAAAGTGTTCACAAAAGAATATATACACATGATCCCGTGGATTAGACATAAAAGTCAATACCATATTCTCCTCTATAGAATATGAAGCAAAACTCAATACAACATGAGCCAAAAAGGTCAAAACAGGGATGATCAGAATACACACACACATCAAACATAATGCTGAGAACATAACCAACCAACTCATACCCCGACCGCTGTTTCCCCCCAGGTCTTCTAGTGCTCAATAACACATTAAGCAAAGAAGAAACTCTAGGAATGAAGAATACACATTTGCATCATAGAAAACTGAAATCTAATTTCATAAGCACTTTAATTTCCATATTTGAACATAACTGAATTTAAGTATAGAGTTGCATAAATCCACTGAGATAAACTAATCCTTAACATTAATACCATGTCATAATAAAAGAACATCCCCTATATTCATCCTTTAGGTACAACAGAACAATAACACTCAATTTTTGTATACAAAAGTGCATATCCATTTACAAGATAGATCACACATTTCAATATTATGCAAATGACCAAATTCATACATTATCGAAAGCACATCTATGATATAATTTATACATCTTATACATCGAAT
This sequence comes from Chamaecyparis obtusa, assembly GCA_027943335.1. Lineage (NCBI taxonomy): Eukaryota > Viridiplantae > Streptophyta > Pinopsida > Cupressales > Cupressaceae > Chamaecyparis > Chamaecyparis obtusa. The sequence goes on along the minus strand of BSBK01003229.1, from coordinate 171,538 downwards.
CTAGATTAAATTTAAATGACTATCTTAGAATCAATCAATTTATCTAAGCTTAATCTAATTTGCCGATCGGTTCCAAGGTCCATTAAATCAAATAGTTGACTAAAAAATTCATTGAGTAATCTATGTCCAAACTAGAATAAAGAATTGATTCTAAAATCAAACAAGTAATTTAGATCCAAGTAAACTAAATACCAATTTTAGAATATAAAACGTAATTAGACGTAAAACTAGGCTTTGCTTTTGATATTTCCCTATAGATATAATAATAATAAATCCATAAAATTTATTATCAATTACCCCACTAAACAAAGTTTATTAAATTCTCTAATAAACAATACACTTATCTCAATATTAAACAATAAATAAACTTTTATTTAAAACCCTAGTATTAAATAAAATTTATTTAAATTTAATAAACTTTTAATTAAAAAAAAAAAACCTAGAAATTAAATAATATTTATTTAAATTTGATATTAAATAACATATTAATATCATTAAATAAAACTATTTATAAATATTACTAACATAAAACAAAATGATTAATAAAAGTTATTAATGAGAAATAAAATTATTAATTATAAAATAATTTTTTAAATAATAATAATAAAAAATAGTTTTTGACAAGTGTCAAGTGGGGGGGCCCGTGGCCACACCCCACTGGCGCTCACAAAGCTCGTTGCAGTGCTGTTGCAGCTGCAGTGCCGTGCACTGCACAGTTGCATCGCCAAAGGTAAGGGGGAGGGTAGGGGTTGGTGGCCCTGCCCCCCAAAATCAAAATACACATTTTTTTTTAATATTTTTAAAAAAAAAAAATAAATTTCGTACCAAACAATGAGTATTGTTTTTCTTTGATAAAGTATTATATTTTATTTTTCTAAAATAACATTCACACACTTTTAAAACAAAAAAAAACACAGAGAGTATTTTCAAAAATGAAAATAGGGTACATGATTTGCAATTTTTCCAGAAAAGGAAGTGTTTAACCTTTTTGTCTTCTATGCACATGTGACTCCCTTTTATTTGATATTGGTTGCATATTCATTTTGTCTTATATTGGTATTTTTTTACTGTATTTTTTGTTTACACAAAGAATAAAATTTATCCAGAATAATATTTTTCAAGTCAAATTGGGATTTTTACACAACCCATTAATTTAATTTAGCAACTCAATAGCCTACGCTATAGTTAAATTAATTTTTCATTTTCTAAGTGATCTAGGATGAATTTTCTCTCAAAATTTTGACAACATAACCCTACTATGTCAAGTCTATAAAAAATCATGAAATAACAAATCTATGGGTTCTCTAAACCCCCAAAATCGAAAGCATAAATAAAAATAGATCTATATCTATAAATCAAATCAAGCATAGTAAAATGCTAAAAATTCTACAAATGAAATCACATGAAAGTTTCTTCAAACCCTACCTCAATTCCAATGCTAGAAACTATAATAGAAAGCCTATAGAATGATGAAACTCTCAGATCTGTCAACAAAAGAATCTCAATACTGCAGATTTGAATCACAGTATATGCAAAACCCAATACCAGATGCAAGCAATCTTCACCTAGAAACTCAAGCACACACACAAAAACTCTAGAACACAAAAAATGTCTCAAAATCTCCAAAAGCTCTCTCCACAAATCTCCAACAACCTGATTGCATCCAAATGAATGCTAATTCTCCATATTAGGGATTCAACTCCACCATTCATGCAACCCTAGATGACTCATTAGACAACTCCTATTCAAACTCTCACTCTTAAGTTGAAAGAAATTACTAATTATTAATTAAAAAAATATCTTTAATTGTGCACAACCCAACTTAGACTCCTAAAGACAACTTGTCACCTTTTTGAAACAAATAACATTCAAACTCAATAAAGCACATGTTAATATTAAAATCTATTATTAAATAATTTGATATTCCAAACATCATTAAATCATGCAATTTAATTATTTAATATCTAATGGAACATTATTAATCCTATTTTCACACAATTAATTAATTAAATCCAAATATCCTAATATTTGATTTTTAATTAATTAATAATCACACAAAAGCATAGGAATTAAGTTTAATAATATTTTCCAGCTAAATATTAATCTCCATGACTATAGAAAATCACATACTCAAAAAGCAATAAATCAAGATCATCAAATAAAACAAACAAGCTCAAGGAAGGTATCCACGGACTTTGTCAACCTGACAAATTCGGGTAGGGTAGTCAAACTGATACTTATCCAATCCTAAGACAATTGGGCTTAGGTTAGGGTTTTGGATCTGTATATTATCTGCTATCTCTTACCATTTGAGATATTGCAATAGGGCACACTCATCCTAACAATTCAGGGAAGTCGATGCCCAGTACCTACAAACTTGCATACAAAACCTGCATGTACATACATATATAAATATATAATAGACAATGGTGGAGATCGGCTGATTGTGTGGATCTTGCAAGCAAGTAACTACGACTCCACCCCTCAACCACATCAGACATGTCAAATATAAATGTAAAATAAACACATCAACCATACACATGCAAGTATGGGGTCAATAAACTCATAAGCATCAATATTTTTCTAACATATAATCCATCATCCTAAAGTAATCATAACATTAATAAAATCAAACTAGGGGTGGGGTATTGCATCCACCCCCCCTAGGATTAGGCTTACTCCTGGAAGCCTAGAAACCGATAGGAGTATGCAACCCTCAAACACAAAGTATTTACTAAAAACAAAACATAACATCTGAAATCAAGTCGTAAGGTAGGAACATGATATGCAGTCATTAAGAACAATATAATATCTAGTTTAGGAGAAAACTAAAAATCACATTGATCAATCATTCATTTACAATTCAAATAAATCAAAACCTTTATTCATTCCTCATTATAGAAAACATCTAGCAAACAATTTCATAAAGAACACATTAAAATTTACATCAAATAATCAGTTACAAGGGTTCATATAGATCTAGTTAATGTAACACTCATGCAAACATATGGGTTACATAATGAGTCTAATATCACACAGCAACATAGTACCATCTCCGCCATGTCCTCCCTTATACATACTATCAGGGGTTCATAATGAACATGATATGAATAATACTTATTACAGAATAGGGCCAACAATATCAAACATTCGGAGTAGCCACCATAAAACTCAAAAAGGTAAAACTCAAATGGGGGAATCACAAGTCCAACATTAAATCATAGGAGATCTCCATTTCAACAATAAATTAAGTGTGGCTAGTGTCACAAAAAAGATAATGAAAAGAGAGGTAGGTGACTATTCTAATCATAAGAAAGTTCAAAAATTTCAATGCTAGCCCATACACAACATGAATAATTTAGCAATCAACCAAAATAAATCTTCAATCATAAAATATCCACATAACAAGGTGACTAGTGGTAGCCACACTCAAGGGAGTAATCACTTCATGACATCCAAAGGTAGTTCACCCTAGATACATTAGAGACAGTAACCATACACAATAAATAGTCCAATCACCTATGACAATCACTAGGCAAGTGATATCTCAAAGACATTAAAGAGAAAGCAAAGCATAAATGTTTAATAGATGTAATTTAATGGTTATCAAACACAAAAGAGTTATACGTCTATGTTTGGTTTCAAGTTTTAAAAGTTTAGACATCTAATGGGCACACAACTTCCTAGAGTTCCTAATGTAGAACTTGGTGCTCTGATACCAAGTGTAATGCCTTGCCAGGGAACCCAGGAGAACTTAACCTAAACATGCATCTAAGTTTCTAGAATAATTTTTTATTTTTATAAGTTAACATGCAAGATCAACATCAATGCGGAAGCAATTACCATTTACTCACATTAATACAACAATTAACACAGGTTACAACTCTCAAAGGTTCCTCGACAAAGATTATGTTAACATTAATTAATTAAAATAAAATAGGTACAATCATAAAACTATAATAAACAATTGAAAGATAAGAGCAACATCACATAGAAGATAACATAAATACATCTGGTACCATAAGGTATCCATAAATCTACATCCACTGCACATGTCACAGGGTATGTAATACAATAACTGAAAATAAGTACACATGATATCTATGAGAAACTGATACCAATATACATGATCACAAAGAAGAAGAAGAAGAAGAGATAAGAACACAACTCCAACAAAGAACATCAAGAAGGAACAACTGCTACAGGGATCATCCAGCACTGGTATACGAACGTTGGAATCTCAAATGGTAAAAGAATCACTACCACCCAAACTCGTGAACCTAAATGGTCCACTCCCACCATGTTGATGAGATAACGACAGATCCCACTCGGATAAAAAACATCAAATAGATCAAGCTAAAGAAAGGATCCTGAAAGCTCTCTAACTCAAGGTGAAAAAGTAATAATGCCATGAAAGACTTACTATTTCAGAGGAAACTGACACATGTAGGATAACTAGACTATGCATAGGAAGGTGTCATCATGTACGTCTAACCCTTGATTCTTGTCCTAGTAATCTCTCTGGATCCTGACACTCAAGTGACCATAAATAGTGTTAATGACCTCTCGTACAGACGAAGCCATCAACTATGCCAACTCATCCCTTATAAAGGGGGCTAGTCATCTTCTCCATTCCCACCTTGGTCTGTACTAGCACTAAGCCAGGGTGAGGAAACTTATCTTGTTAGGTTCATTTTAAAATCTCTCAATGTTATATTATGTTATCACTTGATTAAGATACTTAACAATAAGTGATCCTAGCAGCCACTCGTGGGCCCTGATGCTTATTGCAAGCCACCCCCTACTACATATCTAGGTAAACTACCCTAGGCTCACAGATCTCACATAGATCACAAGATGATAATAATGTCCCTCAGGACTGCTCCACAAAATAATAGGAACACACTGGTTCTCACATAACCATAATGTCACAAAACACTCTCAAAGTGTTCACAAAAGAATATATACACATGATCCCATGGATCGGACATAAAAGTCAATACCATATTCTCCTCTATAGGATATGAAGCAAAACTCAATATAACATGAGCCCAAATGGTCAAAACAAGGATGATCAAAATACACACACATCAAACATAATGCTGAGAACATAACCAACCGACTCATACCCCAACGTCTATTTTCCCCCAAGGTCTTCGAGTGCCCGATAACACATTAAGCAAAGAAGAAACTCTAGGAATGAAGAATACACATTTGCATCATAGAAAACTAAAATATAATTTCATAAGCAATTTAATTTCCATATTTGAACATAACTAAATTTAAGTATAGAGTTGCATAAATCCACTGAGATAAACTAATCCTAAACATTAATACCATGTTGTAATAAAAGAACATCCCCTATATTCATCCTTTAGGTACAACAGAATAATAACACTCAATTTTGGTATACAAAAGTGCATATCCATTTACAAGATAGATCACACATTTCAATATTATGCAAATGACCAAATTCATACATTACTAGGGTAATTTTTAGTGGCGAATATTCACCATTTGGAAAATTTTTGGAATAATGTCTCGTGGAATTAGCGAATCGTGCAGGTATACGCTGGGAAATATTCGCCCAATCTTGACATGGTAACTGCTGAATATTAATTGGAATCGCCAATCAGATTTGTCATTTGACGCTATTGACCATCATATTCACCTATAATTAATGTGGCATGGTTCTTTTAACGGTCTCTTATTCACCAGCGATATTAATTATGAATTGCATATAAAATTTGAAATAGCCAAATGGTTTATATTGTTATCTTAACCGTGACCTATTTTGCCACCCGTTAATTAATTATTTTATTGGTCCACGACGTATTTCACCAACCCATTAATTAATTGTTTTATTGGTCCACGACGTATTTCGCCAACCCGTTAATTAATTATTCACCACGTATATTTAATTTTTTGCCAAACATAGCATTGATCAGGTCGGCACTCGACACATTTTCGCCAAAAGGCTGAGATTTTAAAAATTGGAAATTTGGAATTTGGTATCATGGATTGATATAAATTCAAATCAAATTTAGAAAACTTAGAAGTAGTCTTATCGTACGTCGTTACAAATTTTTGGAGCCAGAACCCGGAGGGCCAGATTTACAAATAACAATCTTGCAACAGTAAATAGAGGATTCAACATTTCAGAGAGTCGAAAATCAAAGGAAGCAGGACAAAGGTAAACAATTATTTGTTCAACTTTACATTTCACAATTCACAGTATTGCTATTAATTTTAATTCGTAGAGGCTAGAATCCTAGTGACTAGTGAGAGGTCATTGGGTAAAGATGTCAGACAAGGGTGACTATCCTGAGGCTGAGATTGAGTATCCTCAGGCTACTACTGCTGAAGGGATTCAGATATCAGGGGAGGTTGAGACTTAGGGTAGTGAAGAGATTGGAAAGCTAGACAAGGGTAAGACTCCTCGGGGTAGTGAAGGGCCTGGGAGGCCATCAAAACACCCAAAACTTAAAGATACTACCATAAAGGCTTTCTTTGGAGTTGGCAATGTTTCTACTGCATCAACATTTACAATTGCGAGTGCAAAATCCATTCATAGTAGCTCACCAGTACCAGTACCACAAGCCGGGGTTGTCATTGAGTTAAATGAAAATCAAAATACATCAAATGAGGATAACAATGGTGGCACGAGAGAAGATGTTATAAGGGATACGCAGAACCAGTTGGAAGAAAATGGTAGCAATGAAGATAATAATAATGTTGGTAGGAAGAAAAGAAAAAGGGAAGTAAAAATGGGGCGGGAGTGGGAAATGGCAAGAAATTTTAAGGTTGATTGGGTAGCAAAGTACTAGTTCATTGAACCAGTCCTAAGCAATGATGAACAACCAATAGAATGCAGGTGTAAGATTTGTACCTGGAAACTTAAAAGAGAGAAGAAGTTGCAGCTAAAGCTTGACACTATAAAAAAGCATATTGGTAAGGTTTATGAAAAATAGACCATAGACGGACAAGAAATATCAGTAGTGAGATGGAAATCAAAGGAAGAATGTCTTCATGTTGAGTATGCCATAGAATATGAAGAGCATAACAAGAGAATGGCAGTAATTGCTAGTAGTGAAAATCCAATCAAGGCTGGGTTTAAACATGCAGCCAATGAAGCAAACCTAGCAAAGACCATTCAGATGAGTGTTGTTTTTCATATTATGTCCAGAGGGCATCCTATGAGAGACTTCTCAGAATATGGTAATTTATTATCTTTTTTGAAAGTTCCTCACTATCCCATGTCACATTGGTCAACAAATGTTGGATGGGAAATGGAAAACTGTCTTTCTGAGGTGGAAAAGCAAAATTTACAGGAGAAAGTAAAACAGTCCAGATTCATTTCATTATCCATAGATGAAGTTACTGTAGTAGATAATACTGCTTGGATTTGTATGCATGTGTATACAGTAAAAGAACATGTCCGCCAAGCTCATCTACTATGCGTTCATAAAATGAGGGGCAATTCAACAATAGAAAAATTATATTCTGAAGTGAAGAATGCTTTGCATGAAGTTGCTGGTATGGATGATTTAACAATTGGAAAGAAGTTAGTGTGTGTTGCAACTGATGGAGCTACAGTAATGCAAGGCCAAATGAATGGTCTCTGTGCAAGATTACAAACTAGTATTGCACCTTACATGCTTGGCATACATTGCATGGCCCATCGAATGAATTTAGCATATAAAATTGTAAGCGATTTTCCTATAGTGTCAAAAGTTGAAGATCTAGTTCGCGACATATACTCTTACTTCTGCAGAAGTCTTAAACGTTTTGCAGAATTTAAGATTTTTTCTGAGGGAGTAACACCAGGAAACAAGCTTCTTAAGGATGTTGAGACTAGATGGATCTCTTTGCATGGACCAGTAGAAAGAGTTCTAACAAAATATCAATCCTTGATCGGAGTAATATATGAGCAACGCCTCACAGTAGACAAAGCTCCTCATTTGTTACATAAGTTAAGTGATATAGAGACTCTATTAACTTTAGCCAGTCTTCTCCCCATGCTGGATTTAATGAACAAGCTTGTTAAGAAAGCCCAAGACAGGACTATGTATATCCATGAGTACTCAGATTTACATAAAATGACATGCATTGCCCTGGATAATTTATACTCAGATATGATAACAATTCAAAGCCCAAATTTTTTCAGGTGGCAAATAATTACAGATTTGAATCATGCTGAGAATTTTTTTCAATTCAATGCAAAAAATGATTTATGTGTGTTTGTGAAAGGATATGAAATACCAATGCACCAATCTAAGACAGGCAAGCGATGTAGTACCTCCATATTTTTGCTTTCAGTTTTATCAGTGCCGTACTCTTTTAGGCCACTTTGCATGTGTGCATTTATGGATATTGTTTCAGTGATTGTGGATTTATCTAGATTATGTTCATGCTATGATGATATGTGACTTCATATATAGATGGTTATGTTATTATGATGTGATGTTTCAGGTTTCAGTTGGTTTATGATATACTTACCCCATACTAGCATGTGTATGGTGTTCATATGTATGTATTTGTATTATGTGTCTTTATGATAGAGGGCGGAGGTGTAGTTACTCGCTTTGTCGAGATCCACACGACTGACCGTACCTTATCATTGCTTGTTATATGTTGTATGCACATGCTTTGTTTAGTGATGACAGGTTTGCAGGTACGGGGCATCGTCTTCCATGAATTGGCAGGAGTGAGCGTGCCCACATACATTCATCTCATGGTAAAGAGGGAAGATAGTATTCAGACCCAAAACCCAATCCTTAGCCTATTTATCCTAATTAATGGATAAAGTGTCGTTTGACTACCTTGCCCGAGTTTGGTCAAGTTGACCTAATTCATGGATTCTGTCTTGTGAGATTGGATGATGCATGAATGTTGCTGAAATTATTGCTTTGATTTGATTATTTTGCTATGGTTATTTTAATTAATTATATAGTGGAAAATAATGATTAAAGTATTTCTTATGTTGTTGAATAATTATTAATTAATTAAAAGTCAAATATGAGAATATTTGAATTTAATTAATTAATTGTGCTAAATTTTGATTTAATAAGTTTTTATTAAATTGTTGAAGAATTAGTGCATGTTTTAATTTTGCTATAAATTATTAAATAATTTAAATGTGAAAATTTATTTTTGCATGTTCTTTATTTATTTATGTGAAATTAGATTTCATAAGATAACTTGTAAATAGAGTTCCATGTGAGATGTGCATGAATAATATATTTTATAATTAAATATTGGTATTTTCCCTCGACTCAAGAAGAGGAGTTTGAATAGGAGTTGTTTGGTGACTCATTAGGGTTTTGCATGATAAGTGGGTTTGTTTTTCTATTTGGGGAAAAATTTTGCATTCATTTTGGAGAACCAAGTTTTGTTAAAATTTTCAATTTTGGAGAGGGAGCATTGGAGAAATATTTTGTGCCTTCTTGTGTTCTTGAGATTTGGGTGTGAGAATTTTTCTGGGTGAAATGTGTGTGCATCTGGTATTGGAATTCTATATGCTGTGATTCAGAGTTGCAGGATTGAGCTCTACACATTTAGATTTGGGAGATTTAGCATTCTACAGTCAATTCCATCTCAGTTTCTTGCATTGGATTGAGGTAGGAGATTGATTTAATCTTTCTGAAATTTTACTTAATAAATTTTCATTATATAGTTGTGTTTGTTTTGATTTGGAGAATGCAAATCTGTTTTCATTTATAATTCATTTTGGGTGTTAAGAAAACCCTTTGTTTGATGCTTTTGATTTTTATATTGTGACTTGGCATAGAAATGTTATGCTGCTGAAATTTTTGAGAAAAATTCATCCTAGGGCTTTTAGAAAATAAAAATTTAAATATCTATAGTAGGTTCTATAGTATGAGTGATTTAATTAAATGGGTTGTCTTTGAAAAATCATTTTGAGTCAAAAAAATGCATTCTGTGTAAAAAACCCTTGCTCTGTAAAAAAATATATAGTAAAATAAAATATTCTGTAAAAGACAAAAAAAAAAAAAGATGCTTTTATTTTTCATTGGTTGAGGTTGAAATGGTTAAGTGAAATCCATTTGTTAAAATTTATTAAAAAAAAATCAAGTCTTCATATTTCCAATTCTGGAAATAAAAAGTGACAGTCTGCCATTTCCATTTTCAGAAATACCAGACCTGTCAAATCAATCATCTTTGTCTTTTATTAAATTTAATATAAAATTATTATTTTATTAAATGTAATGCAACGTTTAAAAAAAAATATAGCTTTGCATATTTTATGTTAGTATTTGTTTTTGGGTTTTAAAAAAAATTTGTTAAAAAAAATGATGAAAAAAGTGCTATTGCACTTTATCCTGCGCAGGCAGGGTACCTGTGCTGGCAGTGGCCTGCGCATGCAGGTACACTGTGCACGCGTAGTACCTGCAAGTGCAAGTACACTGCGCGATTGTGAGGTGCGGGCTCGAACCCCACCCCCCCGAATTATGTTATACATTTTGTTTTTAATATTATTTAATTTGTATTACTTTTTATGTTTTGTTAACATATTAATTTTTTTTATGTTAGTTTATTAAATATATATATATGTAAATAAATAAATATATATATATATATATATACATATATATATATATATACATATATATATATATATATATACATATATATATATATATATATATATATATATATATACATATATATATATATATATATAGATATATATGTATGTATATATATATATATATATATATATATGTATGTATATATACATATATATATATATATATATATATATATATACATATATACATATACATATATATATATATATATATATATATATATATATATACATATATACATATACATATATACATATATACATATATATATATATAGATATAATATATATATATATATATGTATATATGTATATATATACATACATATATATATGTATATATATACATACATATATATATATATATATATATATATATATACATACATATATATATACATATATATATATATATATATATATATATACATATATATATATATATACATACATATATATATATATATATACATACATATATATATATATATATACATACATATATATATATATATACATACATATATATATATATTTGGTTAAATGATTAAATTTTAGTTTTTATATTTATATATATATATATTGTTGTAAATGTATTTATGGTGGCTATAATTTATTAATAATTTAATTTTATTAATTTGATCTATTCAAATTTTAATAAAATTTTATTATTATGTTTTGTTTAAGTTTAACAATAGAATTTCATTTAATATTATTAATTTTTGTTAATGAAATTTCTCATTTTAAATGTCATTCATAGAGCAAAGTTTTGATTATTTTCTATCTGAATTGGGCATCTTGGTTATAATGAATTAATTGACACTTCTTACGTTATCTGAACTACTTGTGGTAACAGTAGACATGGTTATTGTGAAAACTCTCTAGTAGATATTTTTCTTAAATTCATTTGTAATGCTTATGAAACATATTGAGTTATGGTTTTATTTTAGTTTGATTTGATGCAATTGTATATTCTTCGTGTCTTCTTTGACATTATGGGTTGTCAGGTTTTAGATAACCTAGGAGAATACAGAGGCCAGGGTATGTGTTAGGCAGTAGTGTTTTTCAGTTATGTATGGTGTGTGTGCACTCTGTCTGATTATCATTTATGTTTGACCATTGGGCTCGTGTTATATTGTTTTCTATTTGTGGTATCTCTGTGACTTTATCTAGTTCTTTTATGTGAATTTGGATATGAGGTTACGAAGTTGTATACCTGATTTGATCTAGGAGAGACCTATGAGCCTAGGGTAGTTTACCTAGGTATGTGTTAGGAGGTGGCTTGCAATAAGCGCCGGGGCCCACAAGTGGCTGCCGTTGACCGCTTATTGTAAGTTATTGTAAACAAGTGATAACCTAATTATATTAAGGGAAACAAATGAACCTAATAAGATAGTTTTTCCTCTCCCATGCCTGAGTGCTAGTATAGACTGAGATGAGGATGAGATGATGCTTGCCGCCTATTGGGGTGCGTGTTCTGGCATAGTTAATGGCTTCGTCAGTATGAGAAGTCATTGATTCCGTGTATGGTCACTTGAGTTCCAGAATCCAGAGTGATTACCAGGATGAGACTCAAGGGTTAGATGTACATGATGACACCTACCTAGACATAGTCTAGTTATCCTACAAGGTCGGTTGCCTCTGGATTAGCGAGTCATACTTTTCACTACTTTTGTTGACCTTGAGTTAGTACGCTATCAGGATCCCTTTCCTAGTGGTATTTTCTGTATGGACTTGATTATCCATTTGGGGTCTGATGTTATCTCCTCAGCACGGTGGGGTAGACCTTTGTGGTTCTACACGGATGGGTGGTGGTGATTCTTTACCATTTGAGATTCGACGTCCTGGTACCAGTGCTTGATGGTGTCTTTTCGGTTGGATTCCTTATGATACTTATTCTATGATATTCTTATGTACTTATTCTTTAATGTAAATCTTGTATTAGAGTATCGCATATGATACCTAATCTGGATAATTATAATTTAGATGTTAGTAAGATTAATACATACCCTGCGACATGTGCAGTGGATGTATGTTTATTAGATTTAATGATTGTTCATGAAATGTAAACAATACGATGTAATGACTGTATTTATTTTATGGAATCATTTGTTGATGTTATTTGTTATGTTATGTTAGTAAGTAATGTTACGTCACGGGACCCATTAGAGTTGTAACCTGTATTTTCAATGTGTGTTATGTGAGATAATGGTTATTGCTTTATGTGGTTGTATATCTTGAATGCTAACTTTAGAAAAAAAAATTGTTCACCAAACTTAGTATCATGTTTTAGGTTAGTTTCTTTTGGGTTCCCTGACGGGGCGTTACAAGTGAGGTAGACTACTTCCAGTTAAAAGGGCTGATTTTGACATGTTTGTTAAATCTATTAGTGAGAATTTGAAGTCAATTTCCTACCAACTTTCAAGTGAGATTCATGAAAGATTCCCTAGAGAAGAAATTCTTGAGGCCATGGGTTGTGTGTTTCCTCATTTTTGGAAAAACATCGGAGATAGACAACATGATGCTCATATGTTTCATAAAAAAATTGATGAATTGATCAGAGAGTTTTCAAAACATGCAGATTGCAATGGACAACCAATTGATGGAATTATAGATTCAGCTATTCTTAAAAAACAATGTAGACAATTTGCATCATGTATGAAATTGCAGTTAAAAAACTTGGAGAATCCATTTCAACTTGGTGCAATAACCAGGCTTTGGAAAAGGATAGAGCAGAGTGAAGTACTACGTGATTCAATATCAGAATATTTCAAACTCGCTAATTTATGTCAAACAATGATATTGGGGTTGGTGGAAGATGAAAGAGTTTTCAGTGGATTGGGGTTTTTGAAATCAAAGATCAGAAACAAACTAGATAGAAATTTGGAAACTTGCTTGAGGTTGTTTGTAACTCAGTACAATGTTACAGACTTTCCTTATGATAGGGCATTGGCAATTTGGAATTCCCTACATGAAAGATGAGGGCTTTTGAACACTACTTCAAAACATGGTGGTTCAGAGACAAACGATGGATCTTGGTCCCAGACTCAGAATGAAGATGAAGAGTTTTTTAATTTTGAATACCCAACTCAGAATGAAGAAGAACCTCTTGCTAGTAGTAGTAGTCAATTTCAAGAGTTGGATTCCATGTGGGATATAGAAGAGGGTGAGGCAGACTGCTCACTGACATTGAGTGAAGAGTGAACTGTGAAGTGATTTAGAATTAGCATTCGGTTAATAGGTATTTATAATTTTATACACTATATACTTATTACTATACTTGTTGGATAAATTGATAATGGAATTGGACTTGATTCTGAATATTTATTAATTTATTGACAATTTATTAATTGACTCATATTCAACTACAAGCCTATGGGTACAAGTAATAAGTATTGTTCATGATTTTTGTAATTTCAATTTTGATTTTTGTAATTTGTAATTTGAAATTTTGAATTCATGATTTTTGTAAAGTAGATTGTATAAACTAGAATGTCCCTCTTTGTCCACAATAGCAGGTGCCAGGGATATATATGATTTTTGTAATTGTAGAATGTTCAAGAAATTTGTAATTTGATATAACCTTACGAAGTCCCGCACAAAACCTTTCGTAACCTCTCAGCTGTTTAATCTTGTAACTGATTAACCTTTCCGAAGTTACGCCTTTCTACGAGATGCTTCATCGCAGCTTCATAACCGCCAACACTAATGGCCAACAAACCCTCACGAAGCTCCGTAAACCAATTGTTCCTGACAAAGTGTTCCAAAGTTATGCACGCCATTAGTTGGGAGTCCTTCGGAAGTTCAGAACGCATTAGCATCCTAACCACTTAACCGTGGAGAAGTTACGAAACAACCCAACGTTACTTCGGAACATTGTCGCTGGTCTGTTAGTAACGCACACATGCTTACTAGTATATCTTGGATTTTATCAAAGGTTCCTAGATTCACACTACTTACTAGTATATCCTTAAGAAAACCTTGAGAGAATTTATGTTATATTCAAAGCTTATTTAATCTGATCTTGGATTAGAGCTGAGAAATATGAACATACACACAAAGATTATTCATGTAATGAATCAAAACAATTCATAATTCAAAGAGAGATACTCAAGGAGAGATATAAATCTTGGATTATATTCAAATGCTATATTATATCATGCTCACAAAATGCTTTACTATGTAACCTTCTGAAAATAACTTGAACTAGAAGATACTATCTTCTATAGAAAATATGCCTATTATAGTCTATGATATCCCAGACTCAAGAAACTTATCAGTCAAATTGATCAAGTTCTCGGTCCTTTTTCATTGATCCTGGTAATCCTTTTATAGAAAATAAGGATTGCAAACAAGCTTCAGATCATTTTAGAAAAGACAAGAAAGGAGCGTTCATATAGGACAAAAAATGAAAATAAAACTTTCTAATTCTTGTTACAAAACTTTAAAATGGATCATTAAAATGAGCGCCAAAAATCCTATAGTAACTCCCAAGGGCAGTTCAACTTCTGCCAGGTGTAATAGCCGTGCTCATGATAACTACTTGATGACTTTATCCTTGTTGGATTTGATCTTGAGGGTTTGGAACACTGCCACCTGCTGCCTCCTCATTTGATGCTTCTTCTTCTTCTGAACTCTCTGAGGGATATGTTGATTTCCAAGTCATATAGGTCTCCTCACTCAGCCAATGAAAGGCAAGGACTTCATCCTTCTTTGGTAATAGTTTGTTCCACTCAGCAACCAACTGGTGAACCTCTATTCTGACATTAGCAAAATGCATCCTAGCATCTTGAAGGAGCTTGACAAGTTGTATGAATGGGATATTATCATCTGTATCTAAAATGGAGTCTATTTTAGATAATACTTGTCTATCTATCTGCTCCATCCATTGATCCTTATCTTTAATTACCCCATCTGCCTTAATGAGACTAGGAAAAATTTGAAAATCATCCCGAAAGTATCTTACCCTTAAGATTTCTGATCTTCTTCTTATACTTGCCCTATTTACCTCAAAATCAAAAAGATCCTTAACAAACTTGTAAGTGTTTGTTAGCTCTATATCCACAATAGATTTGTCCTTAATTTGATCAAAAAATGATTTAAAATTATCTTTCCTTGTAACCCACTTTTCCAAAATCTTGTCCACAGTAGCTGCTTCTTTCTGAAAAGATGTTAAGACAACTGCCAATTGATTTGTAGTTTTATATACTTCCTTAGGTCTTACCTTTGCAACAAAGTGTGAAACAATATCCTTTATTTTCTTTTCATATTTCTCCTTTACCTTTTGATCAATGTCTTTCTCATCAGTGGAAGGAGGAAGAGGAGGAGGAAATTCAATAATAGGGCTTGAAGAGGAAGGCCCAGCAAGGGAGGAAGCAATCTGCATCTGCTCTGATAATTGCATTGGGCCATGCTCCCCCAATCTCTTCTTCAAATCTACAATTAAAGTATCTCTTTCAAGAATCCCTTGTTTCAACTCACCATAAACCTTCAAAACTGCTTCCAACTTGGTAGTGAGTTCTTCCTTCTCTTTGGCTTCCTTTTCTGCCACCTTTGCTATTAATTGTGTTATGGCCATTACCATACCTGATGCTTTAACCAAAGAAGTATCAGTAACCCTTCTTACAATTAGACTCCTTGAAAGGTCATCTTTGACAATTTGTTTTCCCCTGTTATTTTCATTCTTTCTTAGGGACCACATTACCAAAGCCTGGTGATTGTCATTGAAAGTGACCCCTTTGATAGCCTATTCTACTTCCTCTTTAGTCTTGTGGAAAGGAGTGGTCTATTTTCTGACTGCGTCAAAAACCACCGCATCAGCTATATCCCACTCTGGAAGGATTAGAACTCCTGATACTTTCACTATATCTCTTCCCTGTTCTGGAGTGATTTTCTTAAATTTTGCAGTCATCTCTATTTTCACTTCCTCCTCTATGATTTGTAAATCCTTCTCTAGATTCTCTTCATGTCTCTTCTCACAAATTTCTTGAAACTGGTTGATGTTCAATTTCCAAAGAAATTGCATGAAAGCCCTAGTTTTAACAAAAGCATCATCAGCCAAAAACTCCTGACAGGCTTGCTTGATTACAAGGTCTAATTCTGTACCTGCCAATTCCCCTACTATTAAATCCAACTTGGGCTCTTCTGGTGCCTCTGGAACTCCCTCATTTATTTCTTCATAGGTCATAAAGATTTGACCTAGAGCATCTACTTGTTGTACCTATTCTATAACCTCCTGGTCATCCAAAATGTTTAGAGGTGACTGTGATGGAGAGTAATATTCTTCAACATGAACAGGTCTTTCTTCCACTCTCTGTTTCTTCGATTGGGGTGGAGAATCAGTTACATCCTCAGAGGCTTGAAGATGAGGAGAGTCAGGGACCTCTATAACCTCCTTTTGTTTCTCAACTTGTTGTGAAGTTGATGGGACATCCATTTTATCCATCTTCCTTTGTTGGCTTTGCTTTGGTACTACAACATTGTAACCAGTCTTCTTTTGTACCATGTACCTCCCTGAGGGTAATCCTTTTGCAAATATAGGTTTTCTCCGCAACTTTTTAGCCCTTTCTGAGTCATCCTTCATCACCTTTTCCTTGTTTTCACTCAGGGTCTGAAAGATATCCTGGAAACAATTCATGAGAGTATCTATTTTCTTGCCCATTGGAGTTATGCTCTTCAGGGGGTCCCATCTAGAATCAAAATGTTGGATGAAATCCAATGTCTTTTTGTACACTAGCCATTTTTCTTTCCTAACCTCCTGTTCCTGTAACTTTGGGGTATTTCTGACAATATCTTCAGGAAAGTTAAAAATGTGGTTAACCATGGCACATTTGGCTCTCTTCTTAAACATCTCATTATAAAACCCCTCAGGGTCTGCTGTCCTAGAAATTGCAGTAGCCATATGGTATGGAGCCATGATTTTATCTATGTGAACCCATCCACCCTTGGTAATTATGAACTGGTGGGCAATGGTAACATTTGGGAACAAAGTTCCCTTGCCTTTTCTAGTGAGGGCACACTCTTCAATACTCCTGATTGCCTAATAAATTCTGTGATTCCAATCCTAAGGGGTACATGATAAGGCAATACAATTGGATTGGCATATCTTCACCATCCTTGTGTCTTATCAACTCCATTTCTTGCTCAAAATAGTTTGCTCCTTTAAACAAAAACATGTACATTATGAAAGAATACCAGCATAAAAGCCTATCATCTTCATTCTTTTGAATCTTCACTAATCCATTATGGATTAATTCAGCAATAAATGGAGCAAAATCAAATGTAATAGACAAGTGTGGGTGCAGAATTTGAATCACCATGCACATCAAATGTATTGGCATCCTTTCACTGACATCCTCTCCAAAAACCTGACATAATGACCAATATGCTCCCTTAGCCGTGAAGTCAAAATATTCTATCATAAAAGGCTCCTGTGTTTTCTCTCCCATGATAACCATTTTCCCAATTTTGGTACAAAAGTCCTTCAATAATTTGCCTCTAAAATAGTTTCTTTGTGCATCATACACTTTCTTTAGTTCTTCAAGATCAATATTCTCTAGACTGTCTGAGGGTTCACTTAACCTAAACACCTTCCTAATCTCTTCAGTAGAAATTTTGATCAATAACATTCCTTTTGCATCCCTAACCTCCCTAGTGATTGGGTCATAACTCTTTGCAACCTGGGTCATCAAATCAACATCTAAAAAGATGTCGGGTACCACAAGTTTTCCCAGGTCAGACTGCCATATATTTCTTACAAGGCGAGGGGTATTTCTCTGACTAAAACCCACTTTGAATAACTCTAAGCCAGTGATATCAGGGTCACCATTTGCATTGATTGTACCAATTTTGGCCTCCCTAATAAAATGTGCTATGTCATATAGACCATCCGCTACCTTTACCCTAGGGTCTTTGGGAATCAGACTCTTGGTTTTCACTAGGTTAGTAGTAGAGCTGGGAAGTAACTACCATAAATCCTCATGCAAACCTCTTTCACTGTAGTCAATTTTACCAGACAATTCTTTCCTTGGTGCCATTTTAGGGTTTATGCTAAAAAACCTTTGCAAGATATACAGACTATGGGACTATGATTCTTTTAGTAGGGAAGCAAATCGTATAACTATTTTATCGACCTTTTTTCTAGGAAATCACCGGGAGACAACAGCCAGTCCTTGCAATTCTTCACACCTGGGTCTCTACAATTTTTTGATCTCTTTGTGCTTCTGAGAGTGCACGGAATTCTGATATATGAATAATTAAAACACTCACCTCAGTAATTTATTCGGCATGATTCAACCATTACTCCTCTGAAAAAATGAACTATCACTTCTCAACGGGAAACTTGAAATTTGCGTCACTTTATCTCCAGTTTGAATTAGGACTGTCGATTCTTACTAGCATATCATCTAACAGTTTGTTTGCATGATCTCATAACATGAAAAAGGCCTATGCAATCATACGAAAAATAGTCATACCAGTCTTTTCACTGGTGGCAATCCCTGCAACCTTTATTGTTAGAACAACGATTAGTCGCATGATCTTATAACTTAAAAATAGCCTATACGATCATATGAAAAATTGCTAGCATGCAACCACTGTCAGCATCCTTTTGAGTTACTGGCCTCACTGCTTTTAGCCAATGAAAAACCACCACTTGTGAAGAGAGCTATCGGCGGTCCCACCTGAGAATCATGCTTGTCTTTATGCAAGATCGACGGTTGGTCGCATGATCGCATAGGCCTCTAAGATCCTATGAGATTATATGATAGCCATCTGATCTTTCCTTTGTTACTTTCAGCTATGAAGATCCTTCTGACACTGGCCCCATCATCTCAAATAAAAATCCACCACTTGTGAGATACCTGTCAGCGGCCCCACTTTGTTCCCGCATTAAGCTTCATTGTAAGATCAATGGTTAGTCTTATGTTCGCATGGCTTGGAAAGATTCCATGTGAACACACGACCATCGTTAGATCTTCATTAAAGATTCAAAGCTGAATGACATTCGAAACATTAGAATATGAGGTATTCAGGACTTAGGACATATTATTTATATCACCGGGCCTTTGGACTTAGGGAAAATAAAGATATGACCCCCGCGTCATGATAAAATAAACACACGTGCTCTTCTATGAACCTAAGTGACTCAAAAAGTAACACTCAAATAGAAATGAAAAGAGTGACCTAGGTTTTTTATGAAAGTGGCAAATATTTAGGGCTTTCCTCAAACTTGAACTTTAACTAGGGCTGGCTGGATATGGGGGAAAATCTTGATAAATTTGCAAGATTTTTTGTGGGTTTTCTGTAGAAAAAATATCACAATCTTTTAACACTTATGCACACTTCAATTTTATAAAAATTTCACAAGATTGACATACTAAAAAATTGAAGTGCCAACACCTTTCTAGGGTTTAATGGATTTTTAGAGCATATCTCAACCTAGCACTTAGGGTTTTAACATTTTGATCAAAATTCAGGCCTTCGGGAGGAAAATTGTAGGAAATTCTCAAAACAATTGTGAAAACTAAAAATACTACCAACATGGTCAATTTATTATTTTTCAATTACCTAATTTCCTAATGCTAAGCATTTACTTAATTAGAATTGAGATTCTTGACTTGAGCCAATGAATGAGCTCTGTTAGGGATTTTTCTTGCATGAATCAATTTTTTGAAAGGTTACTTCAGACTATGCTTCTTGAGACTAATTCAAACAAGAGAAAGACCTAATTGTTGACTCTGAGGATTGGATAGGATAGTCCTTCATTTTTGAGCTCCACATACTTAGGCAGGTATTACCGTATTACCTTCTAATGATTATTGATAAAAGTAAAGAGACAACAACAATATATGGCAAAAGTTGCAGTGTATTTGTATTAAAATCAACTCGCTAATTACATTCAAAATTCAATTACTCAGAAGGTCAGACACAACTTAGAAGTCTACTTCAAAGCAATTCTGTTCAAATTTTTCTATTATCTTTCAACTCTATCCCAAAAATGAGTCTTCAACTCTATTGATACCTCATTTCAACCATCTTGGAATCCCCTCATGAATGGGAATGCAACAAGTTTCAGATGGTTGAAAACCCTAAACCTAGAAAGCATAAGAAATAAAGCAATAAAAGACAAAATACAATGAGCCTTCACATGGTGGAAAGACAAAATTGTTTTGGCCTGTTCTGCATCCTGGATCACTGATAACTAACACCTTTGTCTATGAGTATTCATGATAGCTGCTATTATAACAAGATATGGTGACTGCCATTCCGGCTAACTTACACCATTCTTAAATGATAGCTTATCATCCCTGTATTTTGAGCTCAGGTGTCAAGTGCTCTAGATGTCCTCCTTACTCATCATCCAAAATGTCCAATTCAACTGTAGTGGATTTAACTTTCTTGGCCTATGTTAGCTCATCCCATGCAGTTACTTCTTCCTCTAACGACCAATTGAAGTCCTGGAGGAGCTACAGTTGTGCTTTTTTTCTTCCCCACCTAGCATCTGTAATTGCTTTGACATCTATTACAAACCTGGTGAGATCTATCTCTACCTTAATAGCTTCATCCAGGGTTTTATTGAAGCTCTCCAATTCAACATTATTCCCCTCACCTAAAAATGCCTCCTTCCTAGGCAATAAAAGATCAGCATCTGACCTCCACTAATCAAGGATCTTTATGGCTCCATCCCCATTCTTAATGGAAGGGATAAAATTGTTGGAATAGGAGCTGGGCATGGCTATCTTAGCCTCTATCAAGTTTTCCTTACCCTTAAAAAGTGGTAATATGGCTTTAATTCTGTCTATCTCCTCACCAACCCTCACAACTATCTCTAGAATATCACTTCTCAAAGATTGAGCAAATGCCAATCTATCAAAAAGTGGTGTTCTGGTAGACCAAGTTGCATGATACTCACTTAAAATTTGTACATAGCTATCCACTTCTTTCTGTAATTCTGGTAACTTGCCATAAGCATTAAAAACAAGATCAAATTTATCTTTAATTACATTTATTCTGTGCTGCAGAA
Source organism: Chamaecyparis obtusa (assembly GCA_027943335.1). NCBI lineage: Eukaryota > Viridiplantae > Streptophyta > Pinopsida > Cupressales > Cupressaceae > Chamaecyparis > Chamaecyparis obtusa. Next base: position 149,903 of record BSBK01003229.1, on the reverse strand, counting down.
TATCTAACAGGGCCTGTAAGATGGCCTCATTCTTCTCCTCATTTATCTTTTCTGTTGCAAGTTCTGTAGCTAAGCCCCCCTCATGCTCAATTTGGACCCCTGCATCATAGACCTCTGTAAATGCCCTGGAATGATTTTTTAGAGTATTTATTTCATCTTTTAGCTCCTTCACAGTCTTATCTAGCAAATAATTCTTCTTCAGTTCCTCTTCAAACTTTTTTCTAGTTGCCACATAATCTCTGAATGTCATGGCTAGCCTATTCTCTAAGTCCTCAACCACTGCTTTATTCATGGAGGATGCATGGTGTAAGAGATTTGCTATCTCTGATCCTGTAGTGTCCTGCAACCTCCTTATTAATTGGCTACCCTATGCGGTGTCTTGGATGTCAACCAATCTGGGCTTACTAGATTCTGGGGCCACACACCATACTGCTAGTGTCTTAGTGTCCATATTGAATCCAGAACCCCTCATGAGTCCATCAGGGCCAAAAGCTTCATAAGCTACAACTTTATCTTGCCTCTTGATTTGGTCAATTAAGAATGAGGACTCCAAGTCCCATCTAGGGATCAGCAACATGCCACTTCTCTTTACTAGATCTCTTGCCTCCTCCACACTTAATGTTTCACTGTTGGGATCATAGGCTTGTAATTTTTCAATCATTTGAACAATTTTTTCCTCTGATTCCCCTGGTTTCAAAGATAGTGTTAATTCATTCTGCTTAACTCTAAAGAGAACTTTTAAACTCAACGGACTTGATGAATTCATCATCATCTATAAACTCTTTAGCTTGGATGACCCTGTCATCCAATCTAGCTGCAGCCAATTCTAACTCATCTACGACCTTTTCTGCCTTATCTACCATTGATGTCAAAATTTTTTGTCTTAAGTTAGCAAAGTAATGGCTATTACCTGATAGGATTTGTAGTGCCTTTTGCCTTGCCTTTTCTGGTACATTCATCAACTTTTGTTTCTTTGATGGCCCCTACTCAGATGTGGATGGCTCAGCTTGTTTTGTTTCTCCCATAAACTCCACATCAGGTTCAACTTCTTTAGGGTTTATTCTATCCTCCTCCTTCTCCTCAGGGATGTCTAGCAATTTAGACATAATATCTTTGTAATTCTCTAAACACATTTCAATTTTATTCATGTATTTGAGATCAGGAAAGAAACCGGGGAAGGTAGGGTCTGCCTTTTTCAATTGTTCCTGTACCCTTACAATATTTTCCCATTTACAGGTTCTCTCTTGATAGGTAACTTTGCTAAAAATATTTCTAATAACATCCTCCTCTGCCATAGGCTGATTTAGAGCCAAATTGTGATTCCTCATTTCTCTCAATGCTCCTCTAATGAAGTCTTTAGGGTCATACATCCTTGCTTTACTATAGGGCAATCTGAATTGTCTGAGGAATTCATGGATTTGGTCCATAGCATCTTTACCTATAGAGAAATCCCCTATTTGGAACCTTCTTGCCAGAAAGGTTCCCTTATGTCTTTTAGGGCCTAAGTGCTCTCTATCCATCATGATAAGTTGCCATAAGAATTCTACTATTGCCAATCTTTCTGGGACAAATGTTGGCAGTATGTGTGGAGGTTGAGGGAAAGCATACACTCTTATAAGAGTAAAATTCTAAAAAAAAAACATATCACCCCAATTGTGCTTGATGTCATTCTCATAATTGTCATTGTCCATATTAAATGCTAAGGGTCTAAGCAATTTTCTAACAAGTAAAGGAAATCTATCCCTCACAATACCTAACATGTTCATTACTGGATCCATAAAATCACTAAAAAAAAGTAATGGAATTAGAGAAAGGGTAAGTTCTATCCCATACCCTGGTCCACAGTTGAACCAGAATAGTTCCTCCCTCATTCTTGGTCTCATCGATGAACCCTGGGTTGATGTAGCCAATATTGAAATAGAGGATCAAGTGCATCAACATGGAGTAGTGATTGAACTTGAAGCTTTTCAAATCAATCTTTGCATTCATCAACTCAGAGTGCATTACATTGATTATGTGCCCCACATAATCAAACTCCTTGTTGGTGTACTAATCCTGAACATCTGTAGCCATGACAAAAATGTCAGCAGTCACTGTCGAACCTCCATCTAGTCTAATAACTTTGTGTAGACCATAGATGGTATTCTGGAAATAGGTAAAGAAAAGCTCAATATCAAATGAATCTGCAACCTTCTTGGGTAACAACCCTGCCTCTTTGATTTCTCTATGAATATGCCTCCTCATAATCTTTCCATGGTAGTAATTTCTATGTCTATTAAATAGGGCCTCCTCTCCTACTAGGTCAATATCCATGCTCATAGGTCCCTGAAGGTTGAAAGCTTGAGTAAAAGATGCTCTATCTAACATGTAGAGTATAGACTTTTCATGCTTGTGGAAAGCTTGTGTCACTGGATTGTATGCTTGAATTAGCACTTTCATGAGGTCTACATCCAAAAATAACTCAGGTACTATCAACTTTGCCAAGTTCCTCTCCCATGGGTTTGAAACAAGAGGGCCTCTAATTCTATTGTTATAGAAAAACATGAAGAGCTCATACCCAGTTGTGTTTGGGCATTCAGCATCCCTGCAGAACGCATAAGGGTCCCTCCATTCATAAGCATTAGTTGATTGCAAATTTGAGGATCCAAGCAATAGTTTCATCCATTCTTCAGCATATATGTTTGGCCTCTTTGTTCTTGAATGCACAATGGCACTCTTTTCTGGTACTGCAACAACATTAGAAGATCCTTGTTCTGCCATTCTTTTAAGTACTAAACTCTCTGGTTTCTCTTTGACTCTAAAAATTATGGATGCTTTGAAGTGTGAACTGTATTTAATAACTAACAAGTAACAAGCAACTCACAAGTACAACCAGGGTACTAGCCACCAGGCCACATACTATATTAAAAATTAAAATCTCAATGTCTCATCAAGCATAGTCACACACGCATGAAATTAGTAATTACCTTTTTCAAAATTTAAGTGTCACTGTCAATGGTACATCTAAGTTTCTAATTTTCTAACCCTAGGTCCCTAATACCCTATCTCAACTTAGGCTAAATTGCTACCTGCAAATCAGGGGCCTTGGACCTTAGCCATTAAACTGACTAGAAAAATGAAACCTTGAGATGTTACAACACAGCCTGGCATGCCGTATGAATGATGACACTTGTACTTCCCAAGTTGAAAGTTCCCACTTTCCACATGGGCCGTGGCATCAGCATGCAACTTAGTCTCCGTCAGACCGTCTCTCACTTTTCAACCCCTTACAAAGTTACGCAACAACCATGCATTACTTTGGAACCCTAACCATCATAATAAATTAACCGTTGAGAAGCTACGAAACAACCAGGTGTAACTTCGAAACCATCATAATAAATTAAAGTTTTAAACGTTGAGAAGCTACAAAATAGCCAGGCGTAACTTCAAAACACATCACCATATTAAATTAAATGTTGAGAAGTTACGAAACAACCAAGCGTTACTTCAGAATCCCTAACCATCATAATAAATTAACTGTTGAGAAGTTACGAAACAGCCAGGCGTAACTTCAGAACCATCATAATAAATTAAAGTTTTAAATGTTGAGAAGCTACGAAACAGCCAAGCGTAACTTCAGAACCATCATAATAAATTAAAATTTTAAACGTTGAGAAGCTACGAAACAACCAGGCGTAACTTCGGAACCATCATAATAAATTAAAATTTTAAACATTGAGAAGCTATGAAACAGCCAGGCATAACTTCGGAACACATCGCCATCATATTAATTAAACGTTAAGAAGTTATGAAACAACCAAGCGTTACTTCGGAACCCCTAACCATCATAAATTAACCATTAAGAAGTTACGAAATAGCCAGGCGTAACTTCAGAACCATCATAATAAATTAAAGGTTTAAACGTTGAGAAGCTACGAAACAACCAGGCGTAACTTCGAAACCATCATAATAAATTAAAGTTTTAAATGTTGAGAAGCTACGAAACAGCCGGGCGTAACTTTGGAACCAGTAACACTATTTAAAAAAGAGTCATCTGACTTCTCATTGTTTCATTTGTATACTACTATACAGTATTACAAATTTATAGACTACAATATTACTATTTAATTAAAAAACTGGTATACAATATATTATATACATAATACTGGTAACTTAAACTGATTCACTGATTCAACATTTCACTGAAGTTCTGAACGGCTGTGGACCAACTATTTTCAAAAGCAAAATGAAAACTAAATTCAATTATTTCATATTTACAAATTACAACTTACAAGTAACAATTAACAAAAAATTTCGTAATGGTAAGCCGTAAGATCCACATTGCACAAAGAAAAAAAGATTAGTCAGATTAGTCAATGTGCAGAGCAACAAATAATGGGATCATCTGATTCATCTCCTCCTGGAACACCTCCTGGTCGAAGCCATGATCGTCAAAAATGGCGCGCATCTCCGCCTTGTCATGTTCTACTTCAAGTTCATACATGTCACTCAGGTAACCGTCATAACTGGTAGCATGATGATGATCCCTTGCTGCAGACATTAGATGACTGAGGACATCCTATTGAATCTCCTCCTCCATATCCAAAGTTGGTTGGATAACAGGTTCTGGGTTCTCATTTGATGATCCCTCAACTACTGGAAGACCCATTCTGTGAAAGCGCCAAGAAAATACAAATAATCACCAACTTGTCATCCAAATTTAGAAATTTAGAAAGCTCCTATGCTCTGCAATTCCACTACTGAGGAGTATATAAAGAAAATAATCACCAACTTGCCAGCCGCAATAAATTTTGAAGGAATGTTTCACGTCAGGTGGTAATTCAAGATGAAATTAATGAATATCGGTAAAGAAAAATTGCAGACATTATAATGCCCTGCTTAACTTGGCTTCGAAGTTGAAAAGAAGAATAATAAATGTTGAATCAAAGCTCATATCTCCTAAAATTATCCTTTTTAATGTCTAATCAAAATCTTGGCCTGGATAATGGATAATTGTACCACTCAAGTTACGCAAACTGCCGGCGTTGCCTCAGAACCACCATATCCTAGCTGTGATTTTAAATTTTGAACTGACAACTTGGTAGCCGCATTAAACTTTCACGTAATGTCACTTGGCTCCGAAAAGAAAGATAATGAATATTTACGATTTTAATCAAAATCTTGTTGTCGTTAAGTCTCATTAATTGTACTTCAGTGATCAATGTCACTGCAACTTTGCGGCTAAGTTACGTAGACTGCCAACGTGGCCTCGGAACCCCCATATCTTATCTACGATCATAACTTCCGAAGTCACGTACATTGTCAACCTGTCCTTTGCGTATCTTCGTGGCCTTCAACTGCAACCTACCAACATAATCGCCGAAGTCACGCACGCCGTCAACCTGACCATTACGTATCTTCGTAACTGTCAGCATCGACCCTCCTTTTAGCCTGCCGAAACTACGCACACACCACACTATTACCAGTCAACACAACTATTCACCAATTTATATTTTTTATAATATAAATACTCTTTTATATTCGCCAATTTATATTTATTATAATATAAATACTATTTTCTATTCGCCAATGTATTTTTTTTTATAATATAAATACTATTTTATATTAGCCAATTTATATTTTTGTAGTTATAAATACTGTTATAAATTTGCCAAGATAGTCCCACCTACTTTCAGGGAGCATCAATGATTTGCCAAGTCAGATTTTTTTTTCTGTGAAAATAAAATAATTTCGCCAATTTTTTTTTTTTTCCCTTCTCACTTTCGCCACTTTTTTACACCTTTCTTAAAGGGGGGTTTCTTAAAGATTACCCTGTACATTACCAAAAGCACATCTATGATATAATTTATACATCTTATACATTGAATCCAGATTAAATTTAAATGATTATCTCAGAATCAATCAATTTATCTAAGCGTAATCTAATTTGCCAATCGGTTCCAAGGTCCATTAAATCAAATAATTGACTCAAAAATTCATTGAGTAATCTATGTCCAAACTAGAATAAAGAATTGATTCTAAAATCAAACAAGTAATTTAGATCCAATTAAACTAAATACCAATTTTAGAATATAAAACGTAATTAGACTTAAAACTAGGCTTTGCTTTTGATATTTCCCTATAGATATAATAATAATAAATCCATAAAATTTATTATCAATTACCCCACTAAACAAAGTTTATTAAATTCTCTAATAAACAATACACTTATCTCAATATTAAACAATAAATAAACTTTTATTTAAAACCCTAGTATTAAATAAAATTTATTTAAATTTAATAAACTTTTAATTTAAAAAAAAAACCCTAGAAATTAAATAATATTTATTTAAATTTGATATTAAATAACATATTAATATCATTAAATAAAACTATTTATAAATATTACTAACATAAAACAAAATGATTAATAAAAGTTATTAATGAGAAATAAAATTATTAATTATAAAATACTTTTTTAATAATAATAATAAAAAACACTTTTTGACAAGTGTCAAGTGGGGGGGCCCGTGGCCACACCCCACTGGTGCTCACAACGCTCGTTGCAGTGCCATGCACTGCATAGTTGCAGTGCCAAAGATAAGGGGGAGGGTAGGGGTTGGTGGCCCCGCCCCGCAAAATCAAAATACATATCTTTTTTTTTATTAATTTTTTTTAATATTTTTTTCAAAACAAAATAAATTTCATACCAAACAATGAGTATTGTTTTTCTTTGATAAAGTATTATATTTTATTTTTCTAAAATAACATCCACACACTTTAAAAAAAAAGCAAAACACAGAGAGTATTTCTGAAAATGGAAATAGGGTACAGGATTTGCAATTTTTCTAGAAAAGGAAATGTTTAACCTTTTTGTCTTCTATGCACATGTGACTCCCTTTTATTTGATATTGGTTGCATATTCATTTTGTCTTATACTGATATTTTTTTACTGTTATTTTTTTTTAACATAGAGAATAAAATTTATCTAGAATAATATTTTTCAAGTCAAATTGGGATTTTTACACAACCCATTAATTTAATTTAGCAACTCAATAGCCTACACTATAGTTAAATTAATTTTTCATTTTCTAAGTGATCGAGGATGAATTTTCTCTCGAAAATTCGACAGCATAACCCTACTATGCCAAGTCTATAAAAAATCATGAAATAACAAATCTATGGGTTCTCTAAACCCCCAAAATCGAAAGCATAAATAAAAACAGATCTATATCTATAAATCAAATCAAGCATAGTAAAATGCTGAAAATTCTACAAATGAAATCACATGAAAGTTTCTTCAAACCCTACCTCAATTCCAATGCTAGAAACTGTAATAGAAAGGCTGTAGAATGATGAAACTCCCAGATCTGTCAATAGAAGAATCTCAATCATGCAGATTTGAATCATCATATATGCAAAGCCCAATAACAGATGCAAGTAATCTTCACCTAGAAACTCAAGCACACACACAAAAACTCTAGAACACAAAAATGTCTCAAAATCTCCAAAAGCTCTCTCCACAAATCTCCAACAACCTGATTGCATCCAAATGAATGCTAATTTCCCCTATTAGGGATTCAACTCCACCATTCATGCAACCCTAGATGACTCATTAGACAACTCCTATTCAAACTCTCACTCTTAAGTTGAAAGAAATTACCAATTATTAATTAAAAAAATATCTTTAATTGTGCACAACCCAACTTAGACTCCTAAAGACAAGTTGTCCCCTTTTTGAAACAAATAATATTCAAAATCAATAAAGCACATATTAATATTAAAATCTATTATTAAATAATTTGATATTCCAAACATCATTAAATCATGCAATTTAATTATTTAATATCTAATGGAACATTATTAATCCTATTTTCACACAATTAATTAATTAAATCTAAATATCCTAATATTTGATTTTTAATTAATTAATAATCACACAAAAGCATAAGAATTAAATTTAATATAATTTTCCAACCAAATATTAATCTCTATGACTATAGAAAATCACATACTCAAAAAGCAATAAATCAAGATCATCAAATAAAACAAACAAGCTCAAGGAAAGTATCCATGAACTTTGTCAACCTAACAAATTTGGCTAGGGTAGTCAAACTGATACTTGTCCAATCCTAGGACAATTGAGCTTAGGTTAGGGTTATGGATATGTATATTATATTCCCTCTCTTACCATTTGAGATATTGCGATAGGTTATGCTCATCTTGACAATTCAGGGAAGTCGATGCCTGGTATCTGCAAACCTGCATACAAAACCTGCATGTACATACATATATAAATATATAACAGACAATGGCGGAGATCGACCGATCGTGTGGATCTTGCAAGCAAGTAACTATGACTCCGTCCCTCAACCACATCAGACATGTGAAACAAAAATGTAAAACAAACACATCAAACATACACATGCAAGTATGGGGTCAATAAACTCATAAGCATCAATACTTTTCTAACATATAATCCATCATCCGAAAGTAATCATAACATTAATAAAATTGGACTAGGGGTGGGCTACTATAGGTAAGCTCTCCCTAGATTGATATTTAATATGTTTAATAAGTACAAGACAAATTAAAATTACATGCAGACTCTCCTTGTGGATTTGATCTTTTCAGTTCTCAGATTATTGTTCTCAGCAACAAATATTCAAGTTTCTCTTTTTCTGATCTTCTTTCCCTTTGATCTGTTCTCACTTAACTGATTTTTCATATTCAATTCCTCTCTCTTTGACAACAATGCCAAAGAAAATATACAAAAAGCTCTGAAGAGCCAAGTAATTCTCTAGTGTTTGGTTGATATCAAGGACCTTCAGTGTACTGATAAACAAATTTATGTTCCAGCTTCTAAAATCTTTTACAACATTAGAAAAACTAAAGTGTGAGCTCTATGCATCAACATGAATGATCTTATGATAAGTATAGGTTGATGCAACCTACTGATCACCTCAGTGACCGATAGACAGGGGACAAACCCCAAGTCTAGTCCTCAAATATTCAAATGTGTCATTCAGTAAGGGTTTTGTAAAGATATCAGCAAGTTGTTTTTTAGATGTTACAAATTCCAATTTCACTTGCTTCTCTTGAACTTGTTCCCTTAAGTAGTGATACTTAATAGATATATGCTTTATTTTTGAATTCATCACATGATTCTTGTAAATATTTATAGCACCAGTGTTGTCATTATATATAATCACCGGTTCAGTGATTACCTCATTCATTCCTTCCAACACTTGTTTAATCCAAGAAATATTAGAACAATTTGCAGCAATATCAACATACTCTGCTTCAGCAGTAGACTGAGAAATGCATCCTTGTTTCTTGCTTATCTAAGTCACAAGCCTATCTCCCAAAAAGAATGGTCCACCAGTTGTGCTCTTCCGGTCATCTATGTTCCCAACCCAATCTGCATCGGTGTAAACTCTAAGTTCAAATTTTCCTTCCTTAGAATACCATAAAACATATTCTCCAGTCTTCTTCAAGTATCTCAAAATTATTTTAATTGCAACCATATGTGAATCTTTAAGATTGGCATAAAATATTACCACAATCCTAACTTCTTGTGTAATATCAGGCCTACCGTGTACTACATACATCAGTTTCCCAATCATAGATCGTTACAGTGTTTGATTTACCTCTATAGATTCATCATCTTTTGTCAATTTACATCTAGTTACCATCGGTATTCCTATTGGTTTTGCATCTTCCATGCCAAAATTTTTGAACACTTCTTTAATGTATTTTGATTGTGTGATGAAAATACCATCATTTTGTTGTATAATCTGTAAACCTAGAAAGAATTTAATCTCTCCAAACATTGACATCTCAAATTCCTTTCTTATTTCATCAACAAAAGATTTGCAAATCTGATCTTGTCCACCAAAGATTATATCATCAAAAAATATTTTAGCAATCAAAATATTATCATCAGAATCTCCTTTCATGTACAAATTACTATTTTCACTAGTTCTTTCAAAGCCAATAATGATAAGGTAAGTATGTAGTCTTTCATACCATGCCTTCGGTGCTTGCTTCAGTCCATAGAAGGCTTTGTGCAATCTACATACCATGTCTTTTTGATTTTGATCAACAAACCCTTCCGACTGTTCTATGTAGACCTCCTCTTCAAGAATTCCATTCAGAAAAGTTGATTTCACATCCATTTGATATACCTGAAATTCCTTATGTGCAACATATGCTAGTAATATACGAACTCCTTCAAGTCTTGCAACAGGTGCAAAGGTTTTACCATAATCAATACATTCTTCTTGTGCATATCCCTTGCAAAGAAGTCTTTCCTTATTCCTAGTAACTTCTCCATTTTCATTCAACTTATTCTTGAAAATCCACTTAGTACCAATAACATTTTTATCTTTCAATATAAGTACCAGTGTCCATGTCTTATTCTTTTCAATTTGTTCAATTTCCTATTTCACAACATTTATCCATTCCTCATTTTCAAGTGCATCCCTAACATTCTTAGGTTCAAACTCACAAACTAAGCATGTGTTTTGTCTTAACTTCAGGTCAACATGCCAACTTTCTTATCTCCAATGATTTGATTCTCTGGATGGTGTCTTCTAACAAATCTTGCAAGCACTTGTTCTCTTCTCTATTAATCATTCAGTTCAAGTTCATTTTACTGCTTTGTAGCTTCTTCCCGATTGTCGGTTTGCACTCGCTGATCCTGAGTAGCATTTTCCTGATGCTGGGTAGACTAAGCTTGTGGCTTTGGTAGATAATGTTGGACTACAACTGATTTGGAATCTGATCGAAAGATCTGTGATTACAAGATCACTGAGAAGTTGCTGATTAGATATGTAACATGATTAAATCAGTATTATGTTGTCATTGATGTCAACTAGTTTGACAACACTTATCTTGTAAGTTACTACACCGAGACATTTGAAGAAAAGTGGAAAAGAGATGAAGAACAGAGAAATCTACATGAGGAAAGATGTACATGACAGATGAGGATAAGGAACACATTGAGTAACTTGTTGATGAGTCTATGACTTGATGATATTGACTTTATTATGCTACATTCATCTATAATGAAGTATAGAGCTGAAAGACACAAAGCAGTGCTGTCGGTAAATGAAGCATTTTTAGTATACACCGACGAAGTGTAGTGTATATCGACTGTAGTATTAATCGAGTAGTGTTCACCGATGCATTCTTTGTTAACCAAGCAAAACAAAATGAATTAAATGATTAGTTCAGTTGATAAGATTGATGATTTGGCAAGAGTATAACATCGAGGTAACAGATAAAGTTTGTTACAAAGATCGACGACTCACAAAATTCAAGGAAGATCTAATGGAGCAAATTGAAACATGTTATTGACACAAGTACCGAGAAAGTTTTACAAAATCTATAAATATGATTAAGTGGCAAAATCTGATGGTGGAGAAGAAAATGATTTACTCATCTATATAAGAGAACATAATTTCTTTAGTAAGAAGCCAAGAAGAAGAAGAAGCTACAGGAATTTCGCGTAAACAAGCTTTCATGTATTCTGATCATACTGGTTAGTGAGAACCGAGTTGCAGAATAGCTACCGAGCTACAAAGAGCTATTACTGACAGACAGTAAGTTGATACAGTATTGAATCTGAAGTGAAATATTGATCAGAAGGATTTGTATGGACTAAATATTGATCTGTAATCTACCAATGAAGTTGTATTAAGGTAGGTCATTTTACTGTTACATATTTAACCATTGTATACAGTTTAAATCTCTTAACCTAGTGGACTCTGAAAGTCTTATGATGTATCATTCATAGAATGAACATTGTTATCCTGTCAACCCCATAGTGAATGCCGGTTGGATGATAACTTCTAGTCTAAAATACTCTAACAAGGTCACACTTGACAGTGTGTTTGTAACCTTTAACAGGGTTGGGTCTTAACCGACCTCACTTCAGAAGAGTGAACAATTTTGGGCTGCCCTTCCCAGATGGTTTTTCCCTTTACAGGGTTTCCATGTTAAATCTCTTGTGTTATGTGTTGATTGTGATATTTGTTTTTTATCATACTTTACATGTTACATGTTAGATTTGATCGATAAACAGTTATAAGTATGTTAGAAAGTAAAGATCCCCAAGATAACTGAGAGGGGGGGTGAATCAGTTATCAGATAATTTATCCATTCAATAGCTTTAAACAATATAATCAATGTACTGATCAACCATAGAAAGATAATCATACACAATTGCACAATAACACAAGATATGCTAACTAGGGAACCTCTTGAGAAGAGTAAACCCGGTGGGAATGATGCCCACAAAATGATGCACTAATATGAAAGTTCCTTGTTAGAGGACGGACCTTGTTAGGAGTCTTATGAAATACATTCAGTACATATAAATCCCTGTTAGGAGATTTTGAATCCCTGTTAAAAGATTCTAACCCGGTTAAGAGTTTATGGAAGACAAAAGGACCCACTGCCCAAATAGCTTCAAGGCAAGATCTTTGAACCCACTATCCAAAAGATCTTAGAATTATTCAATAGAATAATATGAAATATATTACCTCCTTCACACTGTGCCAAAACTGCACTCTCTGCTACACAAGATCACAATTCCAGATCTCTATAATCACAAGTCTTCCTTCATCACTGAATTAGCTCTTTTCTTCACTTCATGCATATATTCACATCACAATCTTCATAGTACACATTAAAATAAGAAAAAAATTCCTTCTTATATACCAAACTCAAATAATTACAAATGAGTCGGTCCTCAATTACAAAATAATAAATTCTACACGCTACACACAGAATTCACATAAAACTGTCGGCTTCCAGTTACTGTAACTTTATCCAAACATATCCTCAAAGTTTGCACTGTGAACCATGTCATCATTAATGAGTCTCCAACATCCCTTTAACTACGCAAAATTAGATTCCATCCCAGCTAAGAGATATCCTCCGATTTCTGAACATCGCTACACAGAAACACTGTCTAAACACTGCTTTCACCAAAATGCTCATAAATCTTACAAATGAATGAATTTCTTTTTGCACTATTAACCATAGGTTAATAACACACCAAAGAACATACCATCAACTGCGCAAAAGCCAATCTACAATATAACATGTGTGCAAAACAAAATTGTACCTACTTTCCTGCTAATATCCAGAATATTACTGTGTTGACATCAATGACAATCTAAGTCATGAATGCAACAACTGCTATAGAATGACTGCCAAAACACTTTGCATTCATTCCTAACAATCTCCCCCATTGGAATTGATGGCAACATAGATGAAAAACATCCAATGTTAAAAAAATCCAATACTGCAACATCACTACAAAATATCAAATCAAATTTTGCTTCGTTTTCCTATTCAGCTCTCTCATACAATCCATAATGTTTTTCATGTATATCTCTCCCCCATTGACATCAGTGATAGAAATTCCATCACTAAGTCAACAACAACTTAATGTCAAAAGACACTTTTTAGAAAAATACAATAACAAGAGTCCTCATGACTCAGCTCATAAACTCCCCCATAGAGGAAGTTCCAACATCCAATCCAAAAGAAAGATAGGGCTCATATACCATTGGACGGATGCAATCATCTGCATCAATTATCAAAAATAGGTTGGGGCATAACCCCAAGCATACCTCTCAGATACACAAATGTATCCTTAGGTATAGGCTTTGTAAATATATCTGCTATCTGCTCCTTTGTACTTATGTACTCCAATCTTACTTCTTTTTCTGCAACTTTCTCTCTTACAACATGATACTTGATCTCAATATGTTTAGTCTTAGAATGTAAAACAGGATTTTTTGACATACTCAATGTACTAGTGTTATCACAATGTATAACAAGAGGCTCATCTAACTTTATTCCAATATCTTTCAACATCTGCTTCATCCAAATAATCTGATTACAATTATTTGCTGCTGCAACATATTCTGCTTCTGTTGTGCTTTGTGAAGTACAATTTTGCTTCTTACTTAGCCAAGAGACCAATTTACCTCCAAGAAAAAAGGCTCCACCACTGGTGCTTTTCTTGTCATCAACGCTGCCTCCCCAATCTGCATCAGTATAGGCACATAAACTAAAATCATCAGAATTCTCATACCATAATCCATAATCCATTATTCCTTTCAGATATCTCAGTATCCTCTTTACTGCTGCATAATGTGATTCTCTAGGTTCTACTTGAAATCTTGCTACAATCCCCACTGAATGTGCTATATCAGGTCTTGTATGTGTCAAGTACTGCAATCCTCCAATCATAGATCTGTACTTTTTTTGCTCAACTGCTAGAGTCTCATCTTTGCTAGATAACTTATGTTCGGTTACCATAGGTGTTCCAATAGGTTTAGAATCTTCCATTCCAAATATTTTCAATAATTCATTTAAATACTTAGTCTGACTTACAAATATACCTTCCTTGCTTTGTGTTATCTATAATCCCAAAAAATATTTCATTTCTCCAATCATGCTCATCTCAAATTTAGTCTTCATTTCATCTACAAATTTGTCACTAGCTTCATCTTCTCCTCCAAAGATAATATCATCAACAAATATAACTATAACCAACAAACCATTCTCAATTTCTTTTGTGTATAAGTTACTATCTGCTATTCCTTTTATAAATCCCAATTTCAATAAATACTTATCCAATCTTGCATACCAGGTTCTAGGTGCTTGTTTTAATCCATATAAAGCTTTCTTTAACTTACATACCATATCTCCTTCTTGTGTCAAAGAAAAACCTTCAGGCTGCTCAATGTAGACTTCTTCTTCCAATTCACCATTCAAAAATGTTGACTTCACATCCATCTGATACACTCTGAATTTCTTGTAAGTTGCATATGCTAGAAACATTCTCACTCCTTCAAGTCTGGCCACAAGTGCAAAAGTTTCTTCATAGTCAATTCCTTCTTGTTGTGAATATCCTTTACATACCAATCTTGCTTTGTTTCTTATCACTTCTCCTTGTTCATTCATCTTGTTTCTAAATACCCACTTTGTTCCAATCACATTCTTGTCTTCAGGTCTAGGGACCAATTCCCATGTCTTGTTTTTTTCAATCTGCTCTAGTTCTTCTTTCATAGCATTGATCCAATGTTCATCTTCATAAGCTTCATTAGTAGTCTTAGGTTCAATTTGAGAAATCAAACATAAATGTACCTTATTCCAAGTAAAAACTCCTCTATCTAAACTTCCAATAACTTGCTCAATAGGGTGATGTCTTGAAGTATACCTGTTAGGTGTCATAGTTACTGATCTTGTTCCGACTGTAGATTCTTCTCTGCTTTCTTCTCTATTTTCTTCTTTGTTTTCTTCTCTGTCTTCTTCAGTATGACTTTCATTCAGCAAATCACTGTTAGTTTCAAAAAATAATTTTGCATTTTCAATGTTAGGCTGAGGTTGTGCTTCTCCATCAGATTCATAATCAAGCATTCTTTCCTAAATTTTAAACTTCTCATCAACTTTTACATTTGCACTTTCAACAATAGTCTTAGTTCTTTTGTTATAACATCTATATGCTTTGCCTTTTAAAGAATATCCAAGAAATATTCCTTCATCACTTCTAGGATCAAACTTTCCTATATCATCATCTCTCTTTATATAACATTTACTTCCAAAAATTCTAAAATACTTAACTGAGGGTGTATGTCCAAACCATAATTCATAAGGTGTCTTGTTTGTATCTGCTCTGATTTGTACTCTGTTCATAGTGTATACTACTGTGTTCACTGCTTCTCTCCAAAAAGTTTTAGCCAAATCATTTTCAAACAACATAGCTCTTGCTACTTCAGTTATTGACTTGTTCCTTCTTTCTGCAATACCATTTTGTTCTGGTGTTCTAGGGGCTGAAAGTTGTCTCTTAATACCATTCATTTCACAAAAAGTGTTAAACTCTCTAGATGTAAATTCACCACCTCTATCAGATCTTAGACACTTAATCTTCATTCCAGATTCATTCTCAATTTTGCTTTTCATGATCTTAAACTTATCAAATACTTCAGATTTTTCTTTCAAAAATGCAATCCACATCATTCTTGTAAAATCATCAACAAGAATCATAAAATACCTTTCACCATAGAATCCTCTAGTCCTAGTAGGACCACTCAAGTCTGTATGAACAATCTCCAACTTCTCTACCGATGTGAACTTCTTATTAGGAAATGAACTCCTTTTTTGCTTTGCCATCATACATTCTTTGCAAATCATGTTAGTAGGTTTCATAATTCTAGGTAAATCTCTTACTGCAAGTGTAGTGCTCACCTTGACAATATTATCAAAGTTTATATGACAAAACTTTTTATGCCATAACCAACTGTCATCAATCCTAGTTATCAAACATGTCATCTCAGGGGGATTCAACTGAAATACATTACCTCTGGTTCTGGATCCTTTTCCAATCAGATTTCCATCTTTATCTTTTATCACACAAGTTTTCTCAAAAAACCAAACTTGATAACCCTTATTAGCCAATTGTCCAATGCTTAGTAGATTATGTCTTAGTCCATCAACAAAGTAAACATCATCAGTGTTAGTCTTTCCATCAAGAGTAATAGATCCTATACCCTTAATCAAACAAGGTGCATTGTTACCAACCCTAACAATTCCTCCATCATAATTATCTAACTTAACAAACTTTCTTTTATCTCCAGTCATATGATGTGAACAACCGCTATCTATAATCCAATCAGATTTCTTTTCAACTTGTGAAACTAATGCTTTTTCTTCCCTTTTATCAGATTTAGAACTTTCTTCTTTAATTGCTACAAATCCTATTTCCTCAAAGTTATCATTATCACTGTCACTTAAATGTTTTTCAATTCCTGCTTCAAAATCTTCATCATTTGCATAATAACATTCTTTAGATCTCCTAGGTTTAAAGTTGCTTCTATACTTCTTAACTCTTTTAGGACATTTAGATGCAAAATGACCATATTCTTGACAAGTCCAACATTTAAAGATTTTCTTACCATCTGGTTCCCTTTTTACAAGTAATGCAATACCTTCTTCAATCTTCTTAAGTTCCTCAGATCTGCTACTGCTGGCATAATCTCCATTCACACTAGTACTTCTTGTAGGTCTAATGCTAAGAGCACTGAATGTTGTTTCCATTCTAGGTAGCTCTCCTGATAATCTCAAGTTCATCTCTACTGTTTCTAATCTTCCAAGAAGAGTCTCTCTTGAAAAGTTCGATGTACAAGGATCACTTGTTCAATCATCTGCGTTGTCTACTTGAATACTGGTGTCAAAGCTCTCAGAATTTTCCATATCACTTCATTCTCTATCTTATCACCTCCACAAGACTTTATTCCTGTCACAATCTCAGACATCCTACCAATATAGCTTCTAATAGATTCATCTTCCATCATTCTGATATCTTCAAATACACAAATCCAATTATGTAATCTAGCCTTCTTTGCATGTTCATCACCTTCAAAAGTAGAATGTAAAGCTTTCCAAATTGCATGAGATGTTTTCAAACATCTTACCTGACTATATTCATTCTCCGGTAGTGCTGATAAAAGTGCTTCTCTTGCAAGTATGTTACACATGAATAGATCTAGTTCATCTTTAGTTCCTGCCTCTAGATTGTCTTCCTCAATGATAGTCTTCTCATTCTTTGTAATCAACCAATAACTTGGTCCTAAACACAATAGATGTGTCTTCATCTTTTCTTTCTAGCTATCAAAATTTACTCCATCAAACTTAGGGCTTTCTTTTTAGAAATTCACCATGGATCTCCTTAAGTTGTTAAACTTTTCTTTGAAGGACCTGCCGCTCTGATACCAATTGTTAGAAAGTAAAGATCCCCAAGATAACTGAGAGGGGGGGGGGGGGGGTGAATCAGTTATTAGATAATTTATCCATTCAACAACTTTAAACAATATAATCAATGTACTGATCAGCCATAGAAAGATAATCATACACAATTGCACAATAACAAAAGATATGTTAACTAGGGAACCTCTTGAAAAGAGTAAACCCCGGTGGGAATGATGCCCACAAAATGATGCACTAATATGAAAGTTCCTTGTTAGAAGATGGACCCTGTTAGGAGTCTTATGAAATACATTCAGTACATATAAATCCCTGTTAGGAGATTTTGAATACCTGTTAAAAGATTCTAACCCGGTTAAGAGTTTATGGAAGACAGAAGGACCCACTGCCCAAACAACTTCAAGGCAAGATCTCTGAACCCACTGTCCAAAAGATCTTAGAATTATTCAATAGAATAATATGAAATATATTACCTCCTTCACATTGTGCCAAAACTACACTCTCTACTACACAAGATCACAATTCCAGATCTCTGTACTCACAAGTCTTCCTTCATCATTGAATTAGCTCTTTTCTTCACTTCATGCATATATTCACATCAAAATCTTCATAGTACACATTAAAATAAGGAAAAAATTCCTTCTTATATACCAAACTCAAATAATTACAAATGAGTCGGTCCTCAATTACAAAATAATAAATTCTACACGCTACACACAGAATTCACATAAAACTGTCGGCTTCCAGTTACTGTAACTTTATCCAAACATATCCTCAAAGTTTGCACTGTGAACCATGTCATCATTAATGAGTCTCCAACATCCCTTTAACTAAGCAAAATTACATTCCATCCCAGCTAAGAGATATCCTCCGATTTCTAAACATCGCTACACAGAAACACTGTCTAAACATTGCTTTCACCAAAATGCTCATAACTCTTACAAATGAATGAATTTATTTTTGTGCTATTAACCATAGGTTAATAACACACCAAAGAACATACCATCTACTACACAAAAGCCAATTTGCAATATAACATGTGTGCAAAACAAAACTGTACCTACTTTCCTGCTAATATCCAGAATATCACTGTGTTGACATCAATGACAATCCAAGTCATGAATGCAACAACAACTACTACATAATGACTACCAAAACACTTTGCATTCATTCCTAACAAAGTATTAGACTGGTAATCGGTAAAAGCACTGACAGTGAGAGTTATTATTGCTTACCGACGAGCAGAAATTGTTTTGAATTATACATTTTGATTTGGGACACTGGATAAATGATTCACCCCCCTCTCAGTTATTCTAATAGATAATATGGATCTTCAAAATAAGTAAACCTACCATAGTCTTCTAGTTCCTTCATGCTTTCTTCATCATTCTTTTCAATAAACTCATCAACTCCCACATTATCACTTTCTACCATCTTATTAGTAATCTTATTCAAACATTTGTAAGCTTTACTCTTAGTAGAATATCCTAAGAATAAACCTTCATCACTTTTGGAGTCAAATTTACCATTCCTATCATCTTTCAGAATATAACACTTACTACCAAAGATTCTAAAATAATTTACACTCGGTGTGTATCCAAACCATAACTCGTAAGGTGTCTTGTTTGTGTCTTTCTTCAGTTGAACTCAGTTCAGGGTGTATACTGCAGTGCTAACTGCCTCTCTCCAGTACATTTGTGGAATATTTTTCTTAATCATCAAAGTTCTAGCACAATCAACAATAGATCGGTTCCTTCTTTAAGCAATTCCATTTTGTTGTGGTATCCTAGGTGCAAAAAACTTCCTTTTGATTCCATTCTCATTACAAAAGTTAGTGAATTGATCAGAAACAAACTCACTTCCTCTATCAGAATTTAAGCATTTAAGTACTTTCCCAGTTTATTTTTCAACTTTAGCCTTATACCACTTAAACAATTTGAATGCTTCAAATTTTTCTTTAAAGAACATTACTATCATCAGCCTAGTATATTCATCAACAAATAAAATGAAATATGTATCACCATAGTAGCTTTGAGTTCTCATAGGAACACATAAGTCGGTGTGTACCAACTCCAAAATTCCTTTAGATGAATAGTCCTTACTTTTAAAACTAGATTTGGTCATCTTTCCTTTCTAACATTGATGGCACATAACATGATCGGGTTTTGTAAGTTTAGGCAATCCCGTAACTTTTCTCTTTCTATTGATCTTAATCATGTTATCAAAGTTTACATGACATAACCTCTTATGCCATAACCATGCATCTTCATTTTTCACTAGCAAACAAGAAGTCTCAACATTGTCAAGAAAAAATAAATTACCTTTTGATTGTCCTCCAGTACCAACAAGCTTTCCATTTTCATCATAGATTTTTAGCTTCTTGCTCTCAAATGCAACTCAGTGACCTGAGTTATTCAGTTGTGCTACACTCAAAAAATTGTAGTTAAGTCCTTTTACCTAGTATGCATTATCACATCTAATTCTATCATTCAACAAAATAGATCCTTTTCCTTTTACCGTGCAAGGTGTGTCATTTCCCATTTTCACTGATCCTCCATTATAATGCTCAATATGTTCAAACTTATCTTCATCACTAGTCATGTGATGTGTACAACCACTATCAATGATCCAAGTATCATTCTTACTAACTTTAGAAATAAGTGATGTTTCTACATACCTTTTTTCCTCTTCTGAATCATCTTTCATTACAACAAATACTACTTCAACAACATAATCAGTGTCGCCGTCGATGTCGTCATCATTCTCAACAAGGTAACAAGCCTTTTTGCCTTTATCTCTGTAATCTCAGTTGTCTCTATTGTACTGTCAGTTTCCTCTATTATTCCTTCTACCAAATTTTCCATCACCAGATTGGTCTTTGTCTTCTTTCCTATTAGGACATCTAGTAGCAATATGGCCAACCTCTTTACAATTAAAACAAGCTAAAGGTAACTTTCCCTTATATCTTCCATTACCTTTCTGCAGTCTCTGAGCCATAAGTGCTTCAAGTTCATCAAGCTCATCTTCAGTATTACTATCACTTTCATTCCTTATATTATGCTTACTGCTAAACTTACCAATCTTAACAGATGACATAAAAGCATATTCAACACTTGGTACAACACTATTGTCAAAATTATTCAGCTCAAAAGTTGTTAACTTTCCAATCAGACTATCAAGAGTAAGAGTGCTATTAGGTGTAGACCTCATTTTGTGAATAACAGATATTCTGATTGCATAGATAGGAAAAAAGGTTCTCATTATCTTACTTACCATAGTATCTTCAGATATAATACCTCCTCCTCCTTCTCCTCCTCGGATAGCATTGACTACCTCTTTGATTTGGTCTGAGTATTGTGTGATGTTCTCTCCTTCTTTCATCTTCATGTCATCAAATTGACCTCTCAAGCTTTCAGCTTTGGCTCTCATCACATTCACATCACCACCATAAAATAGAGCAAGTTTATCCCACATTTTCTTTGTTGTAGTGCAATCCTTGACCTCCTCACATTCAACATCAGATAGAGCAACAAAAATATCTATCATAGTAATGTTGTGTTCATGTCAGTCTTTCAATTGATCAAGAGTCAAAGGTCCAATGATCAGTTGTATGTAGCCATGATCAAGTAAATATAAGGTAGAATCTCTAATTCTAGATATGTGAAGTCTCATCCAGCTTTAAAATTTTTTTCCAAGCAACCAATATAGCTCTGATACCAATTGTTAGAATAACTGAGAGAGGGGTGAATCAATTAGATCTGTTATCCTACAATCCCAAATATAAAGATGTACCTTATTAAATAATTCCAATAAATTATGTATCTCGATAACATAAAATATCAATCTGTCTGTTCACTTTACCGATTACTAGTAATTATCCAACTGTGATTACCAACTAAATCAACTATGGTATGTAAAGTATGTATGATATCAAAAAAATCATAACAAATAACATATAACACAATGATTTAACGTGGAAACCCTGCTAAGGGAAAAACCACCTGGGACTGGTAACCCAAAATAATTCACTCTTTTGAAGTGAGCTCAGTGAAGAGCCAACCCTGTTAAAGGTTACAATACACACTGTTAGGTGTGACCTGGTTAGAGGATTTATCACCAATAGTTAAATTTTGATTAGCAATCACTATGGGGTCAACAAGATAACACTTTACATTCATTGAATGGCATAGGGTATTACATAAGACTGTTAGGTCTGAGATTTTCTAAATCAATGGTTAAATTGATATAGTAGTAATCTGATTCAAATACAACTCAATTGAAAATATTCAGATCTATGCTAAGCCCTTAAAATCCTTTGATCATTAATCAATTCACTTCCTTCAATATTTCTCAACTTACTTTCACTCGGTAAATAGTTCTCTTACGCTTGGTAATCCCTGCAGCTCAGTTCTTCAATAACCAATTTAATCAGGCATGCATGAATTCAGTCTTCATGTGAAATATCTACAGTCTCCTCTTGTTCGACATCATTTCAATAATGAAACTCATATCTCTTATATAGACAAGTAAAATGTTTTCATATCAACCATTAGATTTTGCCACTTAATCTCCATCATTCATTTTTTTGCTTAAACCTTCCTCGACAGATGTGTCGATAAAATGTTTCAATCTCATCCTTTAGATCATCTTTGAATTTTGTCAGCCATGGATCTCATAAGTAACTTCATCCTTAACCTCAAAATCATAACAATATCCAACTCATCAAATTTGGTCGGTTGTTCTTAGCATTTATTTCATCCATACAGGGTTAATATAGAAATGCGTCAGTGATAACTAGCTCGATAATTAATGTCACTCAGTATACACTGCACTGGCTTAGTGTATACATAAATATTCAATTATCGATCACATTGAATTTTTCAATTTCAAATCTCTTCTTCATAATAGATTAATGTAACATGCTCAAGTCAAGAATATAAAGCCATAGACTCATCTATACGCTACCCAATATTTAGCTTATCCTTCTCTGTCATATCCATCTTTTTCTTATGTAGATATCTATGTTCTTCATCTTTTCCTCCTTCAATAGATGTTCAGATGCTTGTAACTATCATGATAAGTACCGTCAAAACTAGTTGACATCAATGAAAACATATTGAATGATTTAATCATCTTACATATCATTTCAGTAGCTCGGTGATCTCTAATCACTATTTCTTTAGTTCATCTAGATATTCAATCAGTTGTAGTTCATCATACATTATGAGGATTATGAAATTAAGGGAAAATCTTGCCACGATTGGGAAACTTATTGATAGCAAGGAGTTATCTATGTTGGTTTTGAATGGACTATGAGCTTCATGGAAATAATTCATTCAAGGAATCAATGCTTGTCCAAATTCCCTAAATTTGAATAGTTGAAGATAGACCACATTCTAGGCTAGTCTCTAGGGGTATTGGTCAAAATCTACAAGTGAAGACATTCATGTGCGAAATACTAATTCTCACAAAAAAGGAAAAAGAGGGAACTTTAAGAGGAAGAATGACAAAGAAAGTAAAGAAAAAATATGATCTAATAAAAGAAAGGACATATCCAAAGTACAATATTTTAGATATGACCATTTTGGACACTATGTCCTGAAGATCCTAGATAGACCTAAACCTCAAGTCTTTATAGCTAAAGTTGGCAAGGTAAAGTTAAAAAATAATACTCAGAAACTTTTATTCTAATACTTAACAATCATAGAATATCATAGGAAAGGTGATAGAAGTCATAGATATGTTTTTCGAGTAAGAAGAATTCTTTATAAGGTTCATGGAATTTAAAACTATAAAAAAATAAATCTAGGAAGAGAAATTTCTTAGTACTAACACAAGGGAAATATTCTTTTGACAAATGTGAAAATGCTAAGATTAAGGAGTACAAAAACTAAAAGTATCCAAAAATTCTTTATACCTAGTTGGAGTGAATTAAGAAAAGAGGTTGCTTTAGAAGTTAAAAAGGAATTCATGAGTTAAAGAATCCAAAACAACCTCAAAATAGAAGAGGATCATGTTCCTAATATTTAGAGGGAGACTCTTGAAGATGAATGTGAAAATTAAATATATGGATGAACCTAAAGCCCTGATGTAAAAAGAAGAGGCCACCTTTGGAGAGGAAGATGATTCAAGTGGCAGAAAGATATATTTTACCTAAAGGAACCATCAGAGAAAGGAAGAAACCTAACATATACTCTAATTATGTTTTTTTAATGAGTGAGATCATTGAAGCATAACCTTTTAGTGTTGAATAAGGCACCAATATTCAAGCTTGGAAAGATACCATGTTAGAAGAGTATCAATCCATTATGAAGAATGATGAGATATTGTGCCCAGACCTAAATACAAGTGTGTGGTATCTTCTTAATGGCTCTTCAAAATCAAGCATGTTGCAGATAAAAGCATTGAGAAATATAAGGTTTGATTTGTAGCCAAAGTCTTCTCTCAAAAGGAAGGTATTGATTATGAGGAAACCTTTTCCCTAGTTTCAAGATACACCTTTGTTAAGACCATTATTGCTATTGCTGCTTCTAAAGGATGGAAGATTCATCAGATGGATGTAAAGTCTATCTTCCTTAATGAGATAATAGAAGAATAAGTATACTTGGAACAACTTGAAGGGTTTGTTATACATAACAAAAATTCACATGTGTGTAAATTAAATAAGGAATTATATAGGCTTAAGAAGGCTCTTTGAGCATGGTATGAAAGGATTGATAAATACCTTCTAGGTCTAAACTTATTCAAGGATGATGCAGATCCAAATTTATACTACAAGGTAATCAATGGTGAAATGTAAATCCATGTACTTTATATTAATGATTTAATAATCAAAGGAGAAGATCACCTAATAAAAAAATGTAAGAAAAATCTTGCATCTGAATTTGACATGAAGGATTTAGGACTTTTACATTACTTCCTTGGGTTAGAAGTGTGGAAACAAGAGGATAGCATTATTCTAAATCAAGGGAAGCACACTATAGAAATTATAAAGAGGTTTGGAATGATTGAATGTAATTCCATGATAACACCTATGGAAACAAATTTGCACAAGCTAAAGACAACAATAGTTGACTCAAAAAATGCAGATCCTACTTTATACCGACAGATAATTGGATCCTTGATGTATTTGGTTAACACAAGACCAGATAAATTTGCTAATTCATAAATGCCTTAAGTTAGTTCATATGTGAATCAAAGAAGATGCATCTTATTGCAATTAAACATAGCCTGAGGTATCCTCAAGGAATAATTAAGTATGGTCTCAAGTACACCAATGTTGATATGAACCTTCATGGGTACATTGATTCAAATTGGGCTAGTTGTGTGATAGAGAAGAAAGAGTACATCTGGGTGCTGCTTCAGTTTAGGATCAGCTATGATCTCATGGCTTAGTAGGAAACAATTCTCAATGGGACAAATTTCTACAGAAGCCATATATGTTGCAGCATCCATGAGAGAAAAAGAAGCAGTATGGCTTCGTAAACTTTTAGTGGGATTGTTTGGTGAACCTATAATTCCTACCATTATTTACTATGAAAACTAGAGTTGTATAAAAATCTTAGTGAATCCAATATTCCATGATAGATTGAAACACATTGAGATTCCATACCACCATGTCAGAGATATGGTACGTAGAAATATGGTTCGATTGGAACATGTAAGTATAGATGAACAGACCGCAGGCATTCTCACCATACCATTAGCCAAGGCAAAAGTTTCTCATTTCTGTAAGAAATTTGGTATGGTTCAAATGTAATTATTAAGCTTAAGATTTATTCATTTGTACTTATATTAAGATGTTTAATGTGTAAACTCTACTTGTCATGTGTGTGACTACATGACGTAATGGGCCCTGGGATATTCTTTGAAAGGTCATGACTTCTCAAAGGATAAACACTTATGTAAACCCAGTATCATGATGGATATCATGTGACTTGATATCCATGGACATATCATGATGATGAATACAATATTATGGTAGATATCATGAGACTTGATATATATGGATAAGCCATAATATTTAAAACTACAATGGTGGATAATATGTGTGAACAATATCCGTATACCATGATTTGATATCTTTCTAATAGGCATCATGTGAAATGATGTCAGTGCACATATAATATAGATTTCCATATGAGAGTGTTGATAACATCATGTGACTTGATATTCGAGAATCCACCATCTCTCCTAATATCAAAATGAGGTGATATTTCTCTGTAGATCTAATGAAGGATAGAATTAATCTTCCCTAGCTAAGGGAGACTTTTAATGTTTGTAGCTTTAGTCAGATTATACTAACCTAAGTATTTGATATATCTCCTTCTTTAGATAAAATGATAATTATATGTTATATACATTATCATTATACATTTTATGATCTTATTTATTCTATAGTTATCATTACTTGATAACTATGCTAGTTATAATTGATAACTATGCTAGTTATAATTGATAACAATAATAGTTATCATTATTGATAACTAATATGAGTAAAAGTAATATCAATGATATGGTTGATATTATTATCAACTTTAATTGTTAATAAAGTTGATAACAATATAAACTTATCATTATTATCAAAAGTCGATTATGGTATCGACCAAATTGAATAATTTGATATTGTTATCAACTTTATTATAAGTTGATAACTATAACAACTTAATCAAAATAATTGAGTTGATAATAGTATCGATCAAAACATGATATTTCTTTATGTCGATTATGGTATCGACTATGAATTTGAATTATGATATTTATTATTTATTATTGATAATGATATCATAGTGATTATAATTATCGATAATGATAATCATACTTAATCGATCATCAAATATTCATATCGACTTAATTATCATTATCAACTAAGATTATATTATCATATGTCTTAACAACAATGAAGGATGATATAGATCGGCTTGTATAATGATCAAAGTTAACATAAAAGTTGACATTAACAAGTCGATTATGGAGATAGAATTTGATAAACATGTCAAGCCAATAATGTAAGTTGATAAGGTGGTAAAATTTGGTAATTAGAATGTCTCATGAAGAGGTATGTCCCTTCGTGAGACCTTCTTGAAATACACACACACACACACACACACACATATACATATACATATACATATACATATACATATATTGCTTTATAATTACCTTTTCACAAATGAATTTGATATCATATATATACACACACACATACACATATACATATACATATACATATACATATATTGCTTTATAATTACCTTTTCACAAATGAATTTGATATATATAAATATATATATATATATATATATATGATATCAAATTCATTTGTGAAAAGGTAATTATAAAGCAATATATGTATATGTATATGTATATGTGTATGTGTATATGTGTATGTATATATATGTATATATATATATGCATATGTATACGTATATGTACATATATATGTATATAGATGTATATATACATATATATGTATATGTACATATATATGTATATAGATGTATATATACATATATATGTATATGTACATATATATGTATATAGATGTATATATACATATATATGTATATGTACATATATATGTATATGTACATATATATGTATATGTACATATATATGTATATGTACATATATATGTATATAGATGTATATATACATATATATGTATATGTACATATATATGTATGCACCTACTGTTGGAAATATTCAGGAAGTAACCGAGTTACTGAGAGGGGAGGGGTGAATCAGTAACTCCAAATTTTCTTTCAATTTTAACATGTAATTTACTTTTTAACCTTTGCATACAGAAAGCATGAAACTTAAAAACATTTACAATAATGACACATAGATTTGGTTACCCAGAAACCTTCCAAAAGAAAGTAAAACTGGGGTGGGGATGAAACCCACAAAGCTTTAATACTGCAGAATAAAGTTGGCCGGTTAAGGCTTACAATTTGATCAATTCTGATGATCTGCCCTGTTAGGAGCAATAAGGATTGCTAAATCCACCCTGTTAAAGGATTTACAAACATACAATGAAGTATGCACTCGGTAAAGAGATTTTACAAAGACTGTTAGGTCTACCCGGTTAAAGGATTTAGTACTGATTCACCTGTTAGAATGAAACAGTAGATCTCTTCTTTGCAACTGGATTGCTGATTTGAGATTCGCTGATGTACTGATCACCTTCTGTGATGAATTTATCTTTGCTGTACCTTATACTTCTGAAGCCTTCTGTAATTCGCTTATCTCTGCCTTTCTTTCTCTTTCACATATGTTTTTCATTCATATATTTCATTACAACATTGTTTATATACAAGTCTTAAACAATTAACTACAATTATAATTACACAGTCGGCTTGACAAGTAAACATAAGTGCTACTAAGTCGGCCCAAGTATGGTTACACGGTTCCTGCAAACTGACTCGGTGACTTTCTGATACTCAGCGTCCACTGCATTACTCGGCATCATCATGCACTCGGTAGAAGTGAAGGCACGGTTCATACTGATCACTCGGTAGGTTTTGAACTCGGTAAGTACTGGTGACTCGGTAGACATGATGTTACTCGGTTTACACTATCCTATTCAGTTTGCTCGATTTCCACTATCTGCTCGGTTTGCACTGTCTGCTCGGTTTGCACTGTCTGCTCGGTTTGCACTGTTTTCTCGGTTTGCACTGTCTGCTCGGTTTGCACTGTCTGCTCGGTTTGCACTGTTTGCTCGGTTTGCACTATCTGCTCGGTTTGTATCCAGAATGCAAATAAGTGTTGTCACTAGTGGCAATTCTGCTTAATGCCAACAATCTCCCCCTTTGGCATTAGTGACAAAAACACTTATTGTCCAAAATTTATATACACGAATCATGCTGAGTTTTATTTTGATTTTTCAAAATTTGTCTTTGTTATAGGGCTTTATACATTGTCTCCCCCTTTCAATGTGCTAACTGTTTCTTATACAAATCTATACAGTATACATATCTCTCCTTCTGTACATATCTCCCCCTTTTTGATGATAATGCCAAAGGTGCATATACAAGTTATTTACAGAGAGAATCCAAAATTTGATAGGAAATCAGAATGGACCTTCATTGTTAGTGCCAGGGTTCTGTCCCAACTTTCTTGTAGAATCTTACATGTTTGTATAGCAATTTGGACTTCTGCAGAGAGTTCAATCATGTGATCTGCTATAGAGAACTGATTGTCATGAATCAATGTTTTGGAATGTTCAATGTGCTTATACATTGTATTCATGATGGGAAGGATCATGTGTTGGATGTCTAGCAGTGTGGACCGGATCCTTGAGTCTTCTTTCAGTAGATCAGACTGCATATTAGATAGGTGTGAAATTTTCATGTGATGAGCAGAGCTTGAACTTGGTTCAAGTTGCAGCTTCTGTATGCTAATCTTCATATCCTCATCCATTTTATTCATTTTATCTTTAACATCCTTTGTGAACTCGGCAATATTGCACAGTCTGGCCAAAAGAGAGGTAGCATTCGAATAGATAGATTCTATGTTAGACAAAACTGAAGACAATTCCACTTGGTTAATAGCTATGTGCTGAGCAATGTGCTCAAGCACTTTATTGTTGAATCTCTTCTCGGCTCTTTCAACTAACTTTTCTGTCCCGGATGAGTCCTCATTGTATTTCTCAACTACTTCTGCTAATTGTAACAAAACATGCTGGGAGGAGTCTACTTTAATGCCTAGTGCATTAGACAAAATGTCCTTAGCATCCTTGATGATTTGATACTCCTTGTCTCTCTCCTCTTTAAGCTTCTTTTGTTTTGCTTTCCTTTGGAGGATCTCACCTATATTCTGCATTTGGTCCGCTGAGAGATTTGCAAAATCTAATGTAGGAATCTCTATCTCTTCATCTAGGTCTATATCCTCTACTATATTTTTACCCAAAAATTTTATACTCGGTAGAGCCTTAGGCTTATCTGTACTTAATGCTTTGGTAGTAGTGACAGTAGATAAAGTAGGGCTGGCTATAGATACTGGCATACTTTCTACTGGAGAACTTAAAATATTTACACTTGAAGATTCAAAAGCTGGAAAACTTACTGCTGGAAAACTTGATGGTGCAGGAGACTGCAGCTCGGTAGAAGAAATGGTAGCTGCTTCTGATGTTGCTAGGGATGATTGGACAAATGTGGAAGTTGTCACAACCATGCTTGAAGGTGTCTCCGGGCTGGATGTAGAGACTTTCACTGGAGAGATAGGAAGGGATGCAATGACTTCTGCTGCTATCCTTACAGTATCATCTACCTCAGTGTCTTCTTCTTGTTCATCACTGTCATCTTCAATATCTTTTATTATTACAGTTTCAATGCTCGGTTGGTGAAGGTGGTATATGTTCTTCCATGTGGCATTTGCAGCCTTCACAACCGATTCAATATTGTTGATCAAAATCAAACAAGTATTGAATTTCAATGTCATCTTATTTTCATTTTCTTTTAATGCCTTCTTTACTTCATCATTATTCAAGCTCGGCATCAACTGTCGTAGGTTTTGATCAAATATGTCTATCACAGTTTGCCTTGCATTGCTCCATCTCATTTTTATTGGATTCAATAGAACTACTGGAACCTGTGGGGCAATTTCTTCAGGAGAGTATTTCCACTGTCCCATCTTCTCAACAACAACATCTTCTATTTCCTTCTGTTCTGCTTCCGATCTGGTTTCATATCTCAAGGATTTTATGTTACTTACTCCAGATCCTGATCCATCTCTAAAGAGTTTGAGCTTTTCTTGAAGGCTTAGAGGAGGCCTTTTGAATACTATATCTTTATCTGCCTTTTCTGCCTTATCTGCCTTGCCTCTTGTATTTCTCCTTGTAAACACAGCAGTGGGAGGCACAGGTGCCTTAGTGATGAAAACTTTTCCTTTCTTCTTTGCAGGTTCTGGTTCCTCTGTTTTCTCATCCTTTTCCTCTTCTTTTTCATCTATTTCTTCTTTGTCCTTGGTTATCATTTTCATTTTGGCTATCCTCTTTTTTCCTTTGTTTACCGCCTGTGGAAGCTTTATGCTTAGTTCAATTCTCACCTTAGCTTCATCATATGTTCCAAAATATGGAGCTTTGGGATTGACAGGCTGATTTAGAAGAGCTTCAATGATATTCTTGGTTTCATCAATATTTACCTCATAAGGAAGAGGTTTTACATATACAGTTCTTGGTTTAACTGCTTGAATATACACATTATCACAATCTACCATAAAACAGATGTCATCTTTGTAATCTTCCACCAACTTCTATGGAATCCGGAATCTGTCATTCATTTTCTCTTTGAAAGATTCGAAATAATTATCCATGATGCTTTCAAAGTTTTCACCCATTTCTGAAATGTATTCATTTATTTCATAGAGGATTGGCACATCTTTTCTCCATACAACTTTTCCTTTAGAAGGGAAGAATTTTGAACATAGAAGAATAAACAGACCAACAAGGATCCAAACTTACATGGATTGTTTTTGGAAGTTTTAATGCTTTCCATGTTTTTGTTAAACTGTTTCAACAATAAGTCTGCTAGGTCAAATGTCAAGTTATTCTTGACCACCTTCTATGCTAGGTCAATAGCTTCACAGGAGACACTGTTCTGTCGACTAGAACTGTAAATCTTATGGGCAATGATGTGTGTACCAAACTTTAGTTCAGCGTCGGTAATGCTGCTAACTTTCATGCCTCTACCGTCCCACTCGGCTAGGGTTTTCTTCTCTAGTTCCGTCCGACCTAGGGTTTTGGTAGTTTTAGCTTTGTTCAACATGGGAAGACCGGTGACTTGTTGAATCATTTTCTTTGTGATCTCAATAGGTTGCTCAAGCCAAATCTTGCCATCATGTACACGGCTGAGAATATATCTAACCCATTTATCTCGAAAGTTTCGAGGTAGATGTGCAATGTGAACTAAACCTTTATCTTCCAGATGTTTGTGCTCGGGTTTCAGAATACCATCCACACATAGTTCCTCACGCACAATGTCTAGTTCTAGGTTTCCCATTTCATGAATTGAACAGTTAAAATGATTGCGGATATCGTTAATAAGCATTACCTTAGGAGGAATCTGAGATTGAGCTCCGTTCGGATCTAGGGCTGCTGCAATTGCGGGCACGATCTTAAAATCTGGTGCTTTCCACTCCCCTTGGACTAACATATCAGATCCTTTCTTCGCTGAAGTGCTGGATGATGCCATGGTAGCTCACAGAAAATTCCTTTCGCAAAAGTATTAAATCGCTGGGTTGCTCTTGAAATTTTCTGCTCCCAAAGTGCTAAAGATTCACGGTGAAGAATGAGTTCGATTACTTGCTTTTTGTTTACAACTCTGTCATTAATGCTCATTTCAAATTAGGGTATGAGTTCTGACAGACTGTCACCCACTAAGAATTAATTGCTTGGAAAAGACTTCACAACTCGGTGAACTCGAGAATTCATAATGCTCCGACCTCGCTCGGTAAAGACAGGTACCGACCTTGCTCGGTGAAGACTGATACCGACCTCCCTGTGATCTCACTGCATCTTGCATGCTGATTTAGATCTTTCTTTTAATTTCGGTTCTGGAACTGCTTGAGATTGATCTATGAGAATACAGTTCCAGTGCTTCCTTGGAAATTTAGTTTGAGTCGGTAGAGCCATCCATTCCATTACTTGGAGTGGATTGCTCGGTAGCTTTAGGAATCCATTTTTGTCTCACCTGTTTCCTGACCTTAGTTTCTTCATTCTTCTTTCCTTCTTCAATTCCACTAGCATTCATGCAGTTTCTGGCTATGTGACCGAGTTTAGTGCATTTGAAACATCTTATGGTAGTATCTCTTTTCCTTAGATGATGTTTTATGCAATTCATGCAAATGTGTCCGTATTCTCCACAGTAATGACATCTACACCAGGTGTTGTAGTCCCATCCAAACATTGCTTTCACAATTTGTTCTGCTGGATTAAATGTCTTGGATCTGCACTCGGATGCCTTGTGACCTTGTTTGTTGCACTTGTGACAATTACCTCTGAATCTAGGTTTTTCCCTGCATTCATTTGCTTTGTGACCAGGTTGATTGCAGCTATAACATTTTCCATTGAATTCTGCTTTTTCATTGTTCCAACATTTATTTGAAGTATGTCCTATTTTACCACAATGATTACAAGTAGGTTTTTGATTTCTTTGAGTACCTTGCTTAGAGGATTCACCTTCTTCTTTGTATCCAAGTCCTGCTTTTCCTTTTTGCCTATGAAGATTTCGCTCATACAGCTGATTCAAGTCTTCTTGACTTTTCAGCATTCCTTCATTGATTTGTTTTTCAGCGTTTAGGTCATCCACCAATCTTAGATTGATTTCCTTTTCAGATCTTAGTTCTTCTCTTGTGTTTTCTATTTCTGATCTTAGATTTAGAATTTCTTCATTTGTATGAGAGATCTGATCAATTAGGTTTTCTAGCTGAAGGGTTTTGTTTTGGACTTCAATGTTTCTTCCATCTAATTCATCTTTCAACTTGTTTCTCTGTTCCAAGATCTCACAGAATCTTGTAGAGTGTAGCTCTTGTTCTCTTTTCAATTTTCTCACTTCTTCCTGCAGAGACCCATTCTTTTCTAGGAGTTCTTTGACAGCATTGTTTGCTTCATCTGAGTTATTTGAGGGAAGAAGATCTTCAATCTTTTCTTCAATGTAATTCTGATCATTCATCTGATTTGCAAGTTCCTTCCTTCTTCTTAGGGATTGGAAAATATGTTCTTTTGCTTCTTTGAGTTTAGCTATGGCCATTTCCAGATCTAGCTTTTCATTTTCAATCACCTTGTTCAGTTTGAATACCTCCATTGTCCTGGATCTTTGCTCAAGCTAGTTAAGCTTTGTCTTGAGAACCAATGCTGCTCTGATACCAATTGTTGGAAATATTCAGGAAGTAACCGAGTTACTGAGAGGGGAGGGGTGAATCAGTAACTCCAAATTTTCTTTCAATTTTAACATGTAATTTACTTTTTAACCTTTGCATACAGAAAGCATGAAACTTAAAAACATTTACAATAATGACACATAGATTTGGTTACCCAGAAACCTTCCAAAAGAAAGTAAAACTGGGGTGGGGATGAAACCCACAAAGCTTTAATACTGCAGAATAAAGTTGGCCGGTTAAGGCTTACAATTTGATCACTTCTGATGATCTGCCCTGTTAGGAGCAATAAGGATTGCTAAATCCACCCTGTTAAAGGATTTACAAACATACAATGAAGTATGCACTCGGTAAAGAGATTTTACAAAGACTGTTAGGTCTACCCGGTTAAAGGATTTAGTACTGATTCACCTGTTAGAATGAAATAGTAGATCTCTGCTTTGCAACTGGATTGCTGATTTGAGATTCGCTGATGTACTGATCACCTTCTGTGATGAATTTTTCTTTGCTGTACCTTATACTTCTGAAGCCTTCTGTAATTCGCTTATCTCTGCCTTTCTTTCTCTTTCACATATGTTTTTCATTCATATATTTCATTACAACATTGTTTATATACAAGTCTTAAACAATTAACTACAATTATAATTACACAGTCGGCTTGACAAGTAAACATAAGTGCTACTAAGTCGGCCCAAGTATGGTTACACGGTTCCTGCAAACTGACTCGGTGACTTTCTGATACTCGGCGTCCACTGCATTACTCAGCATCGTCATGCACTCGGTAGAAGTGAAGGCACGGTTCATACTGATCACTCGGTAGGTTTTGAACTCGGTAAGTACTGGTGACTCGGTAGACATGATGTTACTCGGTTTACACTGTCCTGTTCGGTTTGCTCGGTTTCCACTGTCTGCTCGGTTTGCACTGTCTGCTCGGTTTGCACTGTCTGCTCGGTTTGCACTGTCTTCTCGGTTTGCACTGTCTGCTCGGTTTGCACTGTCTGCTCGGTTTGCACTGTTTGCTCAGTTTGCACTATCTGCTCGGTTTGTATCCAGAATGCAAATAAGTGTTGTCACTAGTGGCAATTCTGCTTAATGCCAACACCTACACACACACACACACATATATATATCTATATCTATATATGTATATGTATATATATATGTATGTACGTATAGATATGTATATATGTATATATATATATATTATATGTATGTATGTATGTATATATATGTATGTCTATCTATATATGTATATGTATCTATATATATATATGTGTGTGTGTATATATATATATGTGTGTGTGTGTGTGTGTATATATATATATATATATATATATATATGTATGTATGTATATGTATGTATGTATGTGTACACACACACACAAAGTCCTCTATACACATTAGTTAATAAGAAGATTATTTTTATATTATATTGATATTGATATATATCAAATAAGTGATTTGATATAATATCAATTTGGAGATCAATATATATAAATATAATATTCTAAGGAGAAATTATTAAGATATACTTATATCTATCTAAGATTAGATAACATTCTATTGTGAATTTATCTAATATATATACATAAAAATTTAAAGAATTAAATAATCTAAATTTGATCAAACAACAACACTTGTTGCTAATTCTCTCTCAAATAGGGCTCTATTACCTTCCCCTTGTGGTGGGGACCCTGCTGAAATTCTCACTTGGATGGCTATTTATAGGTGAAGAAAAAATCATTCTGCAGAATCTCACTCTCCTCCCTAGGTTGTGGATGAGTTGTCTATCCTTTCTTGATGTGGATTAGAAGTTGTAATGCTAGTCTATTGTTAAAGGTCTTTCTCGAACTTGTAAATAGTTTTTTTAGATAACCCTTGGGCTATGGTGGTGTAAGGCTCAACCCCCTTGTTAGGTTTCTTAAATAAAAAAAAAAAATATAAATCTAAATTTTCTAAATATTTAGAAATTAGAATACAATAATAACTTACAAATTTATGAGGAGATCTATAAAAATTAGCTTTTTTTATAATTAAAAAAGGAAATTATATATAATAGTAAAAACATATAATAAAAAGTGCTACATAATGGTGAGTACTTGTCTTTATTGTATTGTAACTACTAGTTGCACCTTGGTGTACAATAGGTATGCCAAAGAAGTATGGAAGATTAATTTATAGAAAAAATTGATCTATTTATTGCATACATTTGTGTAGGACATGAGGTCAATTGTTAGGTTATTAATAAAATGATTTTGTTTGTGCAGAAAAAGGTATAAATGGAGAATTGATAACATTAAATGAACTATGCACTCATGTATAGGTACCCAAATATGAAAAAACAAAATCTTTGAATTGGGAAGATAATCAGGCACCATTAGCAATAGTCACATGTTCACAAGAAGAGAAAGATAGCAGTTATATAAAGATAAAAAGAAAGGTAGAGATGAAGATGGAGGTGAACATGCAGATGGATAAGGAGGAGGAGAGAAGGAGAGAGATATATAAAGAGAGAGAAGAAATGGACATATAGAGATATAAGAGATAAATATGAAGGGGTAGAGAGATATGGAGAGATAACAAGATAGAGATATAGGAAGAGATGGAAGAAGAAATATGGGGAGATAGACATATAGGTATAGAAAGAGGGAGAGAGGGAAAGATGGATGGATAGAGCTGAAAGGGAGAGATGTTTATAAATAGAGGGGGAGAGAGGGGGATAGAGGTATAGATAATGATAGATTGAGATAGGAAGATATAGGTAGAGATAAAGATACAGTGAGATAGGAAGATAAAGGTAGAGATAAACATAAAGGGAGAGAGGAAGAGGAAGAGGGAGACAAATACATACATACATACATACATACATACATACATACATACATACATACATATATATATATATATATATATATATATATATATATATATATATATATATATATATATATATATATATATATATATATATATATATATATATATATATATATATAGATGTATATGTATGTATATGTATGTATATATATATATATACATATATATATATATATATATACATACATACATATACATACATATACATCTATATATATATATATATATATATATAATAATAATAATAATAATAATAATAATAATTGAGAGGGGGGTGAATTAGTTAGATCAATTATCCTA
Source organism: Chamaecyparis obtusa (assembly GCA_027943335.1). Lineage (NCBI taxonomy): Eukaryota > Viridiplantae > Streptophyta > Pinopsida > Cupressales > Cupressaceae > Chamaecyparis > Chamaecyparis obtusa. Next base: position 113,084 of record BSBK01003229.1, on the reverse strand, counting down.
TAGTCCCAAATACAAAGAAAAAAATTCAACCAAATTATGTAGCTCGGTAACATAAAATATCCATCTATCTATCCACTTTACCAATTACGAGTAAATATCCAACTGTGATTACCGACTAAATCAAAGATGCAGTATGATAGCAAAAAAATCATAACAAATAACACATAACATAATGATTTAACGTGAAAACTCTGCTAAGGGAAAAACCACCTGGGACCGGTAACCCAAAATAATTCACTCTTCTGAAGTGAGCTTGGTGAAGAGCCAACCCTATTAACGGTTACAATACACACTGTTAGGTGTGACCTGGTTAGAGGATTTATCACTAACAGTTAACTTTTGACCAACATTCACTATGGGGTCAACAAGATAACACTTTACATTCATTGAATGTCATAGGGTATTACATAAGACTGTTAAGTCCACTTAGTTAAGAGATTTTCTGAATCAATGGTTTAACTAATATAGTACTAATCTGATTCAAATACAACTCAATTAAAAATATTTAGATCTATGATAAGCCCTTAAAAATAATCCTCTATTCACTAATCAATTCACTTCCTTCAATATCTCAACTTACTTTCACTTGGTAAATATTTCTCTGACGCTTGGTAATCCTTGTAGCTCGGTTCTTCAATAACCAGTTTGATCAGGCATGCATGAATTCAGTCTTCATGTGAAATCTCTGTAGTCTCCTCTTGTTTGGCATCATTTCAATAATGAAACTCATATCTCTTATATAGACAAGTAAAACATTTTCATATCAACCATTAGATTTTTCCACTTAATCTCCATCGTTCATTTTTTTGCTTAAACCTTCCTTGGAGGATGTGTCCATAACACGTTTCAATATCATTCTTTAGATCATCTTTGAATTTTGTTAGCTATGGATCTCATAACTAAATTCATCCTTAACCTCAAAATCATAACAATATCCAGCTCATCAAATTCAGTCGGCTGTTCTTAGCATCTAATATTTTCATCCATACTCGGTTAATATAGAAATGCATCGGTGATAATTAGCTCGGTAATTACTGTCACTTGGTATACACTACACTAGCTTGGTGTATACATAAATCTTCAATTACCGATCACATTGACTTATTCAATTTCAAATATCTTCTTCATAATAGATTAATGTAACATGCTCAAGTCAACAATATAAAGCCATAGACTCATCAATAAGTTACCCAATGTTTACCTTATCCTTCTTTGTCATATCCATTTTTTCCTTATGTAGATATCTCTATTCTTCATCCTTTCCTCCTTCAACAAATGTTCAGATGCTTGTAACTATCATGATAAGTACTGCCAAAACTAGTTGACATCAATTAAAACATATTGACTGATTTAATCATCTTACATATCATTTCAATAGCTCGGTGATCTCTAATCACTATTTCTTCAGTTCATCTAGATATTCAATCAGTTGTAGTTCATCAATCTCTCCCTTTGGCATTGATGGAAACACAAGCAATATGAAAATATGCCATACACATACCAAACATGTATTCTACAACTATGTAAGTAAATGTTGTAGCTTAGTAAGCTCTCGCTAGATTGATATTTAATATGTTTAATGACCACAAGAAAAATTAACATTACATGGAGAGTCTCCCTGCGGATTTGATCTTTTCAATTCTCATATTCTTGTTCTTAGCAACAAATATTCAAGTCTCTCTCTTTTTCTGATCTTCTTTCCCTTTGATCTGTTCTCACTTAACTGATTTTTCATATTCAATTCCTCTCTCTTTGACAACAATGCCAAAGAAAATATACAAACAGCTCTGAAGAGCCAAGTAATTCACTAGTGTTTGGTTCATATCAAGGACCTTCAGTGTACTGATAAACAAATTTATGTTCCAGCTTCTAAAATTTTTCACAACCTTAGAAAAACTAAAGTGTGACCTATGTGCATCAACATGAATGATCTTATGATAAGTATAGGTTGATGCAACCTACTGATCACCTCAGTGACCGATAGATAGGGGACGAACCCCAAGTCTAGTCCTCAAATATTCAAATGTGTCATTCCGTAATGGTTTTGTAAAGATATCAACAAGTTATTCTTTAGATGTTACAAATTCCAATTTCATTTGCTTCTCTTGAACTTGTTCCCTTAAGTAGTGATACTTAATAGATAAATGCTTTATTTTTGAATGCATCACATGATTCTTGTAAATATTTATAGCACTAGTGTTGTCATAATATATAATCACCGGTTCAATGATTACCTCATTCATTCCTTCCAACACTTGTTTAATCCAAGCAATATTAGAACAATTTGTAGTAACATCAACATACTCTGCTTCAGCAATAGACTGAGAAATGCATGCTTGTTTCTTGCTTATCTAAGTCACAAGCCTATCTCCCAAAAAGAATGGTCCACTGGTTGTGCTCTTTCGGTCATCTATGTTCCCAACCCAATCTGCATCGGTGTAAACTCTAAGTTCAAATTTTCCTACCTTAGAATACCATAAACCATATTCTTCATTCTTCAAGTATCTCAAAATTCTTTTAACTGCAACCATATGTGAATCTTTAAGATTGGCAGAAAATCTTACCACAATACTAACTACTTGTGCAATATCAGGCCTATTGTGTACTACATACATTAGTTTCCCAATCATAGATCGTTATAATGTTTGATTTACCTTTGTAGATTCATCATCCTTTGTCAATTTTCATCCAGTTAGCATCGGTATTCCTACTGGTTTTGCATCTTCCATGCCAAAATTTTTCAACACTTCTTTAATATATTTTGATTATGTGATGAAAATCCTATCATTCTGTTGTATAATCTACAAACCTAGAAAGAATTTAATCTCTCCAAACATTGACATCTCAAATATCTTTCTCATTTCATGAGCAAAAGATTTGCAAATCTGATCTTGTCCACCAAAGATTATATCATCAACAAATATTTCAGAAATCAAAATATTATCATCAGAATCTCCTTTCATGTACAAATTACTATTTTCATTAGTTCTTTCAAAGCCAATAATGATAAGGTAAGTATGTAGTCTTTCATACCATGCCTTCGATGCTTGCTTCAGTCCATAGAAGGCTTTGTGCAATCTACATACTATGTCTTTCTGATTTTGATCAACAAACCCTTCCGGTTGTTCTATGTAGACCTCCTCCCCAAGAATTCCATTCAGAAAAGATGATTTCACATCCATTTGATATACTTTAAATCCCTTATGTGCAACATATGCTAGTAATATACATACTCCTTCAAGTCTTGCAATAGGTGCAAAGGTTTCACCATAAACAATACCTTCTTGTGCATATCCCTTGCAAACAAGTCTTTCCTTATTCCTAGTAACTTCTCCAGTTTCATTCAACTTATTCCTGAAAATCCACTTAGTACCAATTGTTCTCTTCTTTGTTTATCATTTAGTTCAGGTTCATTTTCTTGCTCGGTAGCTTCTTCCTGATTCTGGGTTTCCACTTACTGATCTTCAATAGCATATTCCTGATGCTCGGTAGAATCAACCTGTGGCTTTGGTAGATAATCTAGATCTTCAACATAAGTAAACCTACCATAGTCTTCTAGTTCCTTCATGCTTTCTTCATCATTCTTTTCAACAAACTCATCAACTCCCACATTAGCACTTTCTATCATCTTATTAGTAACCTTATTCAAACATTTGTAAGCTTTACTCTTAGTAGAATATCCTAAGAATAAATTTTCATTAGCTTTGGAGTCAAATTTACCATTCCTATCATCTTTCATTATATAACACTTACTACCAAAGATTCTAAAATAACTTACGCTTGGTGTGTATCCAAACCATAACTCGTAAGGTGTCTTGTTTGTGTCTTTCTTCAGATAAACTAGGTTCAGGGTGTATACTGCAGTGCTAACTGCCTCTCTCCAGTACATTTGTGAAATATTTTTCTCAATCATCAAAGTTATAGCACAATCAACAATAGATCGGTTCCTTCTTTCAGCAATTCCATTTTGTTGTGGTATCCTAGGTGCAAAAACCTTCCTTTTGATTCCATGCTCATTACAAAAGTTAGTGAATTGATCACAGTATCTTCATCAATAATACCTCCTACTCCTCAGATAGCATTGATTGCCTCTTTGATTTGGTTAGAGTATTATGTGATTTTCTCTCCTTCCTTCAACTCCATGTCATCAAATCAACATCTCAAGCTTTCAGCTCTGGCTCTCATCACATTCACACCACCATAAACTAGAGAAAGTTTATCTCACATTTGCTTCACTGTAGTGCAACCCTTAACATCCTCAAATTCAACATTAGATAGAGCAACAAAAATCTCTATCATAGTAATGTTGTGTTCATGTCGGTCTTTTAGTTGATCAAGAGTCAAAGGTCCAACCATCGGTTGTAAGTATCCATGATCAAGTAAATGTAGTTCAAAATATCCAATTCTAGATTGTGAATTCTCATTCAGCTTTGCCATGTGGTAAAGTTGTCTTTCTTTAGCTTCGACACTTCCCTCTTATACATCTTGTGATCTTTCTGCTCAAGTCCTTAAAGCTTTCTTCCAAGAAACCAATATAGCTCTAATACCAAATTGTTATAATAATTGAGAGGGGGGGTGAATAAGTTAGATCAGTTATCCTTCAATCCAAAATACAAAGATGTACCTCACTAAACAATTCAACCAAATTATGTAGCTCGGTAACATAAAATATCAATCTTTCTGTCCACTTTACCGATTACTAGTAAATATCCAACTATGATTACCGACTAAATTATCTATGTAGTATGTAAAGTATGAAAAAAAATAATCATAACAAATAATACATAACACAATGATTTAACATGGAAACCCTGCTAAAGAAAAAACCATCTAGGACCGGTAACCCAAAATAATTCACTCTTTTGAAGTGAGCTCGGTGAAGAGCCAACCCTATTAAAGGTTACAAGACACACTGTTAGGTGTGACCTGGTTAGAGGATTTATCACTAACACTTAAATTTTGACCAACATTCACTATGGGGTCAACAAGATAAAACTTTACATTCAATTAATGTCATAGGGTATTACATAAGACTGTTAAGTCCACTTGGTTAAGAGATTTTCTGAATCAATGGTTAAACTGATACAGTACTGATCATGTCTGATTCAAATAGAACTCAATTGCAAATATTCAGATCTATTCTAAGCCCTTAAAAATAATCCTCTAATCACTAATCAATTCACTTCCTTCAATATCTCAACTTACTTTCACTCAATAAATGGTTCTCTGATGCTCGGTAAACTCTGCAACTTGGTTCTTCAATAACCAGTTTGATCAGGCATGCATGAATACACTCTTCACGTGAAATCTTTGCAATCTCCTTCTTTTGGCATAGTTTCAATAATGAAACTCATATCTCTTATATAAAAAATTAAATCATTTTCATATCAACCATTAGATTTTTCCACTTAATCTCCTTCGTCCATTTTTCCTCTTAAACCTTCCTCGACAGATGTGTCCATAACACGTTTTAATCTCATCCTTTATATCATCTTCAAATTTGGTCAGCCATGGATCTCATAACAAGCTTCATCCTTAAACTTGAAATCATAATAATATCTAGCTCATCACATTCAGTTGGTTGTTCTTAGCATTTAATGTTTTCATCCATACTCGGTTAATATAGAAATGCGTCGGTGATAACTAGCTCGGTTATACTGTCACTCGGTATACACTACACTGACTTAGTGTATACATAAATCTTCAATTACTGACCACATTGACTTGTTCATTTTCAAATCTCTTCTTCATAATAGATTAATGCAACATGCTCAAGTCAACATTATATAGCCATAGCCTCATCAAATAAGTTACCCAATGTTTACCTTATCCTTCTCTGTCATATCCATCTTTTTCTCATGTAGATATCTCTGTTCTTCATCTTTTCTTCGTTCAACAGATGTTCAGATGCTTGTAACTATCATGATAAGTACTGTCAAGAATAGTTGACATCAATGACAACATATTGACTGATTTAATCATCTTACATATCATTTTAGTTCTCGGTGATCTCTAATCACTTTTCTTTTAGTTCATCTACGTATTCAATCGGTTAGAGTTCATTAATACACACACACACAGATATATATATATATATATATATATATATATATATATATGTAAATGTATATATATATGTGTGTGTGTATATATATATGTGTATATGTACACACACACACACACACACACATATACATTTACAGATGTGTGTGTGTGTGTAGACACATGCGCACACACACACACAGACAGAGGAATATAGAGGATATGAATATAAGAGATGAAGAAAAGAATATAGAGGATATGGATAGAAAGAGCTAGAGAGAGGAGTGATAATAAGATAGATAGAGAGAGTGTGAAAGATGGAGAAAATAAGAGAGAGAAATGGACAATGAGATATAGATAGAGATGACGAGGGAGAGATATGGAGATAGAGGTAGATATATAATGGTAAAGAATGAGAGACAAAGGTGACATAAAGAAGTAATAGAAAGCGGTATAGAGAGAGATTAGGTGAGAAAATAGGAGATATGGAGTAAGTATGAGAGAGAGAGAGGTAGATAGGGATAAGAGGGAGAAATAGTGAGAGATACATGAGGTGATAAAGAAAACTAATAGATGGAGACATGATAGAGATAGAGGGATTGTGTGTGTGAGAGAGTAATATATATATATATATATATATATATATATATATATATATATATATATATATATATATATATATATATATATATATATATATATATATATATATATATATATATATATATATATATATATATATATATATATATATATATATATATATATATATATATATAGAGAGAGAGAGAGAGAGAGAGAGAGAGAGAGGATTGTGGAGAAGTAGACATATTGAGGAAAAAAAAGCAACATGGATAGAGGGAGAAAAAATGATTGAAATAGGGGATATATATATATATATATATATATATATATATATATATAGTGCAAAATATAGAGAGGAAAGAGAGAGAGATGCAAGGAGAGGTAAGGAGATAGAGATAGGGGAGAAAGATAGAGATGATGGTAGAGATGGAGATGGAGATAGATAAATATATATAGACAAAGATATAGAAGGAGATATAGGAAGAGGGAGGGAGAAATAGAGATAGAGATAGGAGAAAGAGAGAGAGAGAGAGAGAGAAAAAGAAAATGAGAAATCTAGAAAGATAGAAAGAGTTAATAAGCCATATTTAATGAGAGGTAGAAGAGGGATATATAGAGAGAAATGGGATGAAAGTGGGAGGTATTTGTCTCCTTCTTCATCTATATGTTTTAAAATAGATGTTGGCTTTGGCATGTTTGTCATTGATGTCAAAAGGTGTTTGTCTTAGTATGATGATAAAGAGATGACTATGAAAGGGCGAGTTTGATGCTAGTAGACATAACATTTGGTGTATTCATGACAATGAGTATAATGTTTATTAAGTTTGGTAGATGATTTTGAGATGTTATAGTATGATATGTTGCAAGAGGTTTTAGCACAAGTGTGTTATTAGTATGTGGTTGATCATAATTTGTCTACAATGTTAAATTCATCTTTTATTTGTAAATCACTGCATGAGACATTCTTAGTATACATTGAAATATTCTCAAAAGGTTTCTTTCTACATATTTTCAATATTATGACATCGTTGTCAAAGAAGTGAGTGAGTGTTTAAAACAAGTTTGATAACATATCCAATAAATGTGAATCTAAATGATATGTCTTCATTGAGTCAAAATGTAGATAGAGAAATTCTAAGTTGAGCATGAGTATGAAATATCATCATTATGATTGAGAAATTAAGACTTGAGTTGCAGCCAATAGATGACCATCAAGTTACATTATAGACTTCATATCATATTCTCTTAGTGGCATAATAGAAACATATTGATTAACGATGAATCAAGATAATATTATTTAAGTTTTTAGTCCATGACATTATGGCAACACGAACAAAGTTCACTATGATAGGAACATAATTTATAATGATAGGAATTTACATCTACAATGAAAGTCTTTACTTCTACCCAGTTTGTGACAGGAACATAACAATGTGGTGACAAGAACAAATTGATAGTATATGGTGACAAGAAGACTAGACACAAATCTTAGAACAAAATATGCTAAAAAGTCAATTGAAGTGAATGAAGGTGTTTAGTGTCATGACAAGTGTCACTCTCTTGTCGATAAAAGAATTTTGAAGCGAATCTGCAAAGTGGAATCCAATGGTATGCATTATTGATTGATATTGGTAATTGTACTAAACATATGTCTATCTAAGCCATAATATGTAAGAAAGGGTTAAAAATGTATATCACGTTTATTATTTTTTATTGTGTATATGTTAATTAGTGATGCTTATAAGGATTTGAAAGATAAAATGTATTCTTTGTTGAAAAAACCCAGAAAGATTAAATCAGGGTATCATGTTGATTATTTACATATATAAGATGCACTATGTGTCAGAATTTGTCTCAGTCCATGTAATTGAAATGGGAAGAGTATGTTTTGGATTTTCAGCAAATTGTTAGTTTCTGATCTGAAGAGTTGAAATTAATATTCTTGCTGAAGTAATAATTGTTTATCGAGAGTTTGATAATCTGAACATGCTGTCACTTCCCGTGTTGGTTTAGATTGCATATTGTAATGTATTATGTTGATGTAATGAGGGTTTGGTTATAACCATGAGAAAGGGTTTGGTATAGGCAGTGATGGATTGCTTGTAGAGAGAGTGTTAGAGTAATTGGTTGTTCACTTCTTACAAATGTGGATATAATGCAAAACACTAATGTTGTACTTCCAGATATATTGTAAGATGATATGTTGGCATGTTTGTCAGAGTAGTTGCAGGAAAGAAGTAGAATGACCACAATGAGTATGAAGTGTTGAAAGGGATGTTTGGTACAATATTGTTTATGTTTTTTTATGATAAAAATTATAATATGGATTGGATGGAAACTGAGAAACCCTCTGATGTAATATTATTCTAAGATTTTTGTAAGGGGTTGGTTCTTCTAGAGTTAGTGTTCTTAATTTTGCTAGTAAGGTACAATAAAAATCTTATTTATAATAGTTTTTCATCCGTAAGGGTTTTCCACTTAAATCCTTGTGTCGTGGTGTTACAATTGTGTTTTGAATCTCTTGCATATTTTATTTGATGTGGTTGATGATATCTTGTGATTTGGTACACTATCTTAAATTTTTTATTGATCAAGAATTTATATGGATCATTGATTCACCCCCACTCTCAGTGATCCCTGCATCCCAAAAATAGATGTGAATTGGGTGTAAGGAGTAGAATCCTTTTAGAAAAATTTGAATCTCATTTGAATGCTCTATATTTGTAATATTTTATATATTTGTGCTCCAAAAATAAACACATTTTTATTTTTTTCAATTCAATTGATGTTTTAGAATTAGATTCTAAAGTTTTTTCTTATTACTTCAAATTTCAATTGCTTGAATATTCTATTATCTTCAAATGAGAATTATAAGCTTTTATTCTGACAAAAAAAAAGTGAATATTATGTTTTTCTAAAAAAATTTTTGTTAAATTTTCTTGTATAAATTGATATAATATTATGAATAATTTCTATATTTATTAATTTATAATGCATATAATATATAATGAATATATTATAATATAATATTATATAAAATTAAATTAAATAATAAATATATTTAAATATATAACTTAATAATATTATATTTAAAATATAATAAATAATAAATAAAATTTGGTGGATGATAATAAATATATTATGATTTAAATTTTATGTAAACTAAATATATATTATTTTAGTTAAAAATTTTAAATTAAATTTAATAATTTAAAATATATAAGAATTATATCATAGTTTATAATTTATTTTACTTTGTTTTAATTATTTTAATAAAAGGTATGTTAATTTTAAATGACATCTTTTAAGTAGGAAAATTTGATATTTTCGTTTGCAAATGGTTATGGTACAATGTAAAATGAATTTTTTAAAATTGAATAATGTCTTTTGCGTAGAATAAATAAGTCACTACTACATTTGGGGTCAAATTTTGACATAAACTTTCGACGAGTAATTTTTTATTTATGAATTTGGTATATTTTTTTTATAATAGGTTCTGATGGTGTCAGTATTTCGATGGGTTTTAAATTGACCATTGGAATTCCGACAGGTTCGGGGTATAGATTTAAAAAAAAAGTGAAACGCCCAAATCATTTTAACATCGATTGCAGAGAAAAGGAGCGGGTGAAAGCTGAACGAGCAGGTGAAAGTTGAGTGCAAGAGAAGGTATGTGATTTCTTCATCTTTGATTGGTATCTTTGACAGGCAACGTCTTTCAAGCGTCTGACATCATATTCGACTGCAAATTTCAAATGCATTGCATTTTATTTGATCATGAATGCTCTCTGAAATGACCGCATTCTACTGGTGTCGTGCCCTAGCCCACGCTTTATCTCTATTATTTAATGTTATTGGTGCTTGTGCTCAAGGATATCAATTCACTGTTTTGAAATGTTTGGATTCATGTTTGTTGATATTACTGGCACGTTTAATGATGCCATTGTATATTGCTGAGATGCTCATTGAAATGACTGCATTCTATTGGTGTCGTGCCCTAGCCCATGCTTTAACTCCATTATTTGATGTTATTAGTGCTCGTGCTCAAGGATGTCAATTTTTTTGAAATGTTGACTATGGTTATCAAATGGACAGCCTGTGAGCTTCTAGCTAGGTGCCATTTGTATTGATAGCTTAAGACATCAAATGTATTGTATCATTGATAGTTGAGACTTTGTTAAAAGGAAATAGGACAAAGAATGATTTTGATTTATTTTCTCTATTTTGATCCCTGAGTGGCTTACAACCCTAGAGAAGTATATGCAGATTTATGAATGCAATTGCAGGATACATAGCAACCGATAATTCACAAGAAATCCATGCATCCAATTTGAATAGAAATCAGTATAAAGAAATAGGGTCCTCCAATGGCCCAATCATCGGGACCTTGACCCTCCCCTCAACCAGTGACCCTTCAAAACTGGGTTATCATGCAATCAGTGAGCGATCCTTCATTCTCCTGGTCTGCCCTGCATCCAAACATATTGGAAATACATAATACAATGATAACAAGTCTTTCACAACCCCCCTTCCCTCAAGGAACACTATCAACCATCCCTATATATCTCTCTACTATCACTCCATCTTGTGATGACCATAGTGATGAGTAAAAGTCTACCACTTCCTTGTTGATTACATCTGATTCCACAACTTGTTGACCAACTTCATTCTTTATTGAAGCTATTCTATTAATTAATGGTCTTTTCTTGACTGAAGTATGGAAACAAATTATATTGCAGTCCTCATCTTTCAACCAATTCTCTCTAGATTTTTGGTGTCAATATATTTCTTCTCTGGCTAGAATTTCCTCATATTGTTGTTACAAGTCCTTTTCAGTTAAGAAATCAATTTTATCCATACCTTCTTGAATCACCTTATTTTTTAAAACCTCTAGTTGCTCATTCAATGTTTTTTTCCACAAATATATCCTTGAAATGAATTTGGTTCCAACACTTCGGCTTATTCTTGATATACTATAATTTTTTGAACAATTGAAACCCCATATTTCCTTAAATAACAAGTACAATCTTCCAATAGTTTTCCACCATTTTCCAGAATCATTCTTCTCTTAGCCATATTTTTTCCATCTTCAGAGACCATCAAATCGGTATCAAATTCTTCTACAAAACTAAAGCATATGGAAAGTTATTCGACTGGGTCATGGGAAGTATTTTTTCCTGAAAGATCAAGGGGGGGGATCCCCATTCTCTTTCTAGAAAAAATGGTACAATCTCTCTACGATGTGTGAGAATCCATGTCTCCTATTCATCCATGTAAACACCCCATTCTTGGTTTTAACTTCCCACAATCCATTTTTGGTGAAAAAGATCTAAAAATCAAATTGGATCCTGCTTATAGTCCCCTTGCTCCCTTTCTTATTAGCCATATCCAATGTTTCATTGAAGTCACGACCAAGAATGAAGGTCACCTTACCCATACCATTCATGGATTCTAAAATGTTGTTCCAAACTTCCTTCTTCTCTTTTGGTTTAATCAAACCATAAACATTAAACAAAAACACTAAGATCTGCAAGTGCATTGCAATGCCTAAAATTCCATGTTTTGTCTCAAAATACTTTTTGATTAAATGTCTCTAGTCAAGGGCATTGCAACCCCTAAAATTCCATGTTATGAGCTTCATTTCTTTCCAAGAGAGAACATGTCTCTCCCAGATCTTAACTTTCTCTGGTCTTTTCTATTCTCAACATATTCCAATAAGCACTAAACAATCTTCCTCCCTCTCATCCTCTTTCCTCCCGTATTTATCTTTTTGGACTTAGATTTATTTTTCTTGATTGTTCTATTTTCCAAAATTCCTTCCCCATCTCTCAAGACAAATTCATCTTATGCCCCTCCCTGATTAAGACCCCCCTCATCCTCAACATGATCTTCATCACCTATAGTCTCGATTTCATGGATAGGGGACATGTAAATATCTTTAAATACTTCTTCTACCACAATGTCACCCTTAAAAGTATGAAACTATGTAAACCACTTTTAGTAATAAAAAATGTAAATTTCATGTATATTGCCAGTCTCTGCCGTAGGGGTACAGTCAGAGGGTTCATTGAAAAAATGATCCTTTGAATGGTTACTATGAATATGAATGATTTGATATAGCATATTGCTCATTTTACTTGAAGTTTGGAATAGCTTGTGCAAGGGTGAAAGTACTTTTGATCGTGATTGTTCCTGTACACAGTCAGAAAATGTAAATGTCTAATGATTATATGTAGTGTTGAATGGATTAAATGCTTTATTCTTGGTAGAAGTGAATGGAAGGAATAGTGTTGGTGTTAGGTTTCATTTATTATTGAATTCAATGGTTTCCAAGATGTGTTGAGGAGTTTTCTCCTTGTTTAATGTTAACTGTTCCTGCACAATCCACTCATACAACAGTGAAATGCTATGTGATTGAGAATTATATTTTTTCCATTTGATAACCACAGTCAACATTTCAAAACATTGAATCATCCTTGAGCACAAACACCAATAACATCAAATAACAGAGATAAAGCATGGGCTAGGGCACGACACCGGTAGATTAAAACTGAACCAGTGGCATGTTTACAACAATGAAATAGAATGATAATAATATGATGAAAATTATATTCTATTTAATACATGCCAAAGGACCAGTCCCAACAATTCTTAAACATATTTTATCTAATATGATGAATTGTTAATAAAGGTCTAATTATGTAGACTGCTAGCACGAAGGAAGATTTGACCTAGCCAAATCTTCCTTGTACCACACAAAAAAGTGTGTGATAACTATGTCTACTCCAACCTTAATTGTTTAAGAATTCATCATATTAGATAAAGTATGTTTAAGAATTGTTGGGAGTTCTATTACACCTTTGTTGTAAACATGCCATTGGTTCAGTTTTGTAAATTTGTTTTTTGTGTTAAATGCATTTAAATGGAACATTAAGCATAGTAATGATATGCTTAATCTATTAGTAATTGGCAGATTAAATGCAGATAACACCTTTATCAGTTTAGCATGTTATTATAAGATACTAAAGAAGACCTGCTATTTGTCAGACAAATCTTCATTGTCAGACATACTTTATCTGATATGATGAATTCTTAAACAATTAAGGTTGGAGGAGACATAGTTATCGCACAATTTTTTGTGTGGTACAAGTAAGATTTGGCTGATTAAGAGTGAGGCCTTCTTTAGAATCTCATGAGTTTTGTACTACACATGTAGCGTATTGTGAGTTTGAAGAGAGCTAAAGTTTTCTAATTGAAATCAATGATCTTAAAGGTGTTTAAGTCTTGTTTTGGTTTTTCCTTTCCACTATGCAATAAGGAATAGTTTTCAAACATTCATATTCACTTATTTAATGCTTTGGAGACTAGTGGTTTGACTGTCCATGCATTACCAGTGACTGTGATTCATTAAAGGATACAAAACCCTTCATTTTGGGTTATTGTGTGTGGATTAAAATGTAGGTTTGATTTGGTTAATGTTTAGAAGATATCAATAAAGTATTTAAAGACAATCTTACATGTTTGGAGAGGTTTTAGAGGCACTTATCATGACTGTACCCTCACAAACAATGGCATAGACTGGTTTTACTAAGTTTCTTTTCTCTATTTTGAGGTTCTCATTGCCAAAGTGGCCAAAGACTATGTTAGGATGATAACATATGGGGATTCTCTTTACCACTGCAAATCTTTGAAGGTTGCTGCACTTGGATGGATGTGTACCATTGTTAAGAGAATTGGACTGAGTTTGGCTTACCTCAAAAAGGTGAGGCAACATATGGAAAGGTTGTTGTCTATTGACCCAAATACTAGGAATATTTTGATTTGTGGGTACCCTAATGTTAGCAAGAGTTCTTTTAGTAATTATGATGAGGTGTATCATTCCCATCATGTCCCATGCTTGCACCATGTGTATCCTCAAATATAGGATGTAAATCCTTGTTCTCTTCTTGACCAAAGGCTGCCATATCTTGAGGTAGTGGAGTTATGTCACTGTTTTGAACTCAAAATTATGGTCATACCCTGGTGAAATTTTTTAAATGGATACAAGCACCTTTTTTGTGTAATGGTTAGGCCCAACCTTTATATCTTGAATGCCAATGCTATATTCCTCTTCTTTACTGATTAATCCATGTGAAAAATCTGCAGACTTGTGAGAATGAGGAAAGGAGCCTCTACTATCCAAATTCAAAACTTGGGACTTTTCTTTCCTTCCATCTTTAGATTCACCACACACCACTAAATTTAGATTTTCCTCATAGTCTTATCAGTTGAGAAGAGGAGTTGGTGTGTTAAATGAATCCCTATCCATATCAACTTCATGCTCTTCACCAATTGCTGATTGAAAATCAATCTTTGAGCAATCTGAATACTCATCAAACCTCTCTTGAATGTCCCAACTACAAGGCACATGTGATGAGAAAGAATTGTTGGTCAAACACAAAAAATCAAAATCATGTTTAAGTTTTTAACAATAATGTCTCCATAGACTGTGGTACCTTTCATATAGCACGAAGTTACAAAATTCTCCTTCACATCTTCCATCATAAATGATAGGACAACATTGTAACCAACCAAAGAGACACCAATTGGATTTATACCTTGTAATATCCTAGGGCTAATCAAGAGTTTCTTTTCTGGTTTTACTAGACTGGTTTTAATAAGTTTCTTTTCTCTATTTTGAGGTTCTCATTACCAAAGTCGCCAAAGACTATGTTAGGCTGATAAAATATGGGGATTCTCTTTACCACTGTAAATCTTTGAAGGTTGATGTACTTGGACAAACAATGACATAGACTGGTTTTACTAAGTTTCTTTTCTCTATTTTGAGGTTCTCACTACCAAAGTGGCCAAAGACTATATTAGGCTGATAAAATATGGGGATTCTCTTTACCGCTGCAAATATTTGAAGGTTGCTGCACTTGGACAGATGTGTACCATTGTTAAGAGAATTGGACCAAGTTTGGCTTACCTCAAATAGGTGAGGCAACATATGGAAAGGTTGTCATCTATTGACCTAAATACCAAGACTATTTTGATCTGTGGGTACCCTAATGTTGGCAAGAGTTATTTTATTAATTATGATGAGTTGTATCATTCCCATCATGTCCCATGCTTGCACCATGTGTACCCTCAAATATAGGATGTAAATCCTTGTTCTCTTCTTGACCAAAGATTGCCATATCTTGAGGTAGTGGAGTTATGTCACTATTATGAACTTAGAATTATGGTCATACCCTGGTGACAAATTTTAAATGGATACAAGCACCTTTTTTGTGCAATGGTTAGGCCCAACCTTTATATCTTGAATGCCAATGGTAGATGCCTCTTCTTTACTGATTAATCCATGTGACAAATTTGCAGACTTGTGAGAATGAGGAAAGGAGCCTCTACTGTCCAAATTCAAAACTTGGGACTTTTCTTTCCTTCCATCTTCAAATTTACCACACACCACTAAATTTAGATTTTCCTCATAGTCTTATCAATTGAGAAGAGGAGTTGGTGTGTCAAATGAATCCCTATCCATATCAACTTCATGCTCTTCACCAATTTTTGATTCAAAATCAATCTTTGAGCAATCTGAATACTCATATATCAAACCTCTCTTGAATGTCCTCACTACAAGGCACATGTGATGACAAAGAACTGCTGGTCAAACTTAGAAAATCAGAATCATGTTTAAGTTTTTAACAATAATGTCTCCATGGACTATGGTACCTTGCATATTGCATGAAGTTACAAAATTCTCCTTCACATCTTCCACCATGAATGATAGGACAACATTGTAACCAACCAAAGAGACACCAATTGGATTTATACCTTGTAATATCCTAAGGCTAATCTGAATGTATTTTCTAAACACTTTGAATGAAGTTATTTTCTGAAGTCAATTTGCAATGTCTTGTATTTGTTATATGAATGGTTTCATTTAAACAAGAGAGCATTGTATTTAGGTCATTCATAAAGGTTTACTCAAATAACCATGATAACAATTTAATATCATAAACTTCCAATTAAAAAATGTATCAGACTTAACTTCAGTCAATATAAAGTGAGAAGGAAATGTAATAACCCAACCTGGTTCAATCTCCGTATTTTGAAATACCAGGACTATTTTGATCTGTGGGTACCCTAATGTTGGCAAGAGTTCTTTTATTAATAAGATTAATAGGGCGGATGTGGATGTGCAACCTTATGCTTTTACTACTAAGTCTTTGTTTGTCAAGCATACTGATTATAAGTACTTGAGGTATCAGGTTATTGATACCCTTGGTATTTTGGACCACCCCTTGGAGATAGGAACACCACCGAGATGCTCAGTATTATTGCCTTGGCTCATTTGAAGGTGCTTGTTTTGTTTTTCCTTGATGTTTTGGTGTCCTGTGGTTATTGTATTTCACACTACTCTACAAGATTGAAGAAGCGGTATATTTTGGCAAATGAAGAGTGGAAAGAAGATGATATTCCTGAGATCATGGATGGACACAATGTTGCAGACTTTATTGATCCAGATATCTTGCAGAGACTTGAAAAACTTGAGAGGGAAGAAGGGCTTAGGATGGTAGCTGAGGGTGACGAGGATGATGAGATGGGGGAAGTGGAGTTGAACCCTAATGAAAAGGAAGCTCTGGATGCAATTAGGAAGAGGAAGAAGATTCTTATCATTGAACACAGATTGAAGAAGAGTACTACAAAGAGCATGCCTACCATACCAATGAAGTTTGACAAGAACAAGGAATATGGCTTAAACAAAATGGGAAGACATCTTTCTAGCTTGGGCTTGGATCCTTCGACAATTAGCTTGATAATAAATGAAGCAGATGAGAGCTGAGCAATTAGCTTCCCAAGAAAAATCTTGTAAATGAACTGTGTGTACCCCAATTCCTGTGCCCTCTACGCGTATCTAAATGATATATTTGAAACAACAAGGGTAAGGTTTAAAGAAGTTAATTTTGCATCACTAGACAGATCTGTATGTTTTATCCACAATGACCAAACTTCATAAAACATACAGACTTGTCTAGTGATGCAAAATTAACTTCTTTAAGCCTTACCCTTGTTGTTTCAAATATATCATTTGGGTATGCACAGAGGGCACAAGAATTGGGGTAAACATAGTTCATTTATGAGATTTTTCTTGGGAAGCTAATTGCTCATATGTCATCTACTTCATTGTTATGAAGCTAATTACCATAGGATCCAGGCCCACGCTAGAAATATGTCTTTCCAAACACATAAAAATATGCACATAAACACAACATCCGAGAAACATAAATGTAGATATCACAACAGCTGAGAAACATAAATGTAGGCATCATGGCCATAATTTTTTGGAGACAACATAATTGAGTTGTATACCCAGACGATGCAAAGAAACTACTCATCCTCCGGTTCCAGAGGAGTAGTGGTTGCTTTGCATCGTCTGGGTATACCACTAAATTATGTTGTCTCCAAAAACTTGTGACCATGATGCCTACATTTATGTTTCTTAGTTGTTGTGTCTCAGGACCCCTTATGACCCTTTACGATCCCTAAGAATACACATCTTAGAGGTCTTAAAATGTCATAAAAGGTCATAAGAGGCTCCTAGGAGGGGCTAGATGAGCTTCTACCTTCATGTGGTTGGCCTTGTTTTGATTACGTAAAAGCATGTTTTGAAAGGACCTGAAACCTTTTACATCAAGATTACAATATAGGCAATTAAGCTCCTATCAGACAAGTGCAACAACACCAAAAAAAGCCACACAAATGAGTCCTTAAACAAAAAGAACAGAAAAAAGAAAAAAGAGAGCAAGACATCAAGCTATTGTCTAAACACATTTCATAATTTCTACTGCCTGATCAGCCAGCATCTGCATGTTAGCTACGAACATTTTCAGATCTTCAATGTCATTATTCTTATCATCCTCCATCTTCCTGCACTTGGATCTAGTATGCCTACTGGGACCTTGATCACCTTTGGCCTCAGTGATCACCTTCTCCCCTTTTCCATGGTCCAACTTGTCCACCAAAATCTTCACATGCTCATTCGACGCCTTATGAATAGCATAGCTATGCTCTTAAGTAGAGAATGTTAAACTATTCTCAAAACAAAGAGAATCTCAATAATTTAAGGTCTCAGTCCACGGAGATGGTGAAAAATGATAGGAATCAATGATGGAGAGTTTTTAGATACTGAGAAGACGTATATACAGTGTAGGCCATAAGGGATTTTTGTGGAGATTTACTAGATGTGGAGATTTTCTAGAGAGGGTTTCCAGATTGAGTATGAGTGAAGAGATGATGATTCAATACTATGTCTATAAAACCTTCACAAATATCCCTTTTTTGGCCTCCACTCATACCTCTTCTCAGAATCTAGAAACTTTGGATACTGTTTCTCATTCATGCACGAAATGTGCTAGTGATCGTATAAAATTACTTTTGCGAGACTGGGATCAATTATGAGAAGGTAAACAACAAGATAATTTTATTGTATCTTTCATTTCTTTTATCCATTCATATTTTCTGCCTTCTCTTATATTGGATATTCTGCAATGTACATAAAGGCAAGGCGGTGATTATTCTCAATGATCGACAAGTATAAGTCTTCCAACGCTTACCCAGTAGCTAGGACTAAAGATAGAAAAGCTCAAGAGACCATCATAGTTGGTGTTCATCCTTGGTCCATATACTGACAAAACATTTTACATTTTGTTAGCTCATCAAATGTGGTGATTTGAAAGAATTTAATGGATGATATTTTCATGTATAACGTATATTATTTTAGTTTGACAGTGATCAAATTTGTCTACTTTGCACACTCATACACATCAAGCACAACCATAAAGAAGCATCCCCTCCCATGGCTTGAGTAATGTAGGCCATGGGAGGAGATGCTTGTCTATGGCTATGCTCGTAGTATACAAGTGTGCGGAGTCGATAAATTCATGCAAGGACAACCTAAATAATATACATTATCATGAAAATATTATATTAAATTCTTTCAAATCCCCTCATTTGATGAGCTAACAAAATGTAAAATGTTTTGTTAGTATATGGACCAAAGATGGAGACCAAATATGATGGTCTCTTGAGCTTTGTTATCTTTACTATGCTCATTCGTCGCTTTTTTGACAGGTAGTAAAGTTATTCTGACAAAAGCGCTATATGTCTAACGGATTCTCCTGTCGATAGTTTATTGCATACCATCAAATTTTTGATAGGTTAGCTATCGGAGGGAACCCCAATTTGACATATTTGTGTGATGGGAATGCTATACATCTGACATGTTCTCTTGTTGGACATCTACTTCATATCCATCACCTTTCTGACAGAAGAAACATCGTAAAGAACATTTTTTGATAGATCAGTCTGATAGTAAAGTTTCTATTTATGTGGCCTATTCCGACGGGAAACTGTGTTGGAATACTGATGGTGATCACTTTCGTCACCATTTCCAATGCAAAAACACTGACAAACATAACTGTCAAAGTTTTGACAAATAGGTGTTGCAAATCTGACACATGGCCATCAGAATTTGGCCTCAAATGTACTAGTGAGTGGACATAGTTGCATCATGTTCCTACCATAATGCTTCCTATTGAAGCTGGAAGTTTTGTAAATTTTAGTTATAATATTAGAATCTTGACATTGTTAAACAATAATTTGGAGTTCTTTGAATAATAATCATAGTAATGATATAGTAGATCTTCTAACAAATAGTATTGATAAAGTTTAATCTTGAAGCATCTATAGATAGCAAAATTTATAACATATTGCTTAGTTAAACAACATTGTAACAATAATGATTTATGCATGTAACAAAAACAATATACATATGGTAATGGGTTTATAAATACCAAAGTATTTTAAATTAGAATTAAAGCTTCATGTACAATGATGTTTAATCACAAAATTTAAATTAAATAATGCTATTATAATTATTGCCCAAAATTTCCCTGTCGTTCATTTTTTGGCCCAGTGTGTTTTCGACCTTCTCTATGAAGGCTCAAGATGTTTCTGCCCTTTTGGTCTGAAAGCTCAGTGTGTTTTCGACCTCCACTCTGAAAATTTTGTGTGTTTTCGACCTTCGCTCGAAAACCCTCTATGTTTTTGACCCTAAGTGCGCAACTCCGACTAGGCGGGTCCTAGTTCCTCAAGGCCGTGCTAGTGCAGGAAGATCTGACCGCTGTCGCATGATTGCATGGGATCTTTTGATCCCATGAGATCATACGACAACCATTGATGCGGCACCACAGGCTCATCCAAGTAGTCAAGCAAATAGCGTGGAGGCAGTTGGCAAGCATCTTACGGTTGGTCGCATGATCGCATGGGCTCTTTCGAGCCCATGCGACCATGTGACAAACCGTCAATGGTGACGGTGGCGGTCAGTGGCTAACACATTCTGGTTGGTCACATGATCACATGGGCTCTTCTGAGCCCATGTGAACATGCGAAAAACTGTCAGCGGTCAATGAGCTTGTGGCTTACCGGTGGGTCCTGGGACAGTGATGTGTCTGTTTCAAAGCATCAGAACAAATAAGAGATTGATAGGTGTCAAGTGGGCCCGAGGTCTTTTAAAGGGCAAGGCAGGTTAAAGCGCAGATGAATCCCATGGTTGTCGCTATACCGCTGAAAGAAGATGTGCGATATTTAAGGGCAGTAGCATAATGAAGACCGTCTGATGCAGAGGGATAGAAGGAGATCTACGGTGGTCGCAAGATCTCATGGGATCTTCTGACCCCATGAGATCTTACACCTGCCATCCGATTGGAATCTCAGTTTACAGATGCGCGGTTGTGCGGTTGAGGATTTTTCGCATGGTCATTGAGTGAGCCCGGGGTTGAGGAAAAGTTCACGCGACTTGGTGACTAGGAAGAAATGAACCCGAGGTAAACTAGGGTTAAGTTTGCAGTGCGGTCTTGGGCCAATTATCTTGCGTGGAGGAGTGACAATTTTCAAAGGCTTGTCGCGTGATCACATGAAGGCCTTTCAGCTCATGCGATCATGTGACCGCTGACTTTTTCAAGGTGGTGTGGTCATGGGTCCAGCCGTGTGGTCGGCTCCTGTTGGGCCGCGTGGCAGGGTTTGACAAGTGTGATGTCTTGTGGGTCCCGAGTGATGCTTATGTGGTGGCAGGGCAAGTTTTCAAAAGCTTGTCGCATGATCGCATGAAGGCCTTTTAGCTCATGCGATCATGCGACCATTGCTTTGTCAAAGCAGTGTAGCCTATTTTCGCAGACTCTCTTCCAAGGTGAATGTTGCAAGCGTGGGTAGCTCAAGAAATTTATGTCACTAGGGCATGCATAGTTAAGGGAAGATGATGAGGAGGTCTGGGCGACCTTCAGGGGTCATTTTTTGTCTTTGCAATTTGATTGCGGTACAGGGTTGGGGCACACAAATAAAATATCTGATCGGCCATGATATTTACAGAGCACATTTATGATCAGAAGTGACTGGTTTAGGGTTTTGATTATTCTATTGCAGATTTATGTAACCCTAAGGAGATATTTTGATTCCTGTCTGCGTGCAGGGGAGGTATATATTCTTTTTTGGAGCCTGTAGTGCTCATAACTCACATTTTGTAAAAAAGAAAGGGGCTTTTTCTTGGAAAACTATCTGTAGCATTTCTTCCTGCTCTCTGGTTTTTCACATCTTGTAAGTGCTCATTGATAATACAGATTTTGCAAAACATTCTGTGATATTTCTCTTGTCCTTATGCTTCCTTGTTTGGCTTGTCTCTTATTGGATTGAAGTTTATGAATGCTTTCAGTAATACTTAGGGTTCCTGATCCCCTTTACTTTCAGCCTATATGTGCACAACTGTGTCTGATCTGATCTGAGTGAGTTTGTGGTTATTCTTCAGCCCCTGTCATTTTGTCTCATTCCTGTGTCTTTTTTCTGAAGAGAATGTCTGCTTGTAGGTCATAGGTTGTGTCTAATTTTTAGGTCCTCTTATGAAATACTTATGTAAGCCTATTCAATAAGCTGTGATCTCCTAGACCTAAGTCTATCACTGGTTTCATCCCTCTATACTGAGATCCAAACCCTAGTTTCAGTGTATCACCTAGTAGGTAGAT
Source organism: Chamaecyparis obtusa (assembly GCA_027943335.1). Classification (NCBI taxonomy): domain Eukaryota; kingdom Viridiplantae; phylum Streptophyta; class Pinopsida; order Cupressales; family Cupressaceae; genus Chamaecyparis; species Chamaecyparis obtusa. The sequence continues at coordinate 90,402 of BSBK01003229.1, read as the reverse complement.
TTGCTTTCAGTCATTTCCCTTTCATGCATTCCTTCTATCCCTTTCCCTCAAAAGTTTTACATTTCCTGTCTAAGAGAAAATCTGGGTGACTATCCAATAGGAACCAACCTAGAATCTGGAGGTCTCATCTCAGTTAGCAAAAGGTCCCACAACTTTGAGATGATTCCCATGTTATACTGGATTATCAAGACCAAGAGAGCTTGAGATCAGAGGCACAAATTCAGTGTATAACATTTCTGGCACACCCAGTGGGACTAAAGTTTAGATTCATGTTAAAAATATGCTATCTTTGATATGTTGGTAACATATTACATACCTAGAAGAGGTCATTTTGCTATATATTTGGCGACTCTAGAAGGTCTACTGGTTTCAAAGGTTAAGTGCTGGTATGTTTTCAATCTTTCATATTCAGATTCTAGCTAATTACATGAGTAGACATGTCAAGTTACTATGGACAGTCAGATTACTCACCATCCTATTATGAGAATAATGCTCAACTGGCTAGTTTTCAACCTTATCAAAGCCACCCAAAGCCTCCTTTTACCCCAAGCTATTATACTTCTCAAGGGTATCAATATATCCAGTATGCCCCAAATGAGTTTGCCCTTGTGCAAAGTTATGAACGGGCTCTCAGGCAAGATGGATCATGGGCACAAGAGGCACAACAAAAAATGCAAAGCTAGTTGCCCCATCCTATTTACCACCCACCCTCCCCTTCTCAGCCTATTCAGCAGCAAATGCAGACTCTGAGCTCAGACTTCAAGGAGATGCAGGAGGCCAAGAGTCTGTTGCTTGATTTAGTTAAGCAAGTGTCTGAGCTTAGGGAGCAGAGAGAGCAGGAGGCTCAGAGTTATTATGAAGAGTCAACTCCCTACCAGGAAATGGAGGCTCAAAATTATGAGCAGGGGGTAGCTCCTTACCAAATGACAGAGGCTCTTGTTGATGAGCAGCAAGCAAGAGAGTTTCAAAAAGAGATCAGATGTCAAGCTAAAATTGAGACAGCAAGGTTGAGATCACTGATTGCTCAACAAGAGGCTCCTAGGCCTAAAAGTCCAAGCTGGAGGGCCCATCTATCTCAAGAGCCTACACATGAAGAGCCAGAAAAGCATTCATTCCCAAGCTTTAAAGAAGCTATGCCTTCTTTGTCTCCCCTCTCTCCCCCTTAGTTTCACATCCCAAGTTTTAAGGCAAAAAATTCTGTTCAAGAGCCTGTGCTTGAGGTTCAGTCTACTCTGTAGGAGCAGCCCGTTCAAGAAAGATTTTCATCCCAAGAGGCCCCTTTGGTTTCTTAGGATGATGAAGTAATTTGGATTCCCCAATGGACTCTGCCTCCTGGCTGTCAAATGCCAAGCCTTTGCAAGGACACTAGTCTGGTGTCTGAGCAAGGACTGGTAGAAAATGAACTTCCATTTAAGGAGGAGAGGGCATCTAAGGTATCAGTGCAGAGTGATGACTATGGTGAAATAGGGCAGCAAGGTGTGGAGGTGGACATTGATGCTTAGCCTGAGCTCTTGGCTGATTTGTATGATGAACTCCCTCCCTTTTTTGATGATGCAGAAGAGACCATGCCATTGCCTATGGCTGAAGTTCAATCAGAACAAAAGGTCTATCATCAATAGGAGGTTGATTCTATAATGGATGCCTTGTGCTTGTTAGATGAGCTGCTTTGTTTTGTTGAGTAGGATGAGAAAGATGTGATCATAGCCACCTCTGTAAAGTTGCAGCAGCTAGAAGAGATTGATCTTGAGGATATGCTGATTCATGAGCTTGATCTCATTTTTGAGGAGGAGGCTTCCCAATGTACATAAGATAACCAGAGCCTTGGCAAGGAGTATTCGGGAAGCATCATGGATGGCTTGTATATGGAGCCTGATTGTAATGAGCTCTTGGTTGGTTTAAAAGAGGAAGATGACAGTCCCCTGGCTATGAATGAGGAGTTGTTGTGGCTATCTATGATGGAGGCCAACCATGAAGATAAAGAAGAAACTAGCAATGAAAGTCCTACCTTCAGACTTTCAAGAGGCTGCCCCATCAGATACTTGGCCTAGAAGAAGTTCACTGAGATACCTCCATGTGATCCATTTGAGGTGAGTTAACTTGATCTTGTTTTTGTAGAGGCAGTGCATCCTCATTTGCCAAATCTTTGTATGCCTCTTATCGTCGTAGCTATCCTCATGTGCCTGATGCAAAATGTCTTATTGAGAAGGGGTAGCTATTTCAACATGCCAATGAATGGCTTTGTTTGACCAGCTTTTTGTAACTGATTAGCTTAGGTTAGTTTTTCCTGTTTTCCCTTCTTTCTAGCTTAGTGTTCCTATTTCCCAAGAAGTGCATGTGCATAGGTTTGTCTTTCCGGTTTAGTTTTTGTCCCTGCCAAGTTTTTGTGCTCGGTAGTGACCCCATGCCTAATGGATCACGTCAAGGCCACTGGTCTATGTCTACCAGGCTGACATCCCGCAGAGGTCGCCAAAATGTTGCCCAAAATTTCCTTGTCATTCATTTTTTGGCCTCGGTCCTATTTTTTTCAAAGAACTGCACAAGTGTCGAAAACCCAGTGTGTTTTCAACCTTCTCTATGAAGGCTCAAGATGTTTCTGCCCTTTTGGTCTGAAAGCTCGGTGTGTTTTCGACCTCCGCTCTAAAATTTTTGTGTGTTTTCAACCTTCACTCGAAAACCCTCTATGTTTTCGACCCTAAGTGTGCAACTCTGACCAGGTGGGTCCCAGTTCCTCAAGGTCGTGCTAGTGCAAGAAGATCTGATGGCTGTCGCATGATCACATGGGATCTTCTGATCCCATGAGATCATACAAAAACCATTGATGCGGCACCACGGGCTCATCCAAGCAGTCAAGCAAACAACACGGTGGCGATTGGCAAGCATCTTACGGTTGGTTACATGATCGCATGGGCTCTTCCGAGCCCATACGGCCATGCAAAAAACATCAATGGTGATGGTGGTGGTCAGTGGCTAACACCTTCCAAATGGTCGCATGATTGCATGGGCTCTTTCGAGCCCATGTGACCATGTGACAAACCGTTAGTGGTCAACGAGCTTGCGGCTTGCCGGTGGGTCTTGGGACACTGATGTGTCCATTTCAAAGTGGTCGAAACAAATAAGAGATTGACATGTGTCAAGTGGGCCCAAGGTCTTTTAAAGGGCAAGGTAGGTTAAAGCGCAGATGAATCCCATGGTTGTCGCTATACCGCTGAAAGAAGATGTGTGATATTTAAGGGCAGTGGCATAACAAAGACCGTCCGATGCAGAGGGATAGAAGGAAATCTACAGTGGTCGCAAGATCTCATGGGATCTTCTGACCCCATGAGATCTTGCGCCCGCTATCCGATTAGAATCTTAGTTTGCGAATGCATGGTTGAGGATTTTTTGCATGGTCGCTGAGTAAGCCTGGGGTTGAGGAAAAGTTCACGCGACTTGGCGACTAGGAAGAAATGAACCTGAGGTAAACCAGGGTTAAGTTTGCAGTGCGGTCTTGGGCCAATTGTCTTGTGTGGAGGAGTGATAGTTTTCAAAGGCTTGTCGCATGATCGCATGAAGGCCTTTGAGCTCATGTGATCATGTGACTGCTAAATTTTTAAAGGCGGTGTGGTCATGGGTCCAACCATGTGGTTAGCTCCTATTGGGCCGCGTGGCAAGGTTTGACAAGTGTGATGTCTTGCGGGTCTCGAGTGATGCTTGTGTGGTGGCAGGGAAAGTTTTCAAAAGCTTGTCACATGATCACATGAAGGCCTTTCAGCTCATGCGATCATGCGACCATTGCTTTGTCAAAGTGGTATAGCTTGTTTTCGCAGACTCTCTTCCAAGGTGAATGTTGCAAGCGTGGGTAGCTCAAGAAATTTATGTCACTAGGGCATGTGTAGTTAAGGGAAGATGATGAGGAGGTCTGGGTGGTCGTCAAGGGTCATTTTTTGTCTTTGCAGGTTGATTATGGTACAGGGTTGGGGCACACAAATGAAATATCTGATCGGCCATGATATTTACAGAGCACATTTATGATCAGAAGTGACTAGTTTAGGGTTTTGATTATTCTATTGTAGATTTATGTAACCCTAAGGAGATATTTTGATTCCTGCCTACATGCACGGGATGTATATATTCTTTTTTGGAGCCTGTAGTGCTTAGAACTCACATTTTGTAAAAAAGAAAGGGGCTTTTTCTTGGAAAACTATCTGTAGCATTTCTTCCTACTCTCTAGTTTTTCACATCTTGTAAGTGCTCATTGATAATACAGATTTTGCAAAGCATTCTGTGATATTTCTCCTGTCCTTATGCTTCCTTGTTTGGCTTGTCTCTTATTGGATTGAAGTTTATGAATACTTTTAGTGATACTTAGGGTTCCTGATCCCCTTTACTTTCAGCCTATATGTGCACTACTATGTTTGATCTGATCTGAGTGAGTTTGTGGGTATTCTTTAGCCCCTGTCATTCTGTCTCATTCCTGTATCTTTTTTCTGAAGAGAATGTTTGCTTGCAAGTCATAGGTTGTGTCTAATTTTTACGTCCTCTTATGAAATACTTATGCAAGCCTATTCAGTAAGCTGTGATCTCCTAAACCTAAGTCTGTCACTGTTTTCATCCCTCTATACTGAGATCCAAACCCTAGTTTTAGTGTATCACCTAGTAGGTAGATTTGCTTTCAGTCATTTCCCTTTCATGCATTCCTTCTATCCCTTTCCCTCAAAAGTTTTACATTTCCTGTCTAAGAGAAAATCTGGGTGACTATCCAATAGGAACCAACCTAGAATCTGGAGGTCTCATCTCAGTTAGCAAAAGGTCCCACAACCTTGAGATGATTCCCATGTTATACTGGATTATCAATACCAAGAGAGCTTGAGATCAGAGGTGCAAATTTAGTGTATAACAATAATAATAGTTATGTAATTATAATAGCTATACAAGTATTATTATTGATGGATTAAATATAAGAATAATTATAAGTAGTGTCACAAGTATACATGTAATAATAGATCTATATGATTATTCATGTAGTAATTATTCTACTATTTATTATTAGTGACTATATAATAATAAGTATTTTTTTAAAAGTCTAGTAAAATTTTTAATGTGACCGATGATGTTGGCTTGACATGCCCTCTTGTTCCACATGAAATGATTTTGACATATATCTATGAACTAGTGAGGCCACAAATGACAAACCTCATTCCCACACTTCACTTGTTCAAACCTGTGAGGTCAACAACCCAGTGAAGGCACTAGGTGCAAGAAAAGTGTCTTAATAGAGACTTGAACCTTGGTGTTTTCTTTACCAATGAAGTATTTAAATTATGACACTACATGTTTGAAGACTACATAATAATAAGTATTAATTATTCAATTATATTTAATTTATCTATGATAAGTGCATTATAATCATTTCATGAATATATATAGATTATTTTACATTATTATTTATTCTATGAGTATTTACTAATGTTATTTATTATATAATATTATATCAGAGATTATTACCTTATCATTATATAAATGAGTCAATTAAAGTTATACATTTAACCTTTTTATATACTTGATATTTATCATTGTATGTAATTTTTAAATCATTATTATAAAAAATCAAGTGAATTTATCACTTATTGCATTGTCAAAAGAAATAGGAGAAAACTAGTCACTATTATGTAACAGTGAAAGTACTGTACATGCAAATGCAAACAAAAACATAATGAATTCAGAATGGTTCTAATGATGAAGGCAAAAATAACTTGGTAATAATAAGTTGTTCAGATGTGTATCTTCTCTCAAGTGTCATAGACATTTTGTCATCATTCAAGAAAAATATTCACGCACACTTCTCCATGAAGACTAAATTCTTGTAATCCCTCCACTGGGTTGCCATCAACATCTTCCTTTTCTTGAACATGAAATGCAAAGATCTTGTACTCTAGTTTGTATACCTCCAAATTAAATTTTGTGAAAAGGACCTCATTTTGACAATTGTAATTCTAATCATCTTCTTCAATTTTGGTTCAATGTCAATCTTGATCTGATTATTCAACACTCTCCATGGGATCCACAATTCCATAAAGTCTTTGGATAGCTAGCCCCTAAAACACTTGTTCCATTCTTTGCTAAGAAACATGCAAAATATATTTTAGGTATGTTATTATAAATGATAGTAATGTTGGAGACTGTTTAATTGATGGTGATGATGATGAAGACCAACCAAGATCAGATGAATACAAGATAGTAGAAAGGTTAGATTATTTATTATCTTGTCATTGATATCAAGCAATTGATTTTTGGTTTATATTATGTTTCCATATCATTCGGTATATGATATAAGTTGATTGAGTTAAAGAGAAGAAAAAGTGAGATGTTCTGAAGTTGAAGAACTTAAATGGGAAACTGATATAGATTGAACAATGTTAAGATTATGTTGATATAATTGTTTTCTACCTAACATATGATTATGTTAAGTCGATAAAGTATGGTAATGAAGATTTATCAAGTGGGTAAGAAAAACTATTTTGGCTACTAAGTATGAAAAGTTATTAAGTAAAGAGTAGATTATGTTTCGGTAAAGGCAAAGTAACTAAAGACACTGAGCAAGAAAGTTTTAGGCATCGAGCGAAGTTAACCAAAATTCCAAGTTATCTATCGCGCAAGGAACACAAATTAAATACAAGGAGTGGAATGACATTTAATGTTGAGCTGGAAGATTCTGATGATGAAGAAAGTTAGTTAGAGAGATCTATGATTAGGAAAATTCATGACTATGATCTATGACTTTGATCTAAATGGTTAAAATAGAAGGAAGGAGTTTCAAGAAAATTTCAAGTTTCTAGGTGACAAGAAAATGTGTTACTGAGATCCAAATACAGTGAATAAGTTTGTAAAATGAATTGGATGGCTGAGATTGATCAAAGGAAAATGTAATAGAGGAGATTAAGTAGAAAAATTATCTATATAAAGGATGGTTTTATATGGACAAATGGCTGGAAAAATTGAAGATTTGAATTTGAGTCACCAACTGATGTAGTGAAGAAGGAACAGAGAGATTCTGACTGGAAAAGTAGAATTTGATGAAGTGTTGAAGCCAGTGAAAAGAGAAGAATTGAAGGGAAGATAAAAGAGCACATAAAGGATCTATTTATGCAAAGATAGTTGCAAGTTTACAGGTCAATATATTTACTATTTCTTATTAGCATTTGTAACAAAGAAATCTCTTAACAAAGTGGACTTAATAGTCTTATTGTAAATCCTTGAAAAAGGTAACATTTTAAAGAGTTTTCAAAGTCCTTTTACTAGGCCACTCCTAACAAGGTGAAGATCCTAATAGAACTTATATATGGAGGAAAGTATGATGAAATGAGTATGAAAAATGAAGAGAACATTTCTCAATATAGTTACAGAATCAAGGAACTTGTTACTGCCATCAGAGGTGTTGGTGGATCATTGACTAATGAAGAAGTGGTAAGTAAAATTATGAGAACTCTTTCTTCCGTATGCTATTAGAGTATCTTCTATTCAGGAATTGAGATTCATACCAAATAATTGTTAGAATGATTTTAGAATAACTGAGAGGGGGGGTGAATCAATTATCCTCAGGTTAGATGTACCAATTGAACTTTTATACACTTCAACCAACTTAGATCTATTTATCAATTCACTCAGTCTCTATAGAATATATCTAGTAACATGAAACTTGCAGTCCACTGTCCAAAAGTAATCAACTTGCAGAATATAAAAATATTAACTGTAAAACACATCAAATGATATTCAAACAAGTATGACACAAGGATTTAATGTGGAGACCCAATTTGGGAAAAATTACCAATAACATGCTATGAAGTTTTCACTCTTCTGAAGTGAGCTCTGTGAGGAGCCAACCCTGTTAAAGGTTACAATACACACTGCTAGGTGTGAACCTGTTAAAGGATTTAATCATCCTCTTAGGAGTGGTCTTGTTAGAGGGCTTAAGAGCATCCCATTAGAATGTCACCTTGATTAAAGAGTTTACAAATGACTGTTAGGTCAACCTTGATTAAAGGATTTTGACTGATACAATGATTAGAAAGTAACAATAGGTTTTGATCTAAAACATACAACTCTCTTTGCAAATATAGACCCACTATGGCTCATATGTTGATTTATTGACTGGCCTTCATTGTCATCTCCATCTCTGATCTTCTCAAAAATCCCTTCAAGAAATCACCACAACTCTATTCAGCTCTTCAAATCTCTTCTCAGCCTTCTGCTTAGGTTTGCCAACCAATAACATCAATCTCTTCCTCACTCTACATAACCTACAATTAGGTCATCCTTATACCTCCTTTAATAGGTAGCTTAATATTTTTCTTCTTCATCAAATCCTTCCAAAATTTTGTTCTCCTCCTCCTTCTAGATACTTCTTAAAACTTCTCCTTGAATCTATAAGAAAATGGTTTACCATGCATTAAATGTTCCAGGTCATTCATCTTTATCTTCAATATATTTTGCATATCTCAAGAATTCAACTATGTCAATTGGGGATCTTAATTCCTTCATAACCTATAAAATACTGACACTTGGTCAATACTGTGTTCTTCTTCTTGGTCATCACTGGATAACTCAGTCACTGCTAAAGTTGTTCTTCTTGAAAATTATTATCTTTTCTCAGTTAATTCTCTGATACTCAGTAATTACCAATGCTCGGTCGACACTAAAATTTTCTCACCTTATACTAGCACTCAGTCAACACTAGCATCACTCAGCTTACACTAAAGTTTCTTTATCTTTTTCTCTTTTACTCGATTAAGCCTTAGCTTTCAAACTTTCTTTCCTCATTTCGTCTATGCTTCAAATCAACTGACTTCTTCACTTAGTGTTATAGATAAACAACACATTACCTTGCCAATGTTCTAATGAATCAAGTACCCATTTCAGTTTCTCATAACTCAACCTTTCCACTAGGTCTTCTTGTTATCTTCTCTTTTCAAATCTTTTTCATCAATCAAAAGATATGGTACTTTACTAGATAGAAACTATCTCACAAGTTAAGGTTTGACATCAGTAACAATATAACAACTATTTCAATTGTAGTTTCCAACAATATCCCTCTTTGGCATTGATGGTAGCACCACATGCAACACCATAAATTCCATATGCATAGTTACCATACAATCGAAAAAGTATGCAATGAAGAAACTTCTATCAACTTTCTTTGTGATCAGATCTTCATTAATATCCTTAGCTTCATTCTGATTCTTATCCAAATATCATCTCCCTCTTGGATAGATTTCTCCCTTTGTCTATTCACCAGTTTACTGAATCACTCCCTCATCTTATTAAATCTCTCCCTCTTTTCTTATGGTAATTATTAAATCTCTCCCTCTTTGACAGCAATGCCAAAGAAATTCATCTTCACCTTGTAGATATCTCCATGTTAGTTCTTTGAAATTCATACTCTCTCTATCATCTTACTTATGAATGATCAACATATTGTGCTTTACTCTTCACAACTTTAGGCAACTCCTAAAGTGTGACCTCCTTTGCATCAATTTGTTAGATATTTTGAGTAATACATTTGACACAATGATGCTATATGATTCTAGGTAGCCTTAGTTAGGAGAATCACCCCTAATTTACCTCTTAGATACTCATGAGCACCCTTAGGTAATGCTTTAGTGAATATATATGCTAACTGTTCCTTTGTATTCACATATTCCAGTCTCACTTCCTTGTCTTGAAATAGGTCTCTCAAGTAATGGTACTTGATAGCAATATGTTTAGTCTTAGTGTGCATCACATGATTCTTTGATATATTGATAGCACTTGTGTTATCATAGAAAATAAAAATTGTCTCAGTAATTTCTTCCTTCATACCTTTCAATAATTTATTGATCCACACTAAGTTTGAACAATTAATTGTTGTTGCTACATATTTAGACTCTGATATAGATTGAGAAAACCAAATTTGTTTCTTGCTTATCCAAGAGACTAATCTCTTTCCTAGAAAGAATGCACCACCACTTGTACTCTTTCTATCATCCACATTTCCTGCCCAATCTGCATTAGTATAAACTTTTAGTTCAAAATTTTCATTCTTCTTATAGTATAGTCCATAATCCTCTATTCCTTTTAGATATCTTAGTATCCTTGTCACTACCATCATGTGATTCTCCTTAGGATTGGTAGAAAATATTACAACAATCCCAACTATTAAGGAAATATCTGGTCTATTATGAATAACATATTGTAGCTTTCTAATCATAGACCTGTACAAGGTTTGATTTACTTTAGCTGTATCATCATTCTTTGATAGTTTTTCTCTAGTAGCCATGGGTTTACTTACTGGTCTAGAGTCCTCCATGCCAAAGGTTTTCAATATCTCCTTGATATACTTAGATTGTGTAATGTAGATACCTTTCTCCATCTAATAAACTTGCAAACCAACAAAGAATTTGACCTCTCCAAACATAGACATCTCAAATTTAGTTTGAATCTCATTTGAAAATGTTTGGTATAGGGCATCTTTTCCTCCACATATGATATCATCAACAAATATTTTAGCTAATAATATCCCTTTACCTTTTTTAGTATTCAAGTACAGATTGTTGTTATTTTTTCTTGCAAATCCAATCTTTACCAAGCAATTATGCAATCTATCATACCATTCTATGATACCAATTGTTAGAATGATTTTAGAATAATTGAGAGGGGGGTGAATCAATTATCCTCAGGTTAGATTTACCAATTAAACTTTTAAACACTTCAACCAACTTAGATCTATTCAATAATTCACTCAGTCTCTATAGAATATATCTAGTAACATAAAACTTGTAGTGCACTATCCAAAAGTAATCAACTTGCAGAATATAAAAGTCTTAATTATAAAAAACATCAAATAAAATTCACACAAGTATGACACAATGATTTAATGTGGAAACCCAATTTGGGAAAAACCACTAGTAACATGCTACTAAATTTTCACTCTTTTGAAGTGAGCTCTGTGAGGAGCCAACCTTGTTAAAGATTACAATACACACTACTAGGTGTGACCCTGTTAAAGGATTTAATCACCCTCTTGATGTATATCAGAGATATTTCCTTTAGATCTCTTAGGGAATTCGCCACCCTAAACCAAAGTAAGCCACTAAGAACTCTACTCCCTCTTCAAGACTCAGTCCCCATCGACAAGTTATTCTCCCCTCTCACTGAATCTACATGGGTAGATCCACTCTAATCATTCAAATAGTGAATTCACATCATCGTCCTCACCTACTCCCCTATCTAGACTATCATCGAGCTCACTTAGGGTAAGATCTCCAGACTCATATATATTGCTTCTCCTACAAAAAAAAAGAAAAAGGAAACTATGTACAAGGGCTCCTCTCAAGTTCCATCTAGACACATGGCTCTCTCCATGGATTCACAAACCTCGAGGAGCCATTCAATATTTACAACCCAGAATAGGTAAAGGACTCACAACTTGCAAATAGAAATAAAATGAATTAATCTACTTGCATGCACAGTAAACCACAAAGCTTTAAAATCAACTAAGTACGCAACCTGCAACTTTTCATTAACTAGAAATAACACAAACCATTACAAGGATCCAACTGCTACTCTCTACCACTCTTACAAAACCCCCTCCTTTAAAAAGGAGGCCTGAGACATCATAAATAACCACCTTGTCATTGGGATAGTCTTAATTGCCTATTATGTCGAGAGCATCTTGTCAAGAACTGATACGACTGACCATACTGTCCATTACAAACAAGATCTTCCTTTCACAGTCATTACAACTAGTTTTACCGAGTAGTAGTAATGTAAACTCCATAATAGTACCGAGCACCATGGGTACCAAGTAGTAACATTACTGAATACCAGTCTCACCAACCACCTGTACTACCAAGCACCTCTTCTTGAGCCTCGGTATTATTGAGTGCCAGTCTTATCAAGCACTAGTAATACTGATCAACAGTACTACTAAGAAACTTCAATACATACTGAGTAACTTACCTAAGGTTCCTGATGCCTTGGTTGGATTTCTAGAGGCTTGCAAACTACCTCTAACATACAACAGAACTAAAAGCAAACATCTAAGCACTAGAGTGTTTATTCACCGACTTGACCCATTTTGTACTTGGTCATTACAAGAGTGAATGAATAAACACTTTACAAATTAACTTAAAGAAAATCTAAAATTTCTTAAGGGTCCTTAACCCTAGTTCTCTAGGTGCTCTTGCACCATACTCCTCCAAATGAGAAAAATCAAATACTAGGTGATTGGATCAGGTCGGGGTTGATACCTAACTTTTTGAACTTGGTCTCCTGCACCCATGTAGCCTTAGAATCAGCTTGCCCTTGCCATTTGACTAGATATTCCATGTAAGTCTTTGTTATAGTCTACTTGGCAACTCTTGAATTTAGGATCTTCTTTGCCTTGGGCTTTGGAGTAACTGGAAGTTTTAGTGCCTTGAGATCTTCTATAGTTGCTGATAAATCAAGACCTTCTCCTAGAATTGGTCCCTTGTAGGACACAAGATCTACCACATTAAAAATTAGAGATAAACCTATATTAGTGGGAAGGTCAACTTTATAAGCATTAGACCCATACTTCACCAAAATTTCACAAGGGCCTATCTTCCTCGTATGAAGCTTAATCGGGACACCTTTTTGTAGTCTTTCTTTTTTCAGGTGCACCATGACTAAATCTCCAACTTGAAACTAAACATCTCTTTTCTTTTCATCTATCTTCTACTTGGTGTGAGTTGTACTCTCCACTAAAGTCTTCTTCACAGTATCATGGACTTCTTTCATGGATTGAGAAAAATCTTCTGCATAGCCACTCTTCTCTACATTTTTTCCAAGATCCTTGAGTTCACATATACCCCTGGGATGGATCCCATACACTATTGCAAAAGGGATTTTTCCAATGGATCTATTGACTGTATCATTATAGGAAAATTCTACTTGCGCAAGTAACTAATCCCATGATTGTCCATATTATTTTGTGAGACATCTCAAAAGATTTCCCAAACTTAGATTCACCACTTCAGTTTAACCATTGGTCTATGGATGATATGCTAAGCTAAAGGAAAGATTTGTACTAAGCTTCTGCCACAAGGTTTTCCAAAAATGACTCATAAACTTTGAGTCCCTGTCTGATACAATGCTTAAGGGTAATCCATGTATCCTTACTGGTTCTCTGAAGAAAATATGTGCTATATAGAATGCATCATATGTGGTTTTGCATGGTACAAAGTGAGCCATTTTTTTGAATCTATCCATAATCACAAAAATAATGTTCATTCCCAACTTGGTCTTAGGAAGTCCAACCACAAAATGCATGGCAATACATTCCCAAGGTTAGTCCAGGTTTGGAAGTGGCTGATACAATCCCACATTTGATGAAGTCCCCTTGGCCCTTTGATAGACTATACAAGTCTCTACATATTTCTGAACATCCTTATTCATTCTTGGCTAATAATAGTACCTCTGTACTAATTCTAAAGTTTTATGCACCCCAAAAAGTCCACTCAATGACCCATTATGCTTCTCTTGTACTAAGTTCTCTCTCATTGAAACTTTTGGTACACATAGTTGTCCTCCTTTAAATAGAAGACCTTGTAGGATGAAATCAAAATAATCGCTATGAAAGTGGTTTTGAAAATCTTGACATACCTTATAGGCTGCTAAAAAATCTTCATTTGTTGGATATAGATCCTTGAGGCTTTCTATAACAATGCTTCTTAATTGAATTTATTGCACCGGAGCAATCTCCTACTCAATGCATCTGCTACCTTATTTTGTACTCCCTTATTGAGTTTGATGGTGAAGGTGTAGGATTGGATATACTCCACCCATTTCATGTGCTTGTGGCTTAGTTTATCTTGTGAATTCAGAAAACTTAAAGCCTAATTGTCGGTAAAGACTACAAATTCTTTAGGAAGTAGATAATGTCTCAATTTCCTTAGTGCTTTCACTAATACATATAGCTCCAAATCATATGAGGAATACTTCCTCATTGTATCATTCAGTTTTTCACTATGAAAAGCGACTGGTTTTCTCTCTTGACTCAAAACTGCACCTATGGAAACATTGCTAGCATCACATTCCACAGTAAACAACTTGTCAAAATTTGGGAAGTGTCAGAATAGGTTGAGTCGCTATTATGTGCTTTAAATTATTAAATCCTTCATTAGCCTACTCATTCCATTGGAACTCTTCTTGCATACCTCCTTTTATGGTATCTAAGACAGGTGCACTGATTTCACTAAACTGCATGATGAACTTCCTATAGAACTGTGCCAATCCATGGAAGCTTCTTACTTTTGTGGCTGACTTAGGTGTAGGCCAATTCAAAATTTCTTCCACCTTGCTGATATCTATCTTCAAGTTACCTTCTAAGATAACAAAACCCAAGTATACGAGCTCTTGCTTCATGAACTCACTCTTTTCTAAATTGATTGCCAACTTCTATTCATGCAACCTTTGCATTACCATTTGTAGATGTCTGATATGATCCACCTTGGTTTTTATGAACACTAGAATATCATCTAATTACACTACAACTATTATCCAATGAAGTCCTTTAACACTTCATTCATTAACCTCATAAATGTTCTTGGGGCATTGGATAACCTAAAAGGCATAACAAGCCACTCATAGAGTCCCTCTATAGTCTTAAAAGTAGTCTTCCACTCATCTCCACTTTTTATTCTTATCTGATGATACCCACTCTTAAGATCTATCTATCTTGGAGCAATACTTAGCTCCTCCTAATCAATCCATCAAATCCTCTATCCTAGGGATTGGGAATCTATATTGAATAGTAATTCTATTTATGGCCCTGGAATCTATACACAACCTCCAAGTACCATTCTTCTTTAGGGCTAGGATGGTGGGAACAACACATGGGCTTATGCTCCTTCTAATTAGTCCTTGATCTAGTAGCTCTTGAATTTGGCTAGCTATCTCTACATTCTGTTGTGGGGTCATTTGATAGGTAACCTTGTTGGGAAGTGAGGCTCCTAGGATGAAATCGATATGATGGCTAATAGACCTCTCAAGTGGTAGACTATCTAGCTGACCATCACTAATGATGTCTTGGTATTGACTCAACAACTCTTTGAATTCTAAGGGTAACTCTTCCCTCTTATCCCCTTTGTCAATCTTTGGCTTCAGAACCAAAGAAAATTCTATTCCATCATCTTCCTCTAATGTTTGTAAGAACTCCTTCTCACCTACTAATAGTATGTTAGGACCCCCTTTCTTTACTTCACCTTCTTCCAAGATTGACTGTATCTTGAAGGTCACTCCATCTTTCTTAAAGGAATAGGATTTTTTAGCTCCATCATGTACTGCAGCTCGGTCGAACTGCCATGGTCTACCCAACAATAAATGACAAGCATCCATGGGTAGGACATCACACAAAATGTTGTCCTTATACCTCCCTATGGAAAAATCTACCCAAGATTTCTCATTAAATAACACATGTTGATCCTTATTCAACCAAGTAACTCGGTAAGGGTTATTATGAGGAATCCATTTCAATTTTAAATTTTGTACGGCTTCCATAGAAACTATGTTATCATTTGAACCAGAGTCTATGATAACTTTGCAAACCTTACCTATCACCTTACACTTGACTCGAAACAGAGATCTTCTTTGGCTTGGCTCTTTTTTGATGGGTTCCTTTAGGAGTGCTCTTTGGATCATCAAATTCTCTCATATCTCAGAATCTAGGGCTATTTTTGTCGTCTTGCTGCTAGAAGATTCTTCTTGCACATAATGTGTCCTCTTCTCACCTCCTTGTGATGTAGAACTCTTCTTGGGACATCTATAGGCTGGATGCCCAAACTGTTGATAGTTATAACACTTCATTGAAGAGAAATAAGATCCTCTTCCCTACTTATTGTTTCTTCCTCTTGAACCATTGCTTGAACTTCTTCCTCAGTTGTAACCTCCTCTTGTGTTACTGGATTCTCCTTGATTCTCATTGGGCTTGGACTCACTCTAATTTTTAGCTTCAAGGTTTCTTCCACCAAATCCTTCTCTGTGACTTCTATTGTCCCTTCCCCTTCCTCTTCTATTTATATCTTTCTTATTTTTGAACGTCTCCACCTTGAGAGCAAGCTGATAGCATTGATGTATTGTCTTGGGACTTAAGAGACCAAGTTCCTTTTGGATACTCCACTTGAGGCCATTTAGATTCCTAGCCACTTTTAGGATTTCCTCTTCCATTACATGTGATCTCAAATACAACTTGTGAAACTCTTCGGTATAGGTATTGACCTCTAGATCTTTTTGTCTTAGATTTTGTCTCTTCATGTGCAACTATACTGCATAATCCTTAGGGAGATATGTTTTCCTTATCTTAGCCACCATGCCTTGCCAACTAGTTATGGGGTTCTTTCCTTCTTTGGTCCTTTCATCTTGGACAAACTTCCACCAAGTGAGAGTAGTTCCTCTCAATCTTGTCTTGGCTATTCTGACCTTTCGAGCCTTGATCACATTATCACAGTCAAAATGATTTTCCAATCCTTCTATCCATTCCATGACTACTTTTGGTTCCATTTTTCCACTAAATAGAGGCATCCCTTCCAAGGACTTACTATTCATTTCCTTTAGCGGTCTCAAGAATGACTCTTCTTGAAGCACAAGGTCAAGTTCTGGCACTATGTCTTCATCGGCCACTGTCTTGTCTTTTTCATTAGCTTCTCTCATTATTTCACTAACTACTATAGTTCTTAGCTGTAGTTCTTCTAACTTGATTTCCATTTCAGCCAACTGTTCTTTCAGGAGTCTATTCTCCTCTTTTTTCTCTTCCACATCTTTTGCTAGTTCTGCGTTGGTCACCATTTGAATGAATTGGCATACGCTTGTGCAGATAACACCCAAACAACACATGCCCAAATATTTTTAGGGCTCTGATACCAATCTAATGTGGGACCATAGTCTAGTTACTACTAAAAAGTCAGCCTGACTCTGGTTGGAGATCCTTCCTTTAGATCTCTTAGGGCATTCATCACCCTAAACTAAAGTAAGCCACTAAAAACTCCACTCCTCTTCAAGAATCGGTCCCTATAGACAAGTTATTCTCCCCTCTCACTAAATCTACGTGGGTAGATCCACTCTACTCATTCAACTAGTGCCTTCACAACATCATCCTCACCTACTCCCCTAGCTGGACTATCACCCAACTCACCTATGGTAAGATCTCCAAACTCATATATGTTGCTTCTCCTACCAAAAACAAGAAAAAGGAAACTATGTATAATGGATCCTCTTGAGTTACATCTAGACACATGGCTCTCACCATGGATTCAGGAACCTTAAGGAGCCATTCAATATTTACAACCCAGAATAGGTAAAGGACTCACAAATTGCAAACACAAACAAAATGAATTAATCTACTTGCATGCACAGTAAATGACAAATCTTCAAAATCAAATAAGTACACAACCTACAAATTTTCATTAATTGGAAATAACAAAAACCATTCCAAGAATCCAACTGCTACTCTCTACCACTCTTACAAAAGCCCCTCCTTTAAAAAGGAGGCCTGGGACCTCATAAATAACTACCTCATCATTAGGACAGTCTTAATTTCCCATTATGTCAAGAGCATCTTGTCAACAACCATTACAACTGACCATATTGTCCATTATAGATAAGATCCTCCTTTCACGGCTGTTACAACTGGTTTTACTGAGCAACAACAATGTAAAATCTACAACAGTACTGAGCATCATGGGTACTGAGTAGTAACATTACCGAGTACCAATCTCACCAAGCACCCATATTACCAAGCTCTTATCGAGCGTCAATATTACCAAGTGCCAGTCTTAATGAGCAATACTAATATCAAGCAATAGTATTACCGAGAAACTTCAATACATATTGAGAAACTTACCTAAGATTCCTGATGCCTTGGCTAGATTTCTAGAGGCTTGCAAACTACCTATAACACATAACAAAACTGAAAGCAAACATCTAAGAACTAGAGTATTTATTCACTGACTTGACCCATTTTGTACTCGGTCATTACATGAGTGAATGAATAAACACTTTCCAAACCAACTTAAAGCAAATCTAATTTAGTTCTTAAGGGTCCTTAACCCTAGTTCTCTAGGTGCTCCTACACCACCTCTTAGGAGTGGTCTTGTTAGAAGGCTTAAGAAAATCCCATTAGAATGTCACCTTGATTAAAGGATTTACAAATGACTGTTAGGTCAACTTTGATTAAACAATTTTGACTAATACTATAGTTAGAAAGTAACAATAGGTTCTGATCTAAAACATACAACTCACTTTAAAAATATAGATCCATTGTGGCTCATATGCTGATTTACTGACTAGCCTTCATTATCATCTCCATCTCTGATATGCTTGGAAATCCCTTCAAGAAATCACGACAACTCTGTTTAGCTCTTCTCAACCTTCTACTTAGGTTCTTCAATCAATAACATCAACCTATTCCTCACTGTGCATAACCTACAACAAGGTCATCCTTATACCTCCTTCATTAGGTAGCTTAATCTTTTGTTGCTTAATCATCTCTGTAGATCTTAGGGTTAGGTTAGATTCATCGATTCCTTCCAACATTTTTTTCTCCTCCTCCTTCTAGATACTTCTTAAAACTTCTCCTTGAATCCATAAGAAAATGGTTTACCATGCATTAAACGTTCTAGGTCATTCATCTTTATCTTCAACATGTTTTGCATATCCCAAGAATTCAACTATGTTGGTTGGGGATCTCAATTCCTTCATAAACTATAAAATACTGACACTGGGTCAATACTGTGTTCTTCTTTTCAGTTAGCACTAGATAACTCGGTCATCGCTAAAACTATTCTTCTTGAAAACTACTATCTTCGCTTGATTAATTCTCTAATACTCAGTCGACACTAAAATTTTCTCTCCTTATACTGGTGCTCAGTCAATAGTAGCATTGCCCGTCTTACACTAAAGTTTCTTTATCATCTTCTCTTTTTCTCAATTAAGCCTTAGCTTTCAGAATTTATTTCCTCATTTCTTCTATGCTTCAAATCAATTGACTTATTCACTTAGTGTTATAGATAAATAACACATTATCTTGTCAATGTGCCAATGAATGAAGTACCCATTGTAGTTTCTCATAACTCAACCTTTCCACTAGGTCTTCTTGTTATCTTCTTTTTTCAAATCCTCATCATCAATCAAAAGATATGGTACTTTACTAGATTGCAACTGTCTCACCAGTTAAAGTTTGACATAAATGACAATATAAAAATTGTTTCAATTGTAGTTTCCAATAATAATGTTGTTACTCTTAAATCCCTAATCTATAAGATGACTACATTTGAGATAAGTAATTATGATAATAGTCTACCAACCATTGAAATTGCCTTAAAAACATCTGTGAGTATTGGACCTTCAAGAAGAGAAAAAGAGAATCATAGTAATTTATATGGAAATGAATATGATAGTATCCTAACCAAAGAGAAAGAACAAGAGGAATTGGAAGCATTGTTGGCTAAGAGACTACCGAGAGGTAAAGGAAAGTACAATGGAAAATTACCCTTGAAATGTTTCAATTGTAATAAGATTGGGCATATTGCATCTAGATGTCCTAACAATGATAGGAATGATAAAAGTGACAAAAGGGACAACATAAATAGAAGATTTAGAGATTATAAGGTCAAATGTGATAAGTCTTGTTACCTAGTTGAGGAAGGTGTAAATGATGATGAATTTGATGATATAGAAGAAGGATATGAAGTTGTCTATGCTGTTGTAAAGGAAGACTCGGATGAAGAAAAATATGAAGATGAAAAAGAAATTATTTATCATGTAAGTAAACTTGACCCATGGATTATTGATAGTGGATGTTCACATCATATGACTAGTGATATTGACAAATTTGAGAACTTGGAAGAGTATGATAGAGGATTTGTCAAATTTGGCAATGATGCTCCATGTCTTGTTAAAGGAAAATGATCAATTGTATTGAATGAAAAGATGAGATGTAATGATGCATATTGGGTTGAAGGTCTAAACTACAATCTGTTGAGTGTTGCACAACTGAACAATATTGGATACCGACTGGAATTTCAAAATAGAAAGGTGAAGATTTATGGTACTGATCGAGATATGATTGGAACTGGTAAATAATCTAAAGGTAACCTAATTTATCTTGATACTAATGCAAAGAGTTGCTTGTTTGTTAAAATTGAGGATGTATGGCTATGACATAAGAGACTCTATCATGTAAATTTTGATAACATGATTAAAGTGAGTAAAAAGAATAAAGTCAGAGGTCTACCAAAATTATACAAACCTGATAAAGTAATGTTCAAGGAAAGTCAGATTGGTAAGATGACCAAGTCAAGTTTCTCAAGTAAATCTTCTTCTACCAATGGTATTTTGGAAATTGTTCATACTGACCTTTGTGCTCCTATGAAGATACAAAGCTACTATGGAGATTGGTATTTCATTTTTTTTGTTGATAACTATTCAATAATGATGTTTGTTATGTTTATAAAGGAAAAGTTTGATGCATTCCAAATTGTTCAAGTCGTATAAAGCTAGAGTTGAAAAGGAAATAGGTAAACAAATGAAATGTTTAAGATCAGATGGAGGAGATGAAATTATATCTGATGAATTTATCATCTTCTGCAATGAAAATGGAATTAAAAGACAAGTATCTGCACCGAGGACTCCACAAAAAAATGGTATAGCTAAGAGAAGGAATAGATCTATAGTTGACTATGCTAGAACATTATTGATTGAGAAAAAGGTTGCACAAACATTCTGAAGAGAAGCCATAACTACTGATGTCTATACACTTAACCAAGTATAGTTGAAGAAAGGAACCAACAAGAGTCAAGACCCCCTATGAACTCTAGTATGGTCATACACCGAATGTAAGTTACTTTAAAATTTTTAGAAGTAGGTGTTACATACTGAAAGATGCTAGAAATGGAAAGTTTGACTCAAAATGTGATGAAGGTATATTCCTAGGTTATTCATCAAACAGAAAATCATATAAATGTTTGATCAAGGCTACTAGCAAAATTGTTAAAAGTGAAAATGTGAAGATTGATGAATTTGCAAAAAAGAATGAAGAGGATAGAAAAAAGGAACCTGAGGATTATAAAAGATGTGTTTATGTAAAAGTTGGTAACTCGGTTGACACAACCAAGCTGCAACAAGAAGGAACCAAGGAGAAAGATGAGCCTCCACCGATAGATGAAAATATTGATGAACAGTCTACCGAGATTGTATTAGCAAAATATGTGATAAGACACCACTCACTGAGAAAAATTATACAATACAAGAACATAGGAGTCATGAAAATAAGTAAGCTAAAAGATAACACATGTTTGATTTTTGAGTTTGAGCCAAGATAGTCAAGGATGCACTAGGAAATGAAGACTGGATTAACGATATGAAAGAAGAAATTGATCAGATTGAAAAGAACAACACTTGGACACTAGTATCGAGATGTAAGGATAAAAATGTGATAGGAACAAAGTGGATATTCAGAAATAAACTCAATGAGAAAGGAGATGTGATAAAAAAATAAAGAAAGATTAGTCTGCAAAGGGTATGCACAACAAGAAGGTATTGACTATGGTGAGATATTTTCCCCTGTTGCTAGATTAGAAGAAGTAAGGATATTACTTGTATATGTTTCCTATAAAGGATTCAAAGTTTATCAGATGGATGTTAAATCTACATTTATAAATGGAATTCTTGAAGAAGAAGTGTACATTGAACAACCTAAAGGATTTGTTCAGAATTCTAATAAGGATATGGTCTGCAAACTACACAAGGCACTCTATGGATTGAAGCAAGCACCCCAAGCATGGTATGAAGGAATGCACTCATATCTAATCAAGATTAGATTTTAAAGGACAAGTGATAACATCAATTTATATTTAAAATATGATAGTAATGATAAATTTTTGATTG
This sequence comes from Chamaecyparis obtusa, assembly GCA_027943335.1. Lineage (NCBI taxonomy): Eukaryota > Viridiplantae > Streptophyta > Pinopsida > Cupressales > Cupressaceae > Chamaecyparis > Chamaecyparis obtusa. Next base: position 68,487 of record BSBK01003229.1, on the reverse strand, counting down.
TTGAGATATTTGTTAATGACATTATATTTGGAGGTAATGAGATAATGTCTAAATCATTTGCTGAAGAGATGAGAAAGGAATTTGAGATGTCTATGATTGGAGAGATTAAATTCTTCATTGGACTTCAAATTCGACAAGTTAAGGATGAGATATACATAACACAATCAAAGTATATCAAGGAGATTCTAAAGACTTTCAATATGGAAGAATCAAAACTGGTTGGAACACTGATGACTAATGGTTATAAATTGTCAAAAGAAGATGACACAAAGGAGGTAAATGAGACACTTTATCAATCCATGCTTGGTAAAATATAGTATATTGTACACAGTAGGCCCGATATTGCACATTCAGTAGGTATTGTGGAAAGGTTTTCTGCCAACCCAAAGGAGACACATATGTTTGTAGTGAAAAGAATATTTAGATATTTGAAAGGGACTGAAGATTTCTGTCTGTTATACACAAAAGGAGGATATTTTGATCTGAAGGTATATACTGATGCTTATTGGGATGGAAATATTGATGAAAAAAAAAGAACAAGTGGAAGAGCTTTATTTTTAGGAGAAATATTAGTGACATGGTTAAGAAAGGAACAAAGTTGTATTTCACAATCTACTGCCGAAGATGAGTATGTTGCCACAACTATGAATTGTTCTAACATTGTGTGGATCACAAAATTACTTGAAGGTATGCAAGAAGAGATTACTGATCCAGTTACAATTTATTGTGATAATACTAGTGTTATAGACATATCAAATAATCTAGTGATGCATTCAAAGACAAAGCATATATCTATTAAGTATCACTATTTGAGAGAGAAAGTACAAGATAAGCATGTGACATTGGAATATGTGAATTTTAAAGAATAGATAGCCGATATATTTACCAAACCACTACTGAAGGATTCTTTTGATTATCTTTGAGGTAAGTTAGGGGTTCTTCCCTATCTAATGTTCACTAAGGCATGATGCATGCTATGTTAATTCAATTATTCAAAAAAATATCTATTTTGTGAGTTGATGATAGTGTTCACTCTTTAGGTGATGCCTCAAGTTGTGAAAAATGTTTATGACTACAATGAGAAATCTATACATTTGAGGTATGATTTACTACTTGAGAAATTTTTTCAGGAGTTCATGTCTTTTGAATTGTTGTCAAAGAGGGAGATGAATGAGATTGATGATAAATAAATCAAAGAGGGAGAGAATCAATGATGATTGTAGGAGAATATTTCTGATGTAGTGATTGCATAAAGGGAGAATAAAAAGATGACAAAGAGGGAAAATGTAGAAGATATATTGAAGAAGATTATTGTTACTAAAAAAGGGAGAATATGAATAGAGAAGTTATAGCTTAGAGGGAGTATAAGAATGACAGTGAAGTGTTACCATCATCAATTAAACACTGAATATTATTAGTGTTTCCATCAATGCCAAAGAGGGAGATTGTCACTATAACTGATAATAATGTTGGAGATTATTTAACTGATGGTGATGATGATGAAGACCAACCAAGATCAAAGGAATATAGGATTGTAGAAAGGTTAGATCATTTATTATCTATTCATTTATGTCAAGAAATTGATTTCTAATTTATATTATGTTTCAATATATTTTGGTATATGATATAAGTTGAATGAGTTAAGGAGAAGAAAAAGTGAGATGTTGTAAAGTTGAAGAGCTTAAATGGGCAATCGAAACAAATTAGACAATGTTAAAATTATGTTGATATAATTATTTTTATCTAACATATGATTATGTTAAGTTGATAAAGTATGGCAATGAAGATTTGTCAAGTCGGTAAGCAAAAATATTTTGGCCACCGAGTAGGAAAAGTTATTTGGTAAAGAGTAGAGTATGTTTCGATAAAGGAAAAGGAAATCAAGACACCAAGAAGAAAATTTTTAGGCACCAAGAGAAGTTAACCAAAATTTAGATTTATCTATCGAGAAAGGAACATAAATTAAATGCAAGAATTGGAACAACATTTAATGTTAAGCTATGATGAGCTGGAAGATTCTGACGATGAGGAAAGTTAGATAGAGAGATCTATGATGAGAAAAATTCATGATGATGATCTACAAATTAGATCTAAATGGTTAAAATAGAAGGAAAAAGTTTCAAGAAAAGTTCAAGTTCCTAGGTGACAAGAAAATGTGTTACCGAGATCTAGATACAATGAATAAGTTTGTAAAATAAATTAGACGAATGAGATTGATCAAAGAAAAATGTAATAGAGGAGATCAAGAGGCAAAATTATCTATATAAAGGATGGTTTTGTATGGATAAATGACTGGAAAAATTAAAGACTTGAAGAGTCACCGAATGATGTAGTGAAGAAGGAACAAAGAGATTCCAAGTGCAAAAATATAATTTGATGAAGTGTTGAAGCTAGTGGAGATAGAAGAGTGCACAAAGGATTTGGTTATGCAAAGATAGTTGCAAGTTTATAGGTCAATATATTTACTATTGCTTATTAGCATTTGTAACAAATAAATCTCTTAATAGAGTCGACTTAACATTCTTATTGTAAATCCTTGAAAAAGGTGTCAATGTTTTATAGCTTAAGTCAGATAAACACTATGAGTCAATACTAGTAAAGATATGTATATATGAGATGTATACACACACACACACACACACACAAATATTATTATTATGTAAATATTAGAGAAATTAATATAATACTCAAGAGATATTATATATATATATATATATATATATATATATATATATATATATATATATATATATATATATATATATATATATATATATATATATATATATATATATATATATATATATATATATATATATATATATATATATATATATATATATATATATATATATATATATATATCTGTGTGTGTGTGTGTGTGTGTGTGATCATAATTGTCATTATATTAATTACATTTAATAATGAATAGACATGTCCCATGAAGGGACATGTCTCTTCTTGGCTCATTCTCAATATAAATGCAAGATATTGTTGCATTTGGAAAATACATACAATTAGATAGTGCTATTACATTTGCAATGATCCTAAAATCTTAACATGGTATTAGAGCCAAGTTTAAAATGTAAGAGAGTAGTTTGTTGATGGTGAATGTGTGACTATCTCATAAAATACAGTCTTAGTATGAAGACCATATCTCCCAAATGCACCGTTGGACTTCTCTAAATTTTTGATATGTTGGTGATAAACAAATTTAAAACAACCTCACTAGAGAGATGGGAGAAAAAAGATTAGGTTCAAAAGTTATGATTGACTGTGTACAGGTCTATGCAAAAGCAAAATCTGTAAAAGAGTGAGGTTCCTTCTTTAAAAGCCTAATCGCTTGAAGGGAGATCCAATCATATTGAAGGTTGCCATAGTGTATAGAACCTTTGGATATTAAAGATAGGTCATGTGAAGAATTCTAGTAATGTTTGAGATCGACGACATCATTCTGTGAATTCACATGATATTTTCTACATGGGCTCACCTTAAAGAATGAAATACTTGAAATTTATAAAAGATAAGTATTTCATGTTTTATTAATGCACATAATTTTTTGAGTTTTTAATTCATTCTATACTATTGGTTATTAAAATCTTGTATGCTTCTATCATTGGTATTTTCGGTTGAGATAGTTTAGTGAGCTATTTGTAATCTCTCTTTGACATACCTTCAGGACAAAATCACAAGATAATTTCTTTCAAGGGAGAAAGAAATTGATGCTTGCAAATGAATTGATGATTGAGACTAGATGCAAAGGGAGTTTGACATTTCAAAAGAGGTCAAGAAGTTGATAAAATTGAGCTTTAGAGGGAGTAGATGGTTCAGTCAACTTGTGATAATCTTGATCATATTGATTGAGAGGGAGTTCATTATTGAAGGTGAAACACTTTTGAGGTAAACTTGATATAATTGATTATTATACTAATGAATCATGAATGTTTATAATGGGCCTGCCCCCTATGTAAATCATGAGGAAGTGACGACTTCCAAATGATTATCACTTGTATTTGTAGAAGTTATTGGATGGTGACGATCTTACAATAACTTAACTCATGATATACATTATTTATAATGTTGAAACAAATCATGATGAATTAATGCAACAACTAAGTGTTAGATGTCATTATGTTGACGGTCTATGAGTTGTTTGCATAAATATATCTTGTAAAGCAATTACTAAGTGTTAGATGTCATTAAATTGACAGTCTATAAGTTGCTTGTATATATACATCTTGTAAAACAACAACTAAGTGTTATATGCCATTAAATTGATGGTCTATAAGTTGTTTGCATAGATATATCTTGTAAATCAATAACTAAGTGTTAGATGTCATTGACAGTCTATGAGTTATTTGTATAGATATATGATACGTATTTGGTGAATATCATGTGTTGATATTTTATAGGCTAGTACCTTATTGAGTACTTGGTGAATATCATATGTTGATGTTTTGATAGGCCAATACTCAGAGTATTTGGTGAATGTCATGTGTTGACATTCTGATAGGCCAATAATCAAGAGCTTGTGGATAGAATCACCGATGGAGGTAATCCACATATTGAGACTATGTTTCTATTGATTACATCTTGAGGATGATGCCTTTATTGCTTACATCATATGATTGATGTTGTCAAGTGTCTTAAGTGTTGACATTGGATTGATTTATCCTCCCTAGCTAAGAGGGAGTGTTGATGTTTTATAACTTTAGTCAGATAAACACTATGAGTCAATACTAGTAAAGATATATTTAGTATATATGAGATGTATATATATACACAAATACTATTATTATGTAAATATTAGAGAAATTAATATAATACTCGAGATATTATATATATATATATATATATATATATATATATATATATATATATATATATTTGTGTGTGTGTGTGTGTGTGTGTAATCATAATTGTCATTATATTATTTACTTTTAATAAGGAATAGACATGTCTTATGAAGGGACATGTCTCTTATTGACTCATTCTCAATATAAATGCAAGAGATTGTTGCATTTGGAAAATACATACAATTAGATAGTGTTATTACATTTGCAATGACCCTAATTTTTTTTACAAAAGGTAACATTATAAAGAGTGTTCAAAGTCCTTTTAATAGTCCATTACTCCTAACACGGTGAAGATCCTAATAGATCTGAGGTAAATCCTTTGACGGGGTCACACCTAATAATGTGTATTGTAGTCTTTAACCGGATTGGATCTTAATCGAGTGTACTTTAGAAGAGTATTTTTTTAGTGGGTGACAATTCCCAGAGTGGTTTTTCCCAAAGCTAGGTTTCCATGATAAATATTGGTGTTACATGTGATGAATGGTTTATGTGATTGATTTACTAATTGATAAATTTTATTTACTGTTGTTGGTAATTAGTGAATTTTGTTTAACCGAGTTAACACCAAGTTAATTAGAGAAAAGTTGTTAAGGTATTTGGAATCATGGATTACTCATTCACCCCCCCTGTCTGTAATCAAACAAGGTATGTCCACCATATGGATATCAATATATTTTTGAACTCTAGGATTAGCCACTAATTATATGTGAACATCTTTGAGGACACCCACCACTTTCACTTTAATTTTGTCCAATTATATGATGACCTTGTTAGTAGGTAGGGGCATGATTTCAAGTTTCTAACATATGGATAGTAGCATGACATTGTAGGAGGCCCCCAAATATATGAGGAAACTTTGCAAGTTCTTACCAAATACTTGCAAACTTAACAAAAGTGGGGGTAACTTTGTTTTGTCCTTGAAAATAGTAGGCAATGCCTTATTTGCATTTACAGTTATTGTAGGAGTACGATATGCATTAAACAGAGTATTCTATCATGAATGATCAAGGGATTTTAACAACGCCTCCCTTTGCATAGGAAAAATCTGTAACACATCATACATGGAGATGTTCACCTTAGTATTTTTCAATTCCTCTACTACATTATACTTCTCTAAGAGGATGTGAAACTTATAGGTGTCATTGGTGTATGCACCAAAGGTGATGTAGTAGTACTTGGCCCTCTAAGCGATGAAGAACTGTTATTGGCCCTAGGGTCAAGTGTTGTTGGGTACATTCCAGGAGGGATTCCAACTATGAGAGGTTCCTTCTTTCTTCTCAGGAAGTAAATGCTATAGTTTTTGTTTTAGAAAGCATAAAATTCTGAATACTCAAGCTCATTTTGTCTTTAAAATGGAAACAAAAATTCATCCTCTTGAGGTACAACATTCATGTATTCTTTGGACTTGAGTACATAAGAATCAAACACCATAGCATTAAACTATGTGGGTGTTCTATCAAGAACATATGGCATATCATTATATATCTCTTCATTAAAGTATCATCATTCAAAATTCCACCTATATATCCTGCAAAATTAATGTCAACACATTCATATACATTTACATTATCTAAAGGTATGCTACCATTATTTGGGCGAGTATTCCAAGGGTGGTTTGGCCATTGTTATCCAAATTCATTTTCTATAGAATTATTATTGTTGTAAGTAATATTGTTTTGATTCAAATTTCATAGATAAGAATTTGGAACAATAGGTGGATGAGAATATGTATTTTGAGGTGCAAAGGTGTTTAATTTTAGCCTTGTAATCTCACTATTCATTTGTGAAATGTTTTTATTCATAACTTCAAGTTTAGATGCAAGGTGATTATTAGGCTCAGTTGGGGGTAATGATTTTTGTTCACAGAATGTGGTTTTATGAACTTCATGCACCAAATAAGTTATTTCTAGAAGCATAGGTGTGGTACGAGAAACTAGAAGTGTTATTATGTGAATTTGATGATATTCATGTTGTTGTTATTAATGGTTGTCATTGATCTCAACATGTTTGATATATAAAGGATATTTATATATGATTTGGTTATTTTCTATATTTGTTGATGTGTACTAGTATCCTTAGTGTATTGGCAAAGGTGTTCACCAAAGAATGTGCTTTAAATATGTATTCTTATCTATTTTTGTGGTGATTCTATTTCGTGTGCAACATATGGTGGACCGATTATTTGGACTTGGTCTTATTTGGAGCATGTTTTTTTTGTTTTGGTTTCAAAAGCTATCATGTAATGTGTTGATCATATCTATTAGGACCGAAAGTATTAGAAATGGTGTAGCATGTTGATTTTCATGAGGCATTTTATATTGAGCAAGGTGGACCATGTTTCATTCCTTACCACCGTAAGAATATTCTGTGAGAATATTTTGGTGTGACCTATTTAAAATCAGTTTAGGTTGACTTGGTTGATGACATCAAACAATATAAGAAGAGTGATATTTTCAATTGTTCATGTGTCTTGCATTATGCTTGTATGCAAAGTGAATGTGAATCTAACAAGAGGAGATGTGTGTGTTGATGATCTTGCGTGTGGATGTAATCTATAGTAGAATGATATATCATTTTTTTTATTACAGAGTATTAGTGATAGTGATCTTAGTGGTGGATTCAATCTCATTTATTATATTCTAATAGTGATCCTATTTATTATAGAAATGAGCCTACTTGTATTGGAAGTTATCCATATTCATAGTTTAGGATATTTAGCCTGACCGACAGTGAACAACCAATAGTGAACCAACCAATAGTAAGCCTTTGTAAAAATCACCTTAATTGGTGTTTTATTTCATGAGAATTAGATTCTTTGTAGTTTTTCCAAGTTTGGTTTTTCATGTAAATTCTAGTGTTCTTTGTGTTAGTGGTTATGTGCTTTCATGTTTACATCTTGTATCATCTTAAAATGGAAGCACTTCCATATTAAGAACATTTAGCCCTTTGAGTAAGTGGTTTGGGGTCATGTCAAGTGCCTTGAATAGGTCTTTGCATGGATCTGGATTTTCCCCCCTGTTCTGCTTCTCTCTCCACCTATTTCCAGCCTGTTTCTGGCACCTGGTCTTGAGAATTTGAGATCTCTCATCTCAGGGTCAAGGTTGAACTTATGGGTCAAGGTCTACCTTGACCTTGACCTAGATCAGAGTCAACCTCGACCTTGACCCTGGGTCCAATTTTCAAGTTCTGGAGGTTTCAGGATATCGAGCTTCAGAAAGTTTCATTTTCTCACTTCCAGGTCGACTGTTTCGGATTTCGGAATGGTAAAATCTTAAATTGCATTTAATCTAGGTCCATTTATAAGGGTTAAGGTTAATTTGGATTTAATTCTCCAATGTTGGCCTCTCTAGAAGTTTGTGCCCTAGATCACTATAAAAGGAAGCCTTCCTCTCTCATTTCAATCCATCCCGTCTCAAGATCTCATCTCATAATCTCTCAAGCACTCTCAATCAAGAAGATCAAGCAAGAATTTCATCAAGCATTTTCAAGGAAGAATTCAAGCAATCATCTTCATTCAAGTTCTCCATTGAAGATAAAGGATTCAAGCATTCAATCCTTTGAAGGGATTTGGTTCAAGCATTCAAGATTCATCATTCAAACCATAGATCTATCCATCATGGTGGTGTGATCTTTCTTCAAGATCCTTTGTTCATCTTCAAGATCCATTCATTCTTCCCTCAAGGTGGATTCCAAGCATACAATCATGGAGTTTTTGATTTACATTTGTTAATGTTGTGTTCAAGCTTTCATATCAACATACTTGTTTACATTTGAAATACAATTGCATATCTATTGAATATCATAGCTTCATTGTTAGATCTACTTGTACTACTTGCTAGCATTCTCTATTTCAATTCTATTATTAAGGTTGATTCCAAACTAGGGTTTGACTAAGGCAAAACCTTCATCCAAACAAAAAAACCATTTTTCTTGTAGGTACAGGTATAGAACAGTGAATTGTAGTTCAGATCTAGATACCCTTAGTGGTGAACTTTTGAGATTCGCGAACAGAATTTTTGTCGAAGTTGTTTTGGGTCAAGGTCGACCTTTAGTGGGAGGTAAGATTGTGCCCCGGGGTAAGATTGTGCCCTGATCCTGAGGTCAAGGTCGACCTAACTCCAAAAGATAAAAGTTTTCTGCGTTTTCTCTATCTTTGCATTTCCAGGCCATAGTAGGTTGCAGAATCTCCCGAAACTGAATACAGACATCAGAAAATAATGATTTCTTCATCAGCCTCTTTTCAAGATAAGTATTCCTATTTTATTAAGTTTTTATGTCCATAACATTTTCCATCATATATTTACACTTTGTTATCACATACTGTCCACTACACCCCCACATACACACACAAACCACAAATATAAAAATATATCTTAGATATATTTTTATATCTTACATTTTTTGTGAACCTGACAAGCTTACCCCTTTCTTTTATGGATTTAGATGCCCTATTGTGTTAGATTTGTGGTTCAAATCCTTTTTGGTGATAGATCTTTTTCTTTTCTTGCATCAAGATTAGATTTCTTTTATGCTCTTGCATTTTAAATTAAAAAATACAAAAAAACTATATATTCAACAAAATCCAAAAATATTTCCTGCATTTCATTTACTATGAAGATTTTTAAGATGCTTTGGTGTGTGATTATGCTCTTTATTACCCTTCTTTTAGTATCTCTTTACCATACCTATGATGTTTATGAGAGTATCATTCACTTCATTATGTTGATGACCCTTCATTTTGCACTTGCCTATGCTTTTGTGAAATTGACTGATACTAGTCTTCCTACTTTCAAAACTTTCATTAAAGATTTATGTGGTAGACTTATTACTCTTTTGGATTATGTGAAGAATTTGGTAGATGATACATCATCTCCTAATATTCCTAACCCTAATCCTATCATTCCTAATTTGATTTCTAACCATCCTATTCCTAATCTGATACCTAATTCTCCATCTGTTAATCCTAGTTCTTCCTGTACTTATGATGGGATTCAAGCTATAGTTCAAGATGCAAATGTGCAAGAGTTCTTTGATTTACCTTCTCCTATGATTCATGATGATACTAAAGGAAAGGGTAAATAAAATTCTTCAAAACCTATTATTCCACCTTATACAACCTTTACTCATGAGCATGATAAACAATCACCTCCTGTAGAAGCTTTACATGATATATATACTATGGGATTCAATATGATGACTAAAAAAGGTTATAGAGGTTTAGGACTTGGAGTTAATGAGCATGGTATCAAGTATCCAATTCATATACCCCCTAAATAGGATATGCATGGTGTTGGTTGTTCTCAATCTCAATTCAAGGTGGGTGATGTTGATCACCGTCCTCCTCTTCATATTCTTCTTCCTACACCTACCTTAGATAACCCTGATACTCATCAAGATGTAGCTAAAAAGGTGTATGTTCAATTAATGAATTCCAAGAAAGAAATCTTTAAACCTATGCTGAAAGATGCTTTATCCAAGTACAAATGTCCTTTCCATTATAGTAATACACATTTACTTGCTGATTGTAGGCATTTCAAGTTATATGTTAGGGAAAAAGCTGCTTTAGGAATTATATCTCACTCTCGTGCAGTTTTACAATTCCTTCATAATTTTGATATAAGGGATACCCCTCATTCTAATATAATATAGATTTCTTCTCCTCTTGTCTCTGGACTAGGGGGTAAGAGGTGTATTTCCATCTAGTATCCTAGGATCCATTAGGCTTTTAGCATATATTGTGTCTTGAGCTTAATCAACATTATTTCTATCCTATATCTCTATGGTTTTGTATTATGTTTATAATCATCCATATATTTTATTCTATACTCAAGATATCTTTTCTAAGACATTTGTTTTGCAAAGGTATCCCTTGTCTTCATCCCTGGGGGGAAAGTTACTTCCTTCTTTCTCTTTGTCTAGGGAACTTCTTTCCTTAGCTTAGTGGCAGTTGTTTATATTGCAATATTATTTCATCATACTGACAGATGTTTTGAATATGGATAACCTTTTTATATAAGAGGTTGTTGTCCTAGGTCATCACCTCTTCTCTATGCTGCAAATTATGTTCATTATAAACTCTTACGCTTGCTTTGGTGTTAGAGTTGTTTCCCTCAATCCAAAGATTCCTCTTCCTCTTGATTGCAGGGAGCTTGATGATTGAATCTTTGTTCCCACCTGGTTTATCTTTGAAAGATGATATTTTATCTAAAAGCACTCCTCTATGGTGGGGGTCTTGTTGATAAGATCTCTTTCTTTGAGGATCATTTTCCTTAAGTGACATATCCTTTTCATAATTATCTATACGCTTGGATGTAGGGGTCAATATCCCTCACTAATAATATGGTGTACATTGTTGTTAAATAGGATATATCCTTACATTGTGAAGTAGGTATCCTCTTCCTCTTCCTTATCATGTCTAGTAGATAGCCATGATAAGGTGGGGGGCATATATAGGGTCTCCCTTGTACTATAGTTTTTCATTTATATGCTAAATCCTCTGAAGGTAACACACATAAGTTGCTAAATCCTGAAGAGACATTCATTTTTCAATTTTCAATATGCTAAATCCTTTCAAGGTAACGCACATAAGTTTCTAAATCTTGAAGAGACACACATTTTTCCATTTTCAATATGCTAAATCTTCTGAAGGTAACACACATAAGTTTCTAAATCCCGAGGAGACACGCATTTCATATTTATAGTGATACAAGAAGGTGGATCTATGGGTATTCCAGAAGCCGTTAGAAGACACATTAAAATTACAAAGCACAGTTTATTGGTAAAATATCAGGTTTGACCACCTGTTTGGCTCTCCCTCCTTGGTGATTCATGGTAAGGTGGACATCTTACTGGGTGAGGTAATCACTTTCTCTTTTCCCTCTTTTCACTTTCATGCTAGTAGGACTGGATCATGAAGATATGTTATTTATAGTGTTTCTCTTGTCTTTCTTATGTAATCATTTATGATTTTATGATATCTTTCCAAATATGATATTAGTATAGGAAATATTTCTTAGCAAGGTTTCCTCTACTTGTTGATTTGGGTTTGTTTTAGTACTAACCCTTCTTTTGTGTTTCTTGGTTTTCTCTTTGTTTTCACACCCTCGTGCATGTATGTTGAGTTAGAATCTCTAGCTTGGGGGCTTTTGTCCTTAGCTAAGTGTTATTTTATCTTGTTGTGAATCCACTTAGATCTCTTCTTTCTTTTCCTTTACCAAGAGTTTGCATTGAGTCCATACTCTTGCTAAAGTGGGGGCTTAATGTATCATCTTAAAATGGAAGCACTTCCATGTTAAGAATGTTTAGCTCTCTGAGTAAGTGGTTTGGGGTCATGTCAAGTGCCTTGAATAAGTCTTTGCAGGGATTTGTCTTTTTCCCCTATTCTGCTTCTCTCTCCACCTATTTCCAGCCTATTTCTGGTACTTGGTCCTAAGAATTTGAGATCTATCAACCTTTAGGGTCAAGGTCAACCTTTAGAGTCAAGGTCAACCTTGACCCTGACCTAGGGCAGAGTCAACCTTGACCTTGACCCTGGGTCCAATTTCAAGTTCCATAAGTTTTGGGATATCGGGCTTCAGAAAGTTTTATTTTCTCACTTCCAGATCGGCTGTTTCAGATTTCAGAATGGTAAACTCTTAAATTGCATTTAATCTAGGTCCATTTCTAGGGGTTAAAGTTAATTCGGATTTAATTCTCCAATGTCGGCCTCTTTAGAAGTTTGTGCCCTAGATCATTATAAAAGGAAGCCTTCCTCTCTCATTTCAATCCATCCCGTCTCATGATCTCATCTCATAATCTCTCAAGCACTCTTAATCAGGAAGATCAAGCAAGAATTTCATCAAGCATTTTTAAGGAAGAATTCAAGCCATCATCTTCATTCAAGTTCTCCATTGAAGATCAAGGATTCAAGCATTCAAGCCTTTGAAGGGATTTGGTTCAAGCATTCAAGATTCATCATTCAAACCATAGATCTATCCATCATGGTGGTGTGATCTTTCTTCAAGATCCTTTGTTCATCTTCAAGGTCCATTCATTCTTCCCTCAAGGTGGATTCCAAGCATATAATCATGGAGGTTTTGATTTACAGTTGTTAATGTTGTGTTCAAGCTTTCATATCAATATACTTGTTTACATTTGAAATACAATTGCATATCTATTGAATATCATAGCTTCATTGTTAGATCTACTTGTACTACTTGCTATCATTCTCTATTTCAATTCCATTATTAAGGTTGATTCTAAACTAGGGTTTGACTAAGGTAGACCCCTCATCCAAACAACAAAACCATTTTTCTTGCAGGTACAGGTATAGGACAAGGAATTGCAGTTCAGATCTGGATACCCTTTTCGATGAACTTCCAAGATCCATGAACATAATTTTCATTGGAGCTGTTTCGGGTCAAGGTCAACCTCCAGTGGGGCGTAAGACTGTGCCCTGGGGTAAGATTGTGCCCTGATCTTGAGGTCAAGGTTGACCTGACTCCAAAAGATAGAATTTTTCTGGGTTTTCTCTGTCTCTGCATTTCCAGGTTGGATTAGGTTGTAGAATCTCCTAAAATTGAACATAGACATCAGAAAATAGTGATTTCTACATCAGCCTCTTTTCAAGATAAGTATTCCTATTTTATTAAGTTTTTATGTCCATAAAATTTTCTATCATATATTTACACTTTGTTATGACATACTCTCCACTACACCCCCACATACACACACAAACCACAAATATAAAAATATATCTTAGATTTATTTTTATATCTTACACATCTATTATAATTGCTTGATATGGTTACTAGTAGAACATAAGTTAATATAGATATAATTTTCATTATCATTTGTATGGTTTGTGATTTTACCAATGCAGTAAAATTTTTAGAAAGTGTTTGTGAATAATTGATTCATCTCCTCTTAGTTATTTGGCATGTTTAACAATTGGTATCAGAGCTTAACTACTTGAGGAAGATATGATGGCACAAAAATTGAACATTCCTACATTTGATGGATCCAACTACAGTTCATGGAAGGAGAAAATAAGAGGATATTATTTCAATCTATTACAATACTTGGAAGCATGTGGAGACAAAGTATGGTTCCCTCATAATGGTCTTAAGACTCTAGAGAAAATAAAGCCTATGAGGAGAATGAAAAATAAAGGTATGCTATCACTAGTGCTTTATCAAAAATTGAATTAGCTAAATTTATTTCTTTGAAGACTACTTATAAAGTTTGAGAAAATTTGAAAGATATTTATAATGGAAATAATAGGGTTAAGTTATCTAAGAATATAATATCCAAACATCACTATGAGAATCTGAGAATGGAAGAAGGTGAAGACATTAAAAGATACTTTAAGAGAATTGAGAATGCAATTAATGAAGTCAATAATCAAGGACGCAATATTACCGACAAGGATTTCATGGAAAAGATCTTGATGACATTATCAAATAGCTACTGTGGCAAGATCTCACCTATAGAAGAGGATTATCATCCAAAGTAGCTTACTAAAGAATAGTTGTTTGGCACCAGAGGATGTGCCAGATCAATTTTGACAATTTGGTAAGAATAAGTTCATCACATCTACTAAGATACTTACCTAGATTATGAAAACCAGACAATATTATTTGTAAATGATTTCAAGAAGGAAAATAGAGGAGATCATCATTCAAGGTAAAAACTATTCATCTACTGATTTAATGGATCTAGCGCACACCAACCTATGTGGTCCTACTAGAACAAGAAATTTTCAAGGTGAGAGATATTTCATACTTTTCATTAATGATTATTAAGGTTAAATAGGGTTGCATTTCTAAGAAAAAAATAGAAGCTTTTGAGAAGTTCAAACTATTCAAGGCTCGAGTTGAAAATGGAAGTGGTAGAAAGATAAATGTTTGAGATTTGACAAAGGAGGAGAGTTTACTTCTAATGTGTTTCAAAATTTATATGAGAAACATGGTATTAAGAGACATTTTTCAGAAGCTTGAATACCACAGCATAATGGTGTAGTGGAAAAGATGAATCAGAAAATTAAGGAAGAAGAAAGGACTATGTTAAAGGAAGAAAGTTTATCAAAAGTTTAGTGGAGAGAATTTGTTCATACTGCTATATACACACTAAACAAATTTCCATAGTAGATAAAATGTCGTAAGACATCGTATGAGTTACGATATGGAAGAGAACCTATAGTTAAGTCATTCAAAATATTTGGAAGTAGATGTTACACTCAAAAGATGAAGAAAATTTGACAATAGAGCCGATGAAGGTATTTTTCTACAATATTATACAAAGAGAAAAGTGTACTAGTGTTACAACAAAACACTAAATAAAATTGCGGAAAGTGTAAATGTGAAGGTTGATGAAGATTTTTAGAATACTCCTAAGAAACATATTGAATATGATTATAATATAGAGGAAAAAGGAAAAGAGGATAAGAAAGGAGTGGGAGAGACACAACTGACAAGTACGACATCTATGACTAAGAAATGAAGCTATGTATAGAAAAATCATTCTAAGAATCAAATTATTGGTGATAAATACAGGGGAGTTGTTACTAGAAGTAGAGAAACAAAAGATCATGCTTTGTTGTGTTTACTTTTAAAGGTTGAGCCTAAATCTATACAAGAAGTGTGTAATGATCATAATTGGATTAAATAAATGAAGTGAGAACTTCATTAGATTGAGAAGAATCATACTTGGGAACTTGTGCCTAGACCAACTAATAAGAATATGATTGGTACACAATGGGTTTACCAAAAAAAGTTGGATGAGAATGTTAAGGTAATAAGGAACAAGGCAAGGTTAGTATGCAAGGGTTACACTCATATTGAAGGAATTAACTTTGATGAGATTTATGATCTTATTTCCTAGATGAAGGTGATTAGATGGATGTCAAGTCAACATTATTGAATGGAACTGAAGGAAGAAGTTTACATTGAACAACTGGAAGGATTCAAATTAGAAGAAGACCCAATTGTAGTATGTATATTGAAGTAGGCATCGAGAGCTTGGTATGGAAATTAGATAGATATCTAGTTGGACAAGGGTTTTAGAAAGATTTGGTAGATAGTAACTTGTATTACAAGATTTACTTAGATTAGATTCTGATTATTGTTGTGTATGTTGATGATATCATTTTTGGAGGAAAAGATAACTTGTTCAAGATATTTCTAGAGGATATGAAAAAAGAGTTTGAGATGTCTATGATTAGAGAGTTGAATTTATTTCTTAGATTGTAGGTAAATTAGAGTAATAAAGGCATTTTCATTTCTCAGTGCAAGTATGTTAAGGAATTGTTGAAGAAGTTTGGTTTGGAGAATTCTAAACTGGTATGTACTCCTATTGTTACTATTTGTAAGTTGACTAAGGAGGATGATTCACCAAAACAAGATGCAAGTAAGTGTAGATCTATGATTGGAGGATTATTGTACCTGACTTATACTAGACTATCTATATTATGTATACAATATGTTTGGTAGCTATATTTTAGCAAGAACCAAAAGAGTCACATGTTATGGTAGTAAAAAATGATTTTTAAATATTTGAAGGGAACAAAAGAGCTTGGTTTATGGTATTCAAAAGGTTCATATTCACATAGATAGCTTATATTGATGCAGAATGGGGAGGTTTTTTGGATAACCATAAAAGTACTATTGGTGGATCTTACTTTCTTGGCTCCTAATTGGTTACTTATTCAAGAAAGAAGTAGGATTTTGTAACTTTATCAACTATTGAATCAGAAAAGATTTTAACATCCTCATGTTGTACTCAGGTATTATAGATGATATATACCTTGAAGGATATAGGTGTAACTTTTGATGAGACAATTTCAATTATGTGTGATAATACTCTTGCTATAAATATTTTTAAAAATCTAGTGCAACATTCCAAAATGAAGCATATATCTATCAGATATCACTTCTCGAGAGACGAGGAGTTGGAAGGTGCATTGACACTTGAGTATGTGTCTACAAAGAAGCAGATAGTAGACATATTTACAAAACCTTTGTGCAAGGATACTTTTGAGTATCTTAGGGGGAAGCTTGATGCTCTACCCCTTTCTAGTGTTCACTAGATGTACCTATGTGTGCATTAGCCCAATGAATTGCATGCTTATTCTTTTATGGATCAATGTTTTGTGGCTTACTCTTAGGGTAGAAAAGTGAGCTACTAAGGGGGATTTTTGGCCTTTTTTCATTGTTGTCAAAGGGGGAGAAGAATATGAACAAAAACATTTGATGTTGATATCTTTTGACAGTGAGTTATTTTCTTTGATATTGATGAATGTTGTCATAAATAACAAAGGGTAAGGTTGTTAGAATGTGAAGTTTATGTTTTTCATGTTGTTGTCACCAATTCTTGTCATTGATGTCAATATATCCAATGCATAAAGGAGATTTATTTATGATTTGGTTATTTTTTTTATATCAGTTGATATGTATTGATATCCTTGGCGTGTCGCTAAAGGTTTTCATCGAAGGATATGCTTTAAATCTTTGTTCTTATTTGTTTCAATGGTGATTCTATTTCATGTGCAACATATGGTGGAACAATTATTTGTGCTCAATCTTATTTGGAGTGTATTTTTTATGTTTCGGTCCCAACAAATACCACATAACATGTTGATCATATCCATTGGTACCAAAAATCTTGGAGATGGTGTAGTGTGTTAAGTTGCATGAGGCATGTTGTATTGATAAAGGTGGTCCACATTTCATTCCTTACCATAAGGGGAATGTTTTTGTGTGACCTATTTCAAATTGGTTTAGGTAGACTTGGTTGATAGCATCAAGCAATATAAGAAGAGATATTTTCAATTGTTCATGTGGCTTGTGTGATGCTTACCAAAACCTTCATCAAAGGTAGGGTGATAGCCCTACTATTATAAATGATTGATTATATACATAACATGCCCCCCCATGACAACTAGAAGAGGAAAGGAGAAACTCTTCATGCACCAAAATGTGCCTATATATGTGTGGGGGTGGAGGAAAACTACAACTCTATTTTATCATGGAAAATTAGAGTATAGTTGGGGGTAAAGTTTCCCAATTCATAGGAGCCCCCCCTAGGAATATTAACATCTGCAATAATAATATGAAAGATGGTCACCCTTCTTTCCAACCCTTTAATAGTTGGGGGAATATAATCTTATATGCGAAGTGAATACAAATTTAACAAGAGAAGATCTATGTGTTGATGATCATGTATGTGGATATAATGGGTAGTCGACTGATATATCATTTTTGTATTGTAAAATATTGATGACAGTGATCTTAGTGATGGATTTAATCTCATTTCTTATATTCTATAAATCGGCCTATTTATTATGGTAGTAAGCCTCCTTGTATTAGTAGTTAGCCATATTCATATTTTAGGGTAGTGAGCTTGACTGATAGTGAGCCTTTATAAAAATTACCTTAATCGGTGTCACCTTAACTAGTGTTTCATTTCATGAGAATTAGCTTCTTTGTGGTTTTTCCTAGTTTGGGTTTCCACATAAATTTTGGTGTTTATGTTGGTGGTTATGTATTTTCATGTTTACATCTATCATAATTGTTTGATATGGTTACTAGTAGAATTTTTTTTAATATAGATATAATTTTCATTATCATTTGTACGGTTTGTGAGTCTACCAGCATAGTAAAAGTTTCATAATGTATTTGTGAATAACTGATTCACCCCCCTCTTAGTTATTCAACCTTTTCAACAAGAAGTTTGTTTAGTAGTGGAGTGTGATTTGTTAAAGAATAGTCTATAATTGGAAATAGATTCATTGCAAAGGGGTTACCAAATGATGGTTGGGTCTCAAAATTACCTCCAGCTTGAGGATCCATCTACTATGAAAAAATAATTGATTCATTAGACACCTTCTCCATCGTGTCAATATTTTGGGGTGGGAGCCTTTTGAGGAAAATTGAAGTCAATAGATTTAAGGCTCGAAGATACACTTGATTTGCTGCATCAACAGACATAAGATAAGGATCCTACAAATTTTGGCACATCTTGTTGAAGTGATGATTAAACATAGCTACCAGTTTATTAGGCTTCTTTCTACATGATACAAATTGGTGATACAAGTTTGCAAGATCTACATAAACTTTAAATTGGTTTAAAAACTTGGTTTCAAATTTAGGCCATGTGATAATGGATCTTAGAGGTAAGTTCAAATACCAATTGTATGTAAATTCCCCAAGCGTGTAAGGGAATAAGTGATAAGCAATTTCTTGGTGAGAAATATCCTTTCGGTTATAAATTTCTTTAAAAGCATGGATATGCTCTTCCACTATCCTAGACTCACCATATATGAACTTAGGACCCAATTTCTTAGGATTTTTGGGCTAGTCTTTAGTTGTATCAAATTCAAAGGTGAATTATGAGAATCATCAAAAAATTTCATTTTAAGGTATGTTCTAATTTATAGGCAATGAAACAACAACAAGTGGGGTGACAGATTGCAATTGTTGAGCTCATGGTACTTGAAGCGTGGCTTGAAGATCAAGGGTATTTGCCTTAGTTTTTACCTTGTCTTTTTGGGTCTTTTGATGGAAGGAAAGTTCTAGGATCTCATCCTTATGACAGTATGATCTGAGGATCCTTTCATACTTCTCAAGTGAGAAATAAATAATATTTTCCATCCTTTTAGTTGTAGGCCCTCCTTCTAGCACCACTTTTGTTGATCATCATGTTTTCACAATAGAATGATAGATATAGAAAAATCAAACCCCACTCTTGAAAGAGTGGTGAGAATCACTCCTAAGGTTTTGTATGATCAGGTCATGATCACACTGGAGATTAATGAATATTTTATGTGAATACAGAAGTTGGCCTTTTCTGGTTCATAAGCTTGAAGATTAAAAATTAACAATTACTTTTTTTTTTTTTTCAAGTATACAAAAATTAAAATTTGCATGAAATTGAAATTTCTAAAATTTAAATCTAATTTTATCACCTATTGTCTAACCAATGATTTTATCAAAAAATGAAAAATATTTAAGATAATAAGAAGTCTGAAAAAAACTACTAAAATAAATCTAATAGACATCCACTACGAACAATTTTAACTTGCATAAAATATGATAAGGCTGATCTTTGAAACGTAGATTAAAATAAATTAGGAATCCATAATTTAAATTATTCAAGTGCAATCATCTATGGAAATACAAAGAAATGATTTTTTAAAGACTCATAAAAATCATAAAGCCATACCATCAATGCGTAGATGTGAGGAAAATATTTATGTAAGAACATATGGGATTCAACCTCCTTTACCAAATCACCACCACAAGTAAATCATTCATAGTAAATACCAACTAATCGATGGAAAACTAAATTTGCAAGAAAACACACTTTGACGCTTAATTCTAAAAATAAATTCTCAAAATCACAAAAATGGAAGAGATATCACACCATGATGTTCTATTGCAAAATTCTCAACCCTTATTACATCATAAAATTGAGTTTATATAGATTAGATTACAACTCAAAATTGCCAAACATGTGGTTAGGATTTCTGTGCATTTTCCTTTAGTGTAAAAAAATTAAATCTAGAGTTTAACTACTGAAAACTAGTTCTAAACTAATCTATTACTTGATAACTTTGAATTAACAAGTTAATCACTCAAAAAATGAACACATTCAAGAAAAAAATGTGTCCTGAAATTCTAGGCAAACTAGAGTTTAATTGTTGAAAAATTTGGATGCCCCAGATCCAATTTTCTTGCAAAATGCATGCTTGAAACTACATGAAATAACTTCCCCTTCTATTGTTTGACCATGCAACACCTTGGAATCACAAAAAAATGACCATTCCCAGAAGAACCGAGCCTCGAAAATTGAGCATTTAAAATAAAAATAGGATTCACTATTTTTCTTTCTTTTTTCCTCTTTTGTAGTAGCTATAAAGAATAAAATAAATAAGAAAGAATTTGAAAGAATAAATAATGTTATGAATGTAGAAAAATATCTAGGAATAATTGGCATAAATTATTAACCACAACGTTCACTTCCCAAAAAAAGGGCATCTTCACGAACTCCATGTGGGTTTGCTGATTTTTCCAAAAAATCTTTAATTGTTTCCTTGCTTGTTGGAGTTGTTCTATTTGTCCCTTGATTTTAATTATACTCCCTTTGGTTGTGTACATCCATTCATCATCCTCCACATTAATACTAGCAAGCATTCCTTGAAATTGTTGAATGATGTTATTATTGGAGTACATTTTCTCTCTATCTTCATCCTCCAATACAATTTCCAGTCAAGAGAATTAATAAATCCTTTCACCTTTTGGACCAAAGGAATTATTGCATCTCTTCTATTCTCAATTATTTCTCACATTTTATTATAATAATCAACATCAATCTTGATTTCCCTAATCCATTTGTCTAATTTGTCTGATTTCCCTTCCTTGAATGTCGTTGACTCAATTAATTTCACTGCTCCATCCTTCTTCATTTTTCTTCAATCTAATAGAAGGTCACCCAAAATCTCAACACTTCTCTCTATGCTTCATTTTACCTCTAACACTATATCATTGAGGGTTGTTATTTCCTTTACCAAAGTGCGGAAATGGGTTAGGACTTATTTTATTATTTATTTTCCTAGCTCTTCCAATTATTGCTTCCATGTTTGCAGGCTTTGAAAAATGGGCTTATTTGTAAAGGTGTTGATCATCTTTCTAATGTTGTTTTAAGTGTTTCTTCTTTATTTTCTAGATTAATGGGACCCACAAGTTGCAAAATGTAATCTTTTAAAGCTTTATTTTTGACAGCTAAGTCCCTTATTTTACTCATGTCCCAATGCATGTGCTTGGATAAAGACATGACTCCTAATGCAACCAAATGTTTCCCTCCTTCATGAGTAGGTACCCTGAGATCTACCTCATCCATTAAGAAATCATCAGGAGTAACATCATCTAAGTTTTTATCTAAAGGAGGAGCAAAAAATGGTGCCTTCAAGTACCTTCTTGTATCTTCGGTAACATATGACATCCTTTAGGATTTCTTCAACCTAGAATCCCTGTATGGAACATCTGTCTAATGTATGAAAAATCAAACATATCCAACTCTGTAGAGGTCCCTTTCTGAGGTTGTATTGTCTCAATGATCCATGTGATATTGGTACTAGTAGAGAGGGGCTGATAGGCTTCTAACTAAAAGGCTGGATTCTATGTTTCCTAGCTCTCTTCTTGCTATCTTGTTGACTGCTCTTAAGAAGGAGAGGTTATTTTATGTCTTGAGGGAGGAGGAGAATTATGCTCCTCAATCTGTTCTTACATAGCCTGGTCCTTCATTTGTTTTAAATCATTACCAATTGGCTCTTCAATAGAAGGCTCTTTATTAGGCTCTTTCACTTTTTCTTCATCTCCATCGACACTTAATTTTTGTTGGATGTCTTCTCCTTCATCCAATTTCTCACCTTCAATTTATACCTCTCGAGGCACTTCCATGTTTTTAGGAATGTATTCACAGTCAGTCTCATCCCCTCCAAGGTCTTGTTGTCACTAAGGATTGCACCCAAATGTGCTAAGTCTAAACCTAGCAATCCTGTGAAACATGGAACTACTTTCAGGTTGTGGGTAACCTATCAGAAAGTAGACTTCCGGATTAGGGGCCAGTTTCCCCTTGAATCACCTTGAAACTAAATTGACTTAAGGAGGAAAATGGAGAGAGAGTGCATGAAATTGAAACTAAACTAGGTGATTCACCAAAAATTGATAGATCTGTAGATTGAAGCAATACTCACAATGACACTTGAAATAACTTTTTAATTCACAACTTGACCTTGTTGCCTTGATATTTTTTGAAATCAAGAGGTACTTGGAGTAAAAAGAAGGGAAAGAGCTTCCACAACTTAAAACCCAAATTGTACACAGATTAGAACAACAATAGCAAAACACTTTCTTGAACATTCAATTTGAACAAACATGAAAAGTAAAGGATAAACATAATCACAATAACTTTGACATGAATTCTAATAGAAAAACTCAGAAAATAATAGAGGCAAGAAGGAATACTACTTTATATTTAGTGAAAAGGAGCCAAGTACAATAATTTGCTTCTCCAGAGCTACAACATTCACCTCCAAGCAAGAGAGAATGAAGAACTAACCTCAATCACCTAAGTGAGAGGTATATAAACTAAACCAAAGAATCTGCATTCATGACCCTATCCTCACTAAAAAAGGAAAAAAAATATGCATTTAGGGCTTGTGAAAGATGCCTTTCAAATCTGCATGTTAGATTCTTGGATTTGTAGGGGTAGGTGGGAAGGTGAAAATCCTAAAAAAGATAAGCCATTAAAGTCAATCCTATCCGCTAAATCATGCTTTGATAGGTAATATTTGAACAAGGTGATTTATAACAATATCACTTGTCAAATATTTTACAATAATAAAAGTGCATGATTTACATTAAATATCCCATTTTAATAATGACCCCTAATAAAATATTTTACAATAATAACACTTAAGTGTTTAGGGGTCACATTATCCATCCCCCCCCCAAAAAACCTAGGACTTAAGGGTATAGTTCTACATTTCCAATTTTGCCTTTTTGAAAAATGACCTTTTTCTAAAAATATTCTTCAAATTTTTAATAACAGTCCATTTTATTTTTAATCACCCCTTTACTTAGGAAAAATTAAAAAATATTTAAATTATATGCTTATAGCATATACCCCTTTATGTTTATAAAATAAACATTTCAAAATAATCTCCCATTTTTAATGTTTTGGAAACATATAAAAAATCAGCTCCTTGCCTTTTAAACTAGCTCTTCCTTGCAAAAAATCACGTGCCTCAAGGGGAATTTCGAATGGAAGAGGAGTTTTTGCTTTGGAAACTTTCCATTTATCTTTGACTTTGCTTGGCATAGGATTCGAAGGTCATAAGAGGTAAGAGGTAAGTTTATCTTTCATTATTTCATTGCAAAGTTTTCATCATCTTATGAAGTTTGTTGTTTTCTCCTTGGGCCATGGCTTATGGGCTGAATTTCTTCCATTATTTGCATTGATTTGCAAGCCTTTGTTGATGTCTTTGTCTCCATAGCTTGGGGTGTAACATTATTTTCTATTGTCTTCTCTATTCTTTTGCAAATTTGGGGCTTTATTTTGCTGTTTTTTACATTCTACAACATGGCTACATTTGTTTCTATATTTTTAATCATCATATAGCTATTTTTTTCACATGAAAGTGCATCATGTTCTTGGCATTTTTACATATGGAATTCATCTCTTAATATTTTCTAAGATATACATGTTGTTTTTCCTTTCTTTTGTGCCTAGGGTATTAATTCTCATTGATATTTGAGGGCACCATGTTGTTTTGATTCCATGTTGTATATTCTGTATTTGAATTTGTATATATCTACAATGTTGAAACTGCACATTTGAAAAGATATATACTGTTGTAGCTTTATGGACACCATGCCATTATTGTTTCTCCATTAATATATATCTTTTTGATAACTTCTCTTCATGTATGATGTTGAGAACTGCATCTCATGGATGCCACTGTTGCATCATGAATCACTCGAAGGTTTCATGATGCAAGGTCATGTCCCTTCTACAGTCATTTCTTTATTTCTTAGCTTGATTATAGTAGACTGAAAGGTTTCATACCCAAGAAAATATGTCCCTTTCACAGCCTAATTTGCCTCACTTCCTGCTCATGACACAAACAAGTTAGTAAAAACATGGTACGTTTCTTCCTCCCGTAGCATCCTTCTGAGTGCACATGTCCTGGAGCATAGCCCTTCTAGAGATGTATGGCTTGATTATGCACATGCATGACTATGGATGAGGATATGTAATAGGATATCATGCATTTCTTAGATCCATTGGATCTAACCCCACCCCTCTTCCTCTTCTAGAAGTTTTGGATCTTAGGAGCACATGGAAACACTGTGGATCAAGAATTCATTACCGGACAATGTCTGGTACCCTTGTATTTATGTTCATCATTCATGTATGTCTGTACTCATTCATGCAATTTTGAAAATGGCCATGCTCGCGGCCTATGTGAGCTCAGATGAATGATCTTCTCAGTTCTTTCTTTTGTACAACACATTTAAGATATTGACACATATACATGTAATACTTTAGATGTAGAACATCTCTTTTCCTTTTCATGTATCTAATTATGAAATAAACACAAATTTAAGAAAGATCACCTAATAATGCAAACTAGGGTACTGTAGCCTCATTTAGTAATTAGGTCTCCAATAAAAATAAGTAAAAATATGGTAACAGGTCTCCAAACATCCCTTGCAAATAAATATCTATTGCACCAAGGAATAGCTATGGTTCTTGGGAAGATTCATTGAAATTGGGGATATTATTGAAGCCTAAAATATCAAATTAATCCAGCCCCAATGGATCCTCAATCTAATTATCTTGCTCAACTGCCGAGTTAGAATCCATATTGAATACTTTTGGGGTAGCTTGACTTGCACCTATCTTTAGAGGCACATAAATGTCCTCTAAAGAAGGATCCCCTAAATTGAGTCTTTGGACTACATCCACTATAGATTTGGCTTGGTGAATAAATGTGACGTCTTCTTCTTTAGGTTCCTCCCCTTCATCCAAAGGTTCCAGAACTAGGGGCTTCCTTTTTAGCCTCTTATATACTCTTTTCGATGGTTTTGGGGAAGGTGAAGCTTTAGTTTTCTTCTCCTTGATCTTGAATGTCCTTATTTTTTGGTCTGAGGAGGAGGGAACATCTACAGTTTTAGTAGCTACACTTGAAGTAACAACACTCATAACGTCAATTGAAGGAGACAGTATTGGAGTCGGCTATGTTGGTTGTGTTAGAGCAGTGGGCGGTGTAGAAGCAACAACAACTTTTGTTATCTTATTATCTTTAGCTCTTTGCTTCTTCAAAACTTGAGGAGTGTATTTGATTTCCACCTCCCTCACATGGCCTATGACTTCTTTAGGAAATGTATAACATGCATCTATCTTGAAAATGGAAATATACACTTTCTTTCCCTTCCAAGTTTATACATTCATAGATTGGTCCACTTTGGGATTCATCATGATCGACTCCAATTGGAAAGGATTTTTTACTCAATCCTTTATAAATCAAACAACGTGCCTAGTCTTGTGCTCGATGTCATCTAATTCTAGTGCTGCTATCTCTGCATTCAAAATTGGAATGTCAAAAACTCTGTTGGTATTATATATAGGGAAACCAAAACATCTTTAGAAATCCTTTTCTTTGAGTTTTTCTAAAATGTGGAGGCCAAGGGTGTCCCATGCCAAATCCAAGCTCATTCTATAATAGTCTCATATGTGGACCTCATAATCATTAACAAAATTGGCCCAATGATCTTCAATATGGGGCTCATTCTTAAAATGATCACTCATTACCTTGTTGAATATTTCATTTGGGTAAAATTTCCCTCGAATAATAGGCAAGTTATCTAAGGGACACTCATCCCATTGTAAGCACATCGACTTTGCCTCTTTATCACCTTGGACTAAATGGGCTCCAATCCCAATAGGGAACTAAAAACATAGCTTATGCTTGTTTACGATCATCCTGTGAGCATCTGAGATTCATCTACAAAGCTCTATCATGACCCATCTATCAAAGGTATACCTAGGAAGTTTTTTAGGTTGCAAAGTGCAACCATCTACCTTGATCTATGTGAAAGTTCATAATTGAATGAAATAACTCCCAACTTTCTTTATTTGAGTTATCGCCTCCTCTAACATTCATTTGGTAAAATATCCTTATATGGAGTGGATGATTGCAAAGATGAAGGCATCATTGGAAATCTTGTACTTGGGGCAACCTTCTGGCAGATTTTTCTTCCTAACCATCTATAGGTACACTATGTAAACATATGCCTTAGGATCTTGAAGAGACCCTCTCTTTGTCAAGCCTAGATAGTTTTCTCGGGCTGCCGATAGGTAGACTATATAGTATGTCATACAAAATTAAGGGTAATTCTTAACCCTGCAATTATTGATCGAGGTTGTAACTAATGTTGATCTAACCCCAATCTATTCTCTTCCATCGCTTCCTGATAGTGTCTAAATACAATACCATCCACATTTCTAGCTCCCTTTCTTGGGGAGGCCCAAATAATCTTCTTAGTAGGGTGATACAATTATTTGTATCATCCAATAGGTGCACCCTATTTAAATTCATATTATCAAGTTTTCCAAGAACTAGGTAGTACTAGTTGATCTTATTTTCAATATCAGGTTCATTCTGATACCAACTTTCAACCTTCTCAATGGAAATATTTGTGTATTTATTGGTTGGGGGAATGTGGAAGACTTATTCTATAATGTCAGATCCAATGTCAAGAACCAAATCTCCTTTCTTATTCTTACTATCCTTTCTGTCAGATTATAATGCTCCGCTACAGTCATGATGAGATCAAGTGACTAGATTTCCACAGGAAAACCTAATGCATGTCCTAGCCTAGATAGAACCATGGATGAAGCATCATGGGTTCTACTATTCAGGTTGGAGATACTTTGTATGAACTTGTTGAAGTCCATGTGCCCTATGTTGGTATTTTTTATCTCATTGTGGAGATTCCCTATTTTCGATGGCATGTCATAGCCCAACAACTTGTACTTCATTGGTAGTGTTGAAGACATTCCTAATAAATCTGCACTTGTAATAAAACTACAAAAGAAAATATAACATCTAACTATAGAAATAAGAAGCAAAACCAAAGAGTTCAGACTAAAGACCCAAAATAATTAAGAAAAAACCCAAAAAACCCAAGAAAAAGAAAAAAACTAAAACAAACCCATCCTCTCTATCTTTTGGGGGTTTGGTAATCGGGGGTAGAAAGACCCTCGAATCAAAAAACCTTGCACTTTCACTAAAATTTTCCCTATAATAATGATGGTTGGGGTTTCAGGGATACATTATTTCTAGTTCCCCTTTCGGGAATTGAACATCATGGAACCCCGACACCATAATGGGTGGTCTCAAAAACTGTTAGAGGCTAAGATGTTCGAATAGGGTTTCAGAGATACATGATCCTTGATTGACCTTTTTTGGAACGAGGTTAATTAAATCTTGATGATCTAATGAATATTGTTGTTTGCATGTAAGATACAAGGATCGAGGATGAGTGACCCCCAACCCACCTTTTGGGGATCACAGATCACAACATCCCTAACACTCTGATAGAATATGATGAAAGTATAAAGTTTATTCACAAGTTTAAAATGATAACTATGGTTATTGATCAGTGCTTGGGATAAAGGACCAAGTAATCCATGTATCATGCCCAAAAATTAGGGCAAAACACACACAATAATTGTTTTTTAATACACAAAAGAAAACAAGGTAACACACTAAGGAACACTTCAACAAGTACAAACACATAACCCAACACAAGTTTACTCACAAGAGGTATCATGGCATGCACTGGCTTGCCAACATCCCTTGTTTTTTTAACTACATTAGTGACACAAGGTAGGTTGGGAAGAGGGTCTAGAGGCACACCCTAATCCAAATCCTCCTTGCAGAGATCACACATGAAAGAAAAGACACAACAAGGAAGAGAGAATGCAAAACAAATCCTTTATATTTCTTCAATAAATTCATACATGTCGGGCTATAAGGCCTTCCCAGTTAAGGCCAGATACATTGAATTCAATTACAATAGTCCTCCAATATACGAGGATTCAAAAATTGCATTCAAAATTCTAACTGATGCCATTAATCTTCTACCTCCTAGGATGGATGCCTAAAACTACAACCAACAACTATATTATATACAAGAGGCTATCGAAACAAGTTGGCCTTCAGATCCATCATTAGCAGAAGGAATAGCCAAATCTAGGTCCACATGCTTCCCAATGATTGATACCAACATTAACTCCATGACCATAATTAAATGCATAAGTCAGCCTCAAGAGGAAAAATAAAACAAACCACTCAGTGAGCAAGACTACTGAGCGCCAGGAAATAACTTGGCAAATGAAGGAACTAAGCCAACTTGATCAATGAAGGAACTGAGAGATAACCGAGCCCCATCGGTAAACAAAGGAAAATATCACTGAGAACCAAAAATAAGCTACTGAGTAAACCTAACACTTCTAACTTGTTTATGGTGAAACAGGATTGCCAAGGACCCGAGATTCTCCTGCATTAGACACTTGGGGTTATTTGAAATGATTCTCTAAATCATGGAGTAGGTACAACCTGAGCTGAATCCAACTCAGATTGTGAAATCCATGAACTGTCTTCAATCGGTCTATTCTTCCACTTTACTAGATATTCCATATATTGTTTTCCTCTTGTACTTCTGCCAACTCTATGTTCCAAAATCTGCTCAACTTCTTCTATCTGTTTCGTAGGATAATCATTTGGTATTGTCATGTCTTCATCCAATTCATAATACTCAAACAAATATGCAATGTTGAATATAGGTGATATATCCATGTCATCTGGTGTTGCACGGTCCTATTTGTGTTGCATGCTTAGTATAGCCATTGGAGATGTTTTTGGAGAGTTGTATTGTTTCATTAATATGATTTCAAGAAGGTCCTAATAGGTCGACTTGATTATATCTTTTAGAGAAGGCTACTTATAGCTAGTTAGTTGTGATTGCTATTAAGAATTATGAAAGAAGAGTAAGAAAGTGTGAAAGTATTGGGCCAGTAAAGCTATATCAATCATCAGTTGAAGGTCTATGTGAATAAGAAGAGAGTATATGCTATTCATTGGAAATGATCAAGACAGCAGGTCTAATTCATAGTTTACCAAGATCTAGATATAGTGTGTATCTGTTGTCCAGAAGGTTGCAACCTTCACCATTTGAGCAGTGTGCTCCCGAACAGTGTGTCCTCACCTTTAACAGGGTTATTTATAAAAGACTCCTAACAAGGTCTAGCCTTTGACCAGGTCACTGTACTTCATATATTGTAAACATTAACTCCTAACAGGGTTGTAAGATCCTCTAACATGGATCATTATACTCTAGTGCATTTTATAGTGGGTGCTAATTCCCATCGGGGTTTTTACCTATTTTGGGTTTCCTTGTAACCAAAATTTTGGTGTTGTGTTAAGTGTTATCTTGTTGTGTTCATGCTTAATGTTCTTCTGTACTAATTTGGATAAAGAATTGAATCTTGTAGATAATTGATTCACCCCCCCCCCCCCCTCAGTTATCTCTTGGGACTATTCCTAACAAGAAACCCTCTTCAAGAAACCCTACACCAACCACCTTGTGACAACCTCCAAGTTGTATGCAAGTCAAATCACAACCTGCCACCTCACATGAATAACTAGGCCATGATTTCACAAGTATAGTAACATGGGTCTACAACTCAGATCACACACAATTTCTTTGCCAACTTTTCTCCAAACAAGATCAATTCTTAAGATCAACTCTCCCAAGATCAACTCACTTTGACACCACCTGACGCAGTCCAAGGTTGAAGGATCCAATAAAGGATTGTTCAAACTTGTAGCCAAACACCAACAATGTGGAATAACACAACAAGATAATGCTTCAACAAAATTTTCATTCAACATGCTCGGTTGTAAGGCCTTTTGGGTTAGGGCCAAATACAATCAATTACAAAAGTAATTTTGCAAACTCCTAGCTAGTCCAACTCTGAAACACATCAGCAACTGGTGGAAACACTAAGGCAGATCTAAACTTGAGCTCGCAAGCCTCCAACCAATCTCCTTGTCTCCAAGCATGCAAACCACTAGCTCTGCTATTACAATTATCAGATAAACAATCTAATCTTCAAGATCTCGCAAGATGCAATTTCTATCCTTCTCAGCTACTTCCATTGACTAACTCTATCTCCTCTCCTAAACATCTACCCAAACACTCCTTAAATACATTTCCTCAACCACAAGTCAGTTGGAAGAAATAATTAACTACTAAGCTAAGTTGGCTTCCACTACAAACAAATATTAAATGCAACAACAGTCAGTTCACAAATAGCCTTACAAACATTTAATTCTCGATGTCGGCTTCTAGATCCACGTAGGAGAATACAAAAAAAGCTACCAACATTAAATTCACTAATTCGGCCAGCCAAAACTTCAAGAACTGTCATGGGTAAGCCAGAACTACTAAGCATTGGTAAAACAACTGAGCATGCTAGGCATCATCGAGAAAGTACGTCGATCAAGCACCGCAAGCATCATCGAGCACAAGTTCCATCAAGCGCCAGAGTTTATCGAGTTCCTTCAGCGACTGAGCATCCTTCAATAACCGAGATCATCAGTTAAAGCTACAACCGAGCAACACAAAACCACTTCAACACACCACCTCTGTCTGATCTTAAGCATTTCAATCTTTTCCTTGTTTCCTTTTCCACTCTTGCCAAGTACCATTTGAACTTTTCAAATGCTTCTGACTTTTCTCTTAAATACATAACAG
This sequence comes from Chamaecyparis obtusa, assembly GCA_027943335.1. NCBI lineage: Eukaryota > Viridiplantae > Streptophyta > Pinopsida > Cupressales > Cupressaceae > Chamaecyparis > Chamaecyparis obtusa. Next base: position 37,265 of record BSBK01003229.1, on the reverse strand, counting down.
TCATCATTCTAGAATAATCATCAACGAAAAGAATAAAGAATTTATCTCCAGTATAGCTTTCTATTCCAATAGGTCCACATAAATCAGTATGCACAATTTCCAAAATCTCTTTAGACTGATAGTTCTTACTCTTAAAACTAGTCTTACTCATTTTGCCAATCTGACAATTCTTACATAGACCAGTATGAGGTTTCTTCAAAGTAGGAATGCCTCTTACCTTCTTGAATTTTCTTATTTTCATCATGTTATCAAAATTCACATGACATAACCTTTTGTGCCATAGCCAACTTTCTTCAATTTGAGCAATAAAACATGAATATTCACTGAGATCAAGATAAAATAAGTTACCTTTTGTTTCTTTGCCTGATCCAATGAGTTTTCCTTTTCCATCCAGCAGTCTTGCTTGACTATTCATGAATTCAACCTTGAAACCAATGTTGATTAGCTGTGCTACACTTAGAAGATTATGTTTTAGTCCTTCAACCCAATAAGCATTATCACATATGAGTTCTTTGGTTAATGAGATTCTTCCTTTTCCTTTTATACAACAAGGTTCATTGTTTCCAAATCTTACATTGCCACTATCACAGTCTTCTAGGTATTCAAATTTTGTCTTGTCACCAGTCATGTGATGTGAACATCCACTGTCTATTATCCATATATCATCTTTGATTATATGATAAATAAGTGTCATCTTATCTTCATCATCATCAGATTCATCTTTTATAGCAATAAAGACAATTTCTTCTTCGCTATCATCAGAATCTTTAGCCATAAAACATGTTTTCTTACCTTTATCCTTGAATGATTTGAAATTCTTTTTGTCATAGTACTTGTGACCTCTCTTCTCTTCCTTGGCTTTCTTGTTTGGGCACCTAGCTGCAATATGTCCAATTTCTTCACATGAAAAATAGATTAAAGGAGTTTTACCTTTATATTTACCTTTCCCTTTAGAGTACTTGTTTGCAAGTAGTGCTTCTACAATTTCAAGATCACTATCAGAACTTTCTTCTGATACTTCTTCACTTTCTGACTGAACTTCTTTTATTTTCTTGTTCTTCCTTAGTGAAACCTTGGCCTCAAATGCTGACTCAATATTTTTGGAAATTGGAACATAGTTGTCATAGTTGTCTAATTCAAAGGCTGTCAATCTTCCAACTAAAGCATCCAAAGTTATATTGTGGTTTGCTTCACATCTTCTTTCTTGAATAGCTGATACTCTTGTTGCATAGATAGGGAGTAATGTTCTAAGTACCTTGCTTATAATAGTTTCATCAGTGATTGTTCCTCCAGAAGCTCTAATTGCACTAACACTTGCTTTGATCCTTTCAACATATTTTGCAATGTTTTCATCTTCTTTCATATTCATCTTGTCAAACTGTCCTCTTAGGCTTTCTGCTTTGGCTCTTTTCACATTTGCATCACCACCATATATTTTCTTCAGTGCCATCCACATTTCATTCTTTAGTTTCATCAAATTCTTCATAGCTGAGAGCTGATGCAATGTCTATCATCATGGTGTTATGACTCTTTTTCTCTGCAATGTCTTCAACAGTTAATGCGCCAGTAGGAACTGTGTATTCTTCATCAATGTATTTGCATCCTAAATCACCAATGGAAGCCAGATGAAGCCTCATGAGACCTTGCCATGCTGAAAAGTTATCTCTATTGAGCTTTGGAATTTCTCTCTTGTAAGACATCCTGATCTTTAGCTTAGGTCCTTGAAACCCTTCCTACAAGCACCAAAAGCTCTGATACCAATTGATGGAATATGGATGAAGTGACTGAGAGGGGGGGGTGAATCAGGCAACCATAAAACACTTTTCCTATTATTTCTTTCCAGATCCCTTAGGATATCTTAATGAATATTATCTGTTTAACACTCGGTAAATAGATTGCAGTAACTTGGTAGATGCAGAGAGTATTAGTAAAATTATTTTTTTAGATATTCATCACCACTTGTATATGATTAAGATAACTATTAAGAACACAAGAGACACAGGATTTAACGTGGAAACCCAATATGGGAAAAACCACCAATGTATCTAGATGCTGATTTTCACTTTTCTGAAGTGATGCCCGGTTAGAAGCCAACCCGGTAAAAGGTTACAAAACACACTGTTAGGTGTGACCTTGTTAGAGGATTTAATCACCCTGCTAGGAGTGGCCTGGTAAGAGGTCTTGAGAACAATTCAATGGAATTGTCACCTTGTTAGAGGATTTACAATATGGTTGTTAAACCAACTCGGTTAAGAGATTTAGAATTCACTGTTACAATGATAAAAAGGTAACAATGAAAATGACCTGTATAATAATGCAACTGCCTTGCTGATTACAGATCTCTGTTCTGTATAAGTGAGATCCTTCCTGATCAAATATATCTCTGCTGCTCCTCAAGGATATCTGGTCATCCTTCACAATTTCGCACACACCTTTCCTGTCTTTCTTCTATATATCTTCTTCTATATCTCTTCTTTATTTTTCACACTTGACCTTTTATTTATATGATTTTAGATTTGTCAAATTGGCATTACTTAGTATAACAATCGGCTGAATTAAGAAAACTTTATTTGCAAAGGTCCTTCAAGGGCCGACAGTGCTCGGTGACCATAATGAAATCTTCTACAATCTTTTGGAGACCGAGAGAACTCGGTAAACACTGATAATCCTTTTTCTTTGATAACTGAGTGAACTCGGTAAATGCTAACTTTTCTTTGACAACCGAGTGAACTCGGTAAATGCTGATTTTTCTTTGATAACCGAGTGAACTCGGTAAATGCTGATTTTTTTTTGATAACCAAGTGAACTCGGTAAACACTAATTTTAGTGCCAGGCAGACCGACTAAGCTCGGTAGGTACTGATTGTTACGGACTATGACATTGTGTGACATCAAAGACAATACATAATTTGAGTAGCAATTTTCTTCAGACAATTGTTTCCAATAATAAGGCCTTCCCAGTTACGGTCAATACCATATAAATCAATTATAAAACAATTATACTCCTCATACATGCAATATCTAGGATCTCCAGCCTTCTAACTTCTCAGTTTTAGAACTAATACTAAATCTAAGACAAACTACTATATTTGTACAAGAGGCTACCAAAACACATCGGCCCAAAGATCCATCTAGATCCAACATTGGAGAAGGCAACGACCTAGATTTAGGTCCACACACTTCCCAATGATCAACCCCAACATTAATACCATGAACAAAAATAAATACATATGTCAGCCTCAACAAAGATCCAACACAAACCTGTCAGTGAGAATGTCATCGAGCAACAACTGAACCACCTCAGTGAACAACCAAACCAACTCGGTGAAAGGAACTACCAAGAATAAAATGATCCCCTTCGGTGAACAATAGGAGCACTTCACCGTGTACTCCAAAGAAGCTACCAAGCACATCTAACTACTCTTACATATTTTTGTGAAATAGGATTTCCAAGAACCTGAGATGCTCCTGCATCAATATAGAAAAATTTGATTAGTTGACCTAGAACCTATGAATAGGCCACACCAATTGAAAAAGAAGCCACCTGCATGAGTAGCTATAACAAAGGCACCCTTTAAGATTTATCCTGAAGTTTAATTAGTCTAGGTGCCAGTATATGATTTTGATCGAGACCCTTCTCGACCAATTATAGAGTCGAGGCATTGGGCACCCTATATGACCTTAATGAAAATCCTTATTGAAGTCTCTTTTGATTTATGGTATTTTATTCCTCTTTCGCAAAGTATTCACTTATTCAGATTTTCTCACATCACAAATCCTTTCTTGTCAAATACATTTTTCCTTTCTCAAATAAACAAACACATTAGTGCCTATTTTGATAAAGTTGTGTGCTTTCTAGCTTAATTTGTGTAGACATGGTTGAGGTTGAGAGGTTTAAGTTAAGATGAAGTTCTTCTGATGTATATTGGGATACATCTTAAAGATAGCTTTAAATGTTTGTTGATGAATTGTATTTTCATCCTGTCTTATGGACAATATTTGAGATTTTGTGCATTGATATATTGATCTAGGACATGTTAGTTTCCAATCCTACATCTCAACATTTAACATAAATAGATGATCCCAAGAAATAAGATCACCACTTTACCTTGATCTCGTCAAGGAGGAGGTACAAACAGAAATAAGTTCTTTATAATTTGGGGTCTCCTCTCCTCACTTTTGTCTCAAAAAGGAAATGGAGGCATTCCTCAGGTTCCTATTTGGATGATTTTCTTTAAGAAGTACATAGATATACATTAAAAATATGACCCTCAAATGAAAGATGTCCAATTAGATATCACTAGAAATGATATACATCTATTCACCCTATAGGCATATAAGAAGCTTAAACAATATAGAAATTTGAAATATTTCTAGCATTATTCTCATCATAACAGAAACTCTTGAAATTTGTGTAGAATGAATTACTAAATACTAAATACAAAATGCATTAAGAAATGTAGGTTTCATTTTAAAATTAAATTAAATTGGTTCATACATTTATAACAATTTGTTATAGAATACTTATTATGCTAAATATGGAAACACATTTAAAAAGATTGATATATTTCATGCAATTCAGACTAGTGCCAAAGTCCATTGGGCCAAGCATACATACTTGAATGCATATTGAGGGAAGATCCTTCAATTCAAGTAGTTGTGCATGTCCCTCTACCATCATCTTGTAGCACAAATCCTCCATCCTTCATCACTTTCTCTACACAAGGAAAATACATTCTAGAACTGTCATTATATCCCTGCATAAATCCATTTTCTTGTGTACATTATTTTAAAAAGAGAATATTAATGGGAGTTGACAAGAGCTTACATTTAGTTGCAATTCATTTATATTCAAAGTAGGAATCTTTAATAAATAAGAGCGTGTAGTAAAAAAAGGGACATCCAAACAATCTAAAACAAGATAAAATTCTTATAATAAATAACCTATAAGAATTACCTAGGTGAAAGATTTTGCCTCCATTTTTTGTCGCTTCCTTCTTCCCTACCTCTTCCTTTTGCATCTTCCTTCATCGACCTCCTCCTATGAAAAACTAGCATACACGCTAAAGAATAGAAAAAACTTACTCTTGCAACAAGAAAAGTATTCAATCATGTTTCTAACCGTATTATTTTCCTTGCCCTTTCTTTTGGGCCCTTTTGTCAACGATAAGCTAAAGGTTACCCCTGAATATACCTTATTTTTCAAATTGTTTTTCACCTGTCATCTTATAACTTTGATTTCATTTTCATGGCTTCTTTTGATGCCCCTCCTCGACCCCATTTTCACTTTAGGGAGTGCAAGTCTTAACAATGTCATTTATCATTATGGTGCAGTATGCTGGAATATTTTCATAGTTCTCTCATGTTTCTTGTTCCTCATGCACCTACAATGTAATAACACATCATTGATATTTGGGGGTAGGAGTCACATCCTTCTTGTTTAATTATTTTTTCAAGGTATCTTTCTAGTGAAAGTATAATGATGTATTCAATATTAAGGATATTTGTTCAAAATTGTTAAAATTATCATATATCTGCATTTTTAGTTTAAAGTTTATCCACTATCATAAAAGTATATTACACTGCTCTGGATAAGTGCTTCAATGTTTTGTCAAATCATTCTTCTAGTTAAAGCACAATGATGTATTCGATATTGAGGATATGTGTCCATAATTGTCAAAATTATCATAGATCTGCATTTTTAGTTTAAAGTTTATCCACTGTATTAAAAGTTAATTACAATTCTCTAGATAAGGGTTTTGTTTCTTTGTTAGGGAAAATTTCTAGTGAAAAGTATTTGGTCATGTTTCTTACCATATTATTTTCCCTGCCCTTTCTTGTGGGCCCTCTCATCGGTGATAAGCTAAAGGTTTCCCCTCAATACCTCTTTTTCAAATGATTTTTCACCTGTTATCTTATAAATTTGATTTCATTTGCATGGGTCATTTTGAGTCCCCTCCTAGATTCTATCTTCCATTTGGAGAGTGCAAGTCTTAACAATGTCATTTATCATTGTGGTTTGGTATGTTTCAATATTTTTGTAGGTCTCTTATGTTTCTTGTCCCTCCCGCCCCTATAACGCGATAACGCATCATTGATATTTTGGCTAGGATTCACATCCTTCTTGTTTAATTGTTTTATCTGGGCATCTTTCTAGTAAAAGTACAATGATGTATTTGATATTAAGGATATTTGTTTAGAATTGTCAAAATTATCAAATATCTTCATTTTTAGTTTAAATTTTATCCACCATCATAAAATTTTAAATTACATTTCTCTAGATAAGGGCTTCATTGTTTTGTCAAGTCAGTCTTCTAGTGAAAGCACAATGATGTATTCAATACTGAGGATATTTGTCCAGAATTGTCAAAATTATCATAGATCTACATTTTTAGTTTAAATTTTATCCACTATCTTAAAAGTTTATTACATTTCTCTAGATAAGGGCTTCATTATTTTGTCGACTCATTCTTCTAGTAAAAGCACATTGATGTATTCGATATTGAGGATATTTATCCAGAATTATCAAAATTATCATTGATCTACATTTTTAGTTTAAAGTTTATCCACTATCTTAAAATTTTATTACACTTCTCTAGATAAGGGTTTTGTTGCTTTGTTAGGGAAACTTTCTAGTCAAATCACAATTATGGATTCAAAATTGAGAAAATTTGTCTAGAATTTTCAAAGTTGTCAGAGATCTGCATTTTTAGTTTAAAGTTTATTACACTTCTCTAGATAAGGGTTTTATACTCTATTTCAATTTTCACACTTATGGTGTATCTCTTGAAACAGAGTATGTAAATTGAAATAGAGTATAAAACCCTTATCTAGGCAAACATCCTCAATATTGAATACATCATTGTGCTTTCACGAGAATGTTGCCTTGACAAATCAATGAAACCCTTATCTGGAGTAGGAGTCACATCCTTCTTGTTTAATTGTTTTGTCAAGGTATCTTTCTAGTGAAAGTACAATGATGTATTCGATATCAAAGATATTTGATCAAAATTGTTAAAATTATCAGATATCTGTATTTTTAGTTTAAAGTTTATCCACTGTCATAAAAGTTTATTACACTGCTCTAGATAAGGACTTCAATGTTTTGTCTAGTTAGTCTTCTAGTGAAATCACAATGATGTATTCGATATTGATGATATTTGTCCAGAATTGTCAAAATTATCATAGATCTACATTTTTAGTTTAAAGTTTATCCACTATCTTAAAAGTTTACTACACTTCTCTAGATAAGGGTTTCGTTGCTTTGTTAGGGAAACTTTCTAGTGAAATCAGTTTAAAGTTTATTGCACTTCTCTAGATAAGGGTTTCATACTCTTTCAATTTTCATACTTATGGTGTATCTCTTGAAAAAGAGTATGTGAATTGAAATAGAGTATAAAACCCTTATGTAGAGCAGTGTAATAAACTTTTAAGACAATGGATAAAATTTAAATTGAAAATGTAGATCTTTGATGATTTTGAAAATTCTAGACAAATATCCTCAATATCGAATACATCATTGTGCTTTCACTAGAATGTTGCCTTGACAAATCAATGAAACCCTTATCTTGAGTAGTGTTTAATAAACGTTTACAATAGTGGATAAAATTTAAATTCAAAATGCATATATCTGATAACTTTGACAATTCTGAATAAATATCCTTAATATTGAATACATCATTATACTTTCCCTAGAAAGCTTCCCTAACAAAACAATTACACAAGAAGGATGAGACTCCTACCCAAAAATTAATGTTGTGAACTATCACATTCTAGGGGCTGGAGGAACAAGAAACATGAGAGAACTACAAAAATAGGGAAGCATACTTCACCACAATGATAAATGATATTGTTAATACTTGCACTTCCTAGATGGAAATGAGATGTAGGAGGAGCATCAAAAACAATCATGGAAATGAAATCAAAGTTATAAGATAACAGAGGAAAAATCATTTGAAAAAGAGGTATTCATGAGAAACCTTTCAAGCATATAAAGACAATTCATATAAAATGAATTTCAAAGGTCAACATATATCACATAAATAACAATTGAGCGTATGACATAGTTGATCTACACATGAAATAAGCTGGAGGAGCAAGAAACAAGAGAGAATTATGAAAAATAGTGAAGCATACTACACCACAATGATAAATGACATTGTTAAGACTTGCACCCCCTAGATGCAAATGAGATCTATAAGGGGCATAAAAAATAGTCATGCAAAGGAAATCAAAGTTATAAGATAAAAGACGAAAAACCATTTGAAAAAGAAGTATTCAAGGGAAACCTTTCAAGCATTTAAAGACAATTCATATAAGCTCTCTCTAAAGTCACCAAAATGCACTAGAACTGGATGTTAGCCAGCTTCCAAATCCTAGATAGGATATTTATACATTGCTCTCTATATAATTGCACTTGGAGAAGATCTTTTTCATTAGGTGGAAAGACATGGAAAATAAGGCTTCAGTTGGTTTTTCTTTGGCATTAACATTGGTGAACGACTAGGTGTAACTGTGTACATGTTCAAGACAATTATGGATGGGTGGGGAGATTTATGATTCATGTAGTAGCCATGTTGCTATCTATAGTCATTTTTCTACAAGTTCAAGTATCATTTCAGAAGTCCTTTGACAAGTGTAACAATCCTGAATATTCTTATATTTATTTACTTAATTTGATAAGTAATTACAATAATTATGTTTTAATTATAACACATATGTTATTATTAAAAGACTTATAAAATGCTTCATAAGAAATATAAATTTGATTTCTTTTAAAAAATTAGTCATCCCTATTTTTAATACACATATTAATTATTTTCATCCTAAAATAATTTTACTTAGATTATTTTATTTTAAAAAAAATAGTGTATTATTACAAAGAATGTATTTTTCCTTCCAAGTAAAGTAAAAGTAAAGTATGGTTTTGTTTTATATATATGAAAACAATAATTGGAAGTTAAATAAAAGTATAAAAATAAAATGAAAGATGTGGATATTATGGTGTTATTCGACACACTATGCATGATCTAGCTTTTGTGGAACCTTATTCTATGGAAGAAAGGGTTTACAATATGTTCAAATAATGATATTGATAAGTCTTATTGAGAATATCCAATTCAAGAATAATAGAGAACTAATTCTTACTATAGTGAAATGTAATCTTAAATTTTTTTGATTTAGCACTAAATCATCACAAAAATAACTTGGACATGAGTATTTGATACATGCCTGACAACATGAATTGAAGCTTTGAGTCATTGTCTTTCTTGCATTGATCCCTTGAAATACTCATCCATTCTCCTTTCCTCTGCCCTTGTCAAGTGTTTTTCTAGTTGGGCATCAATCTCACAATCCATAACAGGAAGAGCAGAGGCAAAGAAAATATAAGTAGTTGGAGCATAAATTTTGCAGCAAGGAGAACAAATTATATACGCATCTATTTGGCACAAAAGATAATAAAATTCAAAATGAAACGAATATTTAAAATTAATTAAAAAATTAATTCAATAAAAATTAAAATGAATCTGTCTATCAATAGATTCAATACAGTTTTTTTTGCCCATTTGAGCTTTTTTTCTTAGCCTGTAACCTATTTATTAATCAGTTCTCTTTCCTTTCTGATGGTTACAATTTTTTTTTCTTTTTTAATCTTTTTGTTTTTAGCCTAACAATAAATTTAAGCTAAATGATTAGCTAGTTGGAAAGTAAAAATTTAAGCTAACCGTCTTTTACTTGCCATAATAATAAAGCTTCTCTATTTTATGTAAAAGAACAGAATAATAAATGGCGAATGTTGTTTAGTTTTGATGAATATAATAGAGTGATTAATTTTTTCCAGTTTGTGAAGAGTTTGGTGCTATATTTATGTTTGTTAATCTGGGATTGTATTTGAGCTCTTCAGATTTTAAGTCCAAAATGAAAGCTCTACCAAGTTCAAAATGGAAGCTAAAATGAGACTTGATAAGCCCATCAGAGATATATTTCTGATTCTTTTTCTGACACTGGTTTTATTCGTATATTTCGATGGAGATAAGGGGCCTTATTGGCCTCTATCTACAGATAAAACAATCCATTGTCCCTACAAACTAAATCCTTTTCTTGAGGTAATAAAGAGGATTGGCAGAATGAGAATTTTGTTGGGTTTCTTAGTTTGTACTTAGGGCTCTTAAGTGATAGTGGTCTTTGACAGTAAGCTAATACTGAGGATGAAACGAGTCACAGAGAAGAATAAGAAAATGGTGGTCCTGAGGATGAAACGGGTAACAGAGAAGAACAAGAAAATGGTGGAGACAGAGAAAGATTGTGTTGGATAATTGTTGTATGCAGAGAAAATGGTGGAGGCAAAATGTCTGCAAAAGAATCTTGTTAAATCCAAACTCCACAACATTGTACCAAGAAATCAAAAGAAATCACTGTTGTGTAGCTGTGCAGAGACAGGGGAGCAGTTTACCTTCCTCATTATCACTCTTTTTTTATTTCATAATAAATTTAATATCATCTTTATCTTCCAATATTAATGAAAGATTGGCTTCACGATTGAAATGCTCACCTGCCATGTCTTTATTCGAAACGGAGGCTTTTGTTTGATCTTCTCCAAGCCCTCCAAATGCCAAACAAAAGGCTTCTGTTTGAAGATGGGCTTGATAAGTAAATCTCTTATAAACAGATTGGCTGTTTGAAGATGGGCTTGATAAGTCCTGCAGTCGGCTTCCTTCCTTAAATTAAATAATCAAGAAAGGTAACCTACAGTCAACCAGAGAAAGGTAACCTCTGCTGAACTGGAGACAAACCAGAACAAGCATATGAATGTTTACCTTGTTCTTCCAGGACTCGAACCGTGCACCAACGGAGCTGCAATTGAACTCTTAGAGAATGGTCATAGATATATAATACGCTGAACTCTTAGACATAAATTTGACACAAAGACACTCTACTTTTGAACATGCAAACCGCAAACATGCTGTGAGTAATTTCTTTTACCTTTAACCTGTATTAACCTCTTCTTTGAAGACAGAGTGTGGAACGTGGAGGGTTCGAGTCCTGCGCAATGTTCTTTAATGGCTTCCATCCATCACAGGCATTTTGATTGTCATTCCCATTCTCATTAGTAGCCATGAATAGCTTCATCCCCAATGCATTACCAGCTTCAGTCACATGCTTTTTGTCCTCTCAATTTACCATTTCTGACATTAAGCGTAAACAACCCAACTCACAGCTTTGATGCATCGACAGAGTGGCCCATAAATAAATCAATGCCCATAAATAGGTTTACAATTGATGAAACAAGAAAAACAAAAAAATCAAAATCAAAATCACATACTTACCATTTTGTAGTTTCTATTTATATTTAAATACTTGAAAAATAAAAAAAAAGCAAGACGTTTAACCATGATATAGATTTTAAAAAACAAACAAAAAATGAGAAAGCCAATCTGAAAAAAAAACAAGAAAGCCAATCGCATTCAAGCTTTTTTTAATGGTAATAAAAAAAAAGACCGTTCGATGAAATCAAGTTTTTTTCTCAACTGTACTATTAAAAAATAAAAAATAAAGATAAAAAACCAAGACCGTTACAGTTTAGGCGTTTGAATTCAAAATAATCTTTAAATGTGGCATAGTCATTTAAGAAATGACAATACTATTTGTATTCTTTATATGTTTATAATTAATTAAGTCAAGTTTGTAATTTATATATAAATTTTTATTTTATTTTAATTTTTTAATAAAAATACATTTATCAATAATTTTCATTTAGATAGTATAATTTGTATAATCATTTGAATGTCACATAGTCATTTAAGGAATGAGAGTGAGAGTATGTTTTTGTTCTTTATATGTCTATAATTAATTAAGTCATTTTTTAACTTATATATAAACTCTATTTTATTTTATTTTAATTAAAAAAATAAAATACATTTATCAATAATTTTTATTTAGATAATATTTAATAGTAATTCATTAAAATAGTTATTTAAAAATATATAAAAAATATTTAGACATTTTATAATAGATTTTTAGTGCAATATTTCAAATGAAAAGCAAGCAAGCAATAAATTACTTTTATTCTAATCTCGATGTTATATGAAAAATATGCAAATTTTTTTTACATGTTTAACTAACTAGTTATATTCATCTCAACAACTAACCTTGAATGAGTATGAAAGAAACCAAATATTTTAGTAAAACTTTTTTAAGAGACCGTTTAAATGATAAGCTTTTATATCATGAATGAGATAAATAAAAAAGTTAAATTATATTCAAATTAGTTGAATGAAAAAGTATGTGTGGGTAATTGAATGTTGGAAGACAAGCCTAGAAATGGGATATGTGAATTTGAGTCATTAGAGTTGAACAACATTCCTAGACAAAAAGTTGTTAGGGAATGTACTAGAGTTCATTCTCTATATGTGATAATTATTCAAGAATTTAAGTTATTTGTGGAAGGCATGGATAACATTGCTCCCAAGCTCTGGTGGAGGGGCAATTGAAAGTTGAATGGTGTCCAAGGAAATGCTAAAGGGATTGCTTTACTATGGGGTCTTCATAAGATCATCCCTTGTAGGTGGATTTATAATAGGTATTCTCTTCCAATGACCACTTCTAGTTTTGACACTAGAGAAATATTGTTATTGACAAATGTTTATCCTCCAACTAACTTTGTTGGAAAGACTAGATTTATGAATCACATTAGATATGCGAGATCTTTTAATTCTCTCTGGCCTTAGATTTTGGTGGGAGATTTTAATGCAATCACAAGTTTGGAGGAGAAAATGGGAGGAATTGAAAGGCTTGATTCATCAGGTCATATTTTCTTAAGAGAATATTCTCCTTATGCATTTGGTTAATGTTAATCCACAGAACAATGAGTTCACTTGGTGCAATAGGAGGTGTAGAGAAGATTCTATTATTGATAATATGTTTATTTTTTCATTGATGTAAAACTGAGCCATTTGCTATTGTCAAAATGCTACATAATTTGGTTCGAAAGTATTTTGTGGCAAACTGATGGAATGTTCATGATCCAGAACAATCTGTTCTTATTCCTGAAGTATTAGTAAAATGTTTTTGGGTTGAAGGGAGATGGTAGCTTGGTTTTTAGGTCAGGACCTATCTTGACAGTAATCATTACCATTTCCATTTTACATATTTTTGTTCAGGACAAGTTTTTGGTCCTGGCCTATCTGCTAGTTCTAGATATTACTAATGGATGAGCTATGCATGCTATGATCTGTTGTGGAATGATTAGTATTTTGGAATATGGTTGTGTAAGGTTGGGAAATGTGACGGTATAGAAGCCCTAAACCAACATTCTCCAACATACATGTAAATTTAATGATATGGAATATAGATCTGAAAATGCTTGTGAAGAATACTAAAATTAAACAAGATGAAATACATACCTCATAATAAATTTGATTTGGAAATACCTATCTTATGGTGTCTGAGTTAAGTTTTGGGAAATTCTACAACTGGATCTGGCCTGGAAACATAAAAATAGAGAAAACCCAGAACCTTTTGTCTTTATGAGAAAGGTCGACCTTGACCCAAAATAGGGGTAAGATCTTACCCCGGGGCACAATCTTACCCCTTTATGTCAACCATGACCTGCACTGCTCCGACGGAAAATCTGTTCACGAATCTTGAAAGTTTGTTGAAAAGGGTTCTCAGATATGCTCTGCAACTCCTAAAACAATGACTATAGATATCTAAAAATGGTGTTTTGGGGTGGCTATATAGGGTTTTGCCTTAGTCAAACCCCCTTTTGGTGATCTCCACCTCCACGAATAGCCGGATGTAATAGAATGTGTGTGTGTATTGAATGTGCAATGCCAAGATCTAATCCTCTAGATTAAAAACCCTAGCATGAATTGATATGAGAGAGCAATGCATAGATTTGAATATGATAAAGAAAGCATACCAAGCCCCCAAGGCTAAATTACTCCTACCAAAATCACAATCCGTAATTACTACACCGTGATTGTATCTTTGAATGCTTGAATGTTGAAAATGGTGGATTAAGGAAGAAGAGATCTTTCTTTCTCCAAAGGAATGTCCACAATGGTTTGTCCAAAAATGCTTGATATCAACAAGATCTTGATCTTCTATGTCATCCTCTTGCAATCTTGCATCATCACTTCACCATCACTTTCTTGCTTCAATCTATTGTATCTCCATTTGATGGATACTTGGTCAAAATGAAGGCAAAAGAGAGTGCTTATATATAGATTTCAAGGCAAGGCTACTTGGGCAATGTAAGGGCCCATAATTCAAATTTCACCTCAAATTATGGTCCAATCACAATAACCAACTAAGGAGGGAAAATAATTAAGTGAATTTCAAATTAAAACCCTTCCGCGTTCGAATTTGGAGGCCCGACATTGATTTCGGGGTCCTTCGGGACCACAATTTGAAAAGGGGGACCAAAACCTTATAGGGGTCAAGGTTTACCTTGACCTTGACCTAGTTCAAGGTTGACCTCCACCCTAACCCAAAGGTCTAGGCTCAGGCATCTTTGAAAACATGAAATCCTAGGGTCGGCTAGAGAGTTGGAAATGGTGAGAAAATAGGGTAGAGTGCCAGAAAAGGGCACAAGGACCTAGAATGATTATGATGAGGGATAGGAGGACCTATACCTAGATCATACCTAGAAAATAGAGCCACAAAGAAGGGAAATCAAGGAGAATCCTCAGGATTCTAACCCTAATTTCACCTAGAATGAAGGAAACAAGAGCAAATGCATCCTAAATGCAAATCTATCATGATAAATGCACTAAATGAGGGTGCTAAACCTACCAAGATGGAAGTGATTCCATTTTAAGATGATACATTTAGCCCCCACTTTATCTTAGATATGACACTACATGAATATGCAAGCTAAAATAAGAAAACATCACAGTTAATGAAAAGGATATAGCCAAGTCCTCAATGTAGAGATCCTACAGAAAATCGTTAGTACCTATAGCACACAAGGTTAATAAAAATCCATAAATCACCTAAGACTTACTAGAATTAAATTGAGAAGTGCATAGATCCCTTTATGCCCCCCTGTTTCAGCTTTCTACTTCTGAATGGTGAAACAAGGTGATAAGGTTAACTTTATACATGGGATATGTAGTTTGTTGAGAAATACTTTTCCTAAACTAATTAGAAGGATTTATATCCTTCCTAAATTGATTCAAGGAGTTAGGTATCTAAATCATGATTCCAATGTTGCTGACAACACTGAAAACTGAGTTACTGAGCTCAAGTTATGATGAAAAGAGTGAATGTCTATCTAAATGCATATGAAGGGAAATTCAAATTTAACATTAGTAAACCCTCAGAAAAACCCTAAAAAACCCTGATTTTGTCTATAAATAAGGAAAAAGAACTCATACTTACTCATTCTTACCATTTGCAGATTCAAAGAGCGAAAGCAGGATGCCGAGAAAAGAAGAACTTCAAGCAACATGCATGGAGCTCATGAGACACTACCTAGTTACTAGATGGCCACTTCCCGAGGTGAGTTTTTGTTATTAATTTATGTACCTCACAAATTATTGCTTTTTGTAGGCAAGGTTGACCCTGACCCTTAAAGGTCAACCCTGACCCAGCTATGTCGACCTTGACCCAAAAAGGTCGACATGAACTGGAAGGTCTTCACCTTTTATGGAATGAGGTCATCCTTGACCAAAAAAGGTCAACCTTGACCCAAGAAAGTTGACCTTGACCCAGGAAGGTCAACCTTGACCTATCTAAGGTTGACCTTGACCTAGTCAAGTTGGATTTATATATTTTTTTTGTCTAGAATGCTGATATGATGTTTGTTTGTGCTTATAGGACCTGGTTCATCTCTGAGAGAATCCCTTTGGAGGGTTACTAGTCATTATCAGAGAGAAGCTTTCCAAGTTGAGCGAGGATGATATGCAGTTATTGAGAGATGTAGGACTGTACTAGGTAACAGTCCTACCACAGATCAGACTTCATTGAGCCATGTTATCAGATCTCATAGAGAGGTGGGATGAGGATACATGCTCCTTTCATCTTCCCTCAGGTGAGATCACTGTGACATTGGAGGATGTCTATAGAATCTTGCAGCTTCTGGTTTGAGCTGAGCCTGTCAAACCAAGAGCACATCAAGGTCCTAAGGATGTCCTAGCAGATGCAAAGTATTATTTGGGATGGGCTCTCTCTCTCTCTCTCTCAAACATTTCATTCAAGGACGAGAAAGATACCATTTTCTTTCAAACAATCCTTCCAAAATGTCTTGTTCATCTTTATGTTATTCTAATTCTTTAGCTATTTATTTAATCATATCATTACCATTATCAATTTTTCTTCTACCTTAATTTATTCCAATTTTAGATTCACTGGTGGTAGTGATTATTTGGGATTGAGTTGGTTAGCCACTAAAAGAAGATTACTCATAACCAATTGATCCCATTGGATTGGAACCACAATTAACTTAGGTTCCAGCTAGACAACCCTCTATGCATGCACAAAACTATAACCTTATGATCAATATACAGTCTACCTTTCCCTCCCACCTAATTTCCTATTATGTTCAATCTAAGGGTTAGGATCTCCTATTGGTAGGACCAAACACCAGGGGGCTTGTACCTTAACCTATTTCCTCTACAACATCTCACTTATCCCAATAACTTAAGATATCTATTTATTGGCCCTATCCCTAGGGTAGATCATTAAACTAACCACCTTTAATCCTTTTTTCAACTACCAAGAATTAAACATATAATAGTAGGGTAAGGTGGGATATGTTTTTGAGCACCAAGCACCATCATATAGTAAAGGGATTACAAGATACACAAAAGAGACCACTAGGGATTACAAGAAGGATCCTCAGATATGTCCTCACTCTGATACCACTTGACGTAAGGTAGGTAGTAAAAATGGGCCAAAGACTCACCAAGTATAAAACCACCTTGAAGATACACAATTCTGAAGCAATAACATGGGAAGGAGAGAAGGAATGCATATATCTTTTCATTTATTCATCAAAATTCACACATGTCAGGCTGTAAGGCCTTCCCAGTTATGGTTAGTACCATATAAATTAATTATAAAATAATTATACTCCTCATACATGCGAGATCTAGGATCTCCAGTCTTCTAACTTCTTAGTTTTAAAACTGATACTAAATCTAAGACAAAATACTATATTTATACAAGAGGCCACCAAAATAGGTCCACCCAAAGATCCATCTAGATCCAACATTGGAGAAGGCAACGACCTAGATTTAGGTCCACACACTTCCAAATGATCAACCACAACATTAATACCGTGACCAAAAATAAATACATATGTCAGCCTCAACAAAGATCCAAGAAAAACCTATCAGTGAGAAGGCCACCAATCAACAACCAAACTGCCTCGGTGAATAATCAAACCAACTCGGTGAAAGGAACTACTAAGAATAAACTGAGCCCCTTCGGTGAACAATAGGAACACTTCACCGAGGACTCCAAAGAAGCTATAGAGCACATCTAACTACTCTTACATATTTTTGTGACGTAGGATTGCCAAGAACCTGAGATGCTCTTGCATCAATATAGAAGAATTTGATTAGTTGAACCAAAATGTATGAATAGGCCATAACAATTCAAAAAGAAGCCACCTACATGAGTAGCTATAACAAAGGCACCCTTCAAGATATATCCTAAAGTTGAATCAATCTAGGTGCTAGTATATGATTTTGATCAAGACCCTTCCCAACTGATTATAGAGTCAGGGCATTAGGCACCCTATAGGACCTTAATGAAAATCCTTATTGAAGGCTCTTATGATCTATGGTATTTTATTCCTCTTTTCTAAAGCATTCACTTATTCAGATTTTCTCACATCACGAATCCTTTCTTGTAAAATACTTTTTCCCTTTCTCAAATACAAAGACACATTAGGGTAAGTGCACAAAGATGGGGGACCAAAAAGATGCCACTTTTCTTTTTGGCCCCCCATTGTGCATAGTGCACACACAATAAAGGGCATGTGCCCTATAGGGTGCACACCCTATGGCTTGGGTTGCCCAAGCCTTAGGCTTGGGAAATCCAGGCCAAAGTGTGTGCGCCCTATAGGGTGAACACCCTTTTGAAAAACTATTATAAATTTTGCTGCACACAGGTTTGGAAGCTCATTTTGCTTTCTCAAACCCGCATTTTCAGCTAAAAGGAGATTCTAAAGTGCACACGCCCTATTATATTTGCTTGTGAGTCAATTATTTTTGTTCATCCATCGATCAAATGGCTCCACAATGTCATCAAGTTGGATCCGGAAGAAGAGGTAAGTGTTTTTACAGCTTATCATGCCTCTTATTTGTTTTAAAATTCGAGTTTTGTTGCAATTTGTTTTGTTAAAAAAAAATTTGTTTAAATTTTTTTTTGTTTAAATTTGTTGTGTAATGAATATTTTAAAATGTAGTTTTTTTAATTGCCAGGAAGAAATAATCTCCCTCCACCAAACCCTCCGTCTCCTCATGAAGAACCAAATGAAGAACCGAATGAAGAAAGAAATGAAGAAAATGAACCTCAATTGTCTCCACCAATCGAGAAACCTCCTCCTGGAACACAACAAAATTTGATGAACCAAATTGAAAGAGGGCAAAAAGAATTAAAATCTTTAATTAATAGGTTAAAAGATTCTAGTGGTACAAATCCTGGAAGGGAAAGACTTGCAAAATCATTGGAAGTAATCTTGACCCACGTAAGCCCGGTTAGTGGGAAAATTAATTAATGGCGAGATAAAAGAGAAGAACAAAAACAATATTATGCAAATAAATTATCTTATGCAGACATAAAAAAAAAAAAATCACAAAAGATGACATTTGCCAACTATTTAAAAAACCAGGGGATGCAAATACTCTTAGAACTACAACAAGGAGGTTGCCAATTCATTGGTGCATAAATGAAGACATTAAAAACAATTTTTGGGAGAGATGGTGGATGGTCTTTGATTCGCCTCCTTGTAACAATCATGAGGTTCCTATATATTTCTTGGGGAAACTCTATTGTGAGTTTGTAGTCAAGGTGGTGCCAAATTATTTTTACATGTTGGATTCTCAGGGTAGAGGAGGGGGTTCATCATTTGATCGAGCAGGGGCACATTGTGACCCTAACGCACCTAGGGCTGCTAGTGGCAAGCCACCATTGGATCATGTTAGTATTCCTTCCATTGTGAAGGAACATGTAGAGGCAGACACACTAGGCACGATTAGTCATCTGACATAGACTCTCATTCAGTGTGCCACTCTTTTAGTTGAGGGTGACTATGGTCAATCCTCGAGGGGGCATATTTTTCGGTCATGTGGATGCTTGTGCACATTTGGTACTGGTGAGAGAGAGGAAGAGGATTTTGGATTGATGACTGATACCTTTCTAAATACGACATTTGGCATTGACACACAGGTAAATATTTCCAAGTTCATTAAATTGCTTTGATCATATTTCATTTATAAAAGAATAACTATTTAATTTAGTATCTATTGTTTATGATGAAAATTCAGAGCAAGAGTGTCAGTGGCGGTGGTGGTGGAAGTGGAAGTGGCAATGATCCTAATGTCCCCTTTTACACATCATCGTCAATTCCACAAGTATGTATCGAATAAAACATTTAATTAACATATTTGATTATTATGTAATTATATGAATAATTGTATCCTAACTTATTGTGCATGTGCATTAGATGTGCACTGGTGGACCATTGACGTTCACAATAGACAGCGAAGGGCATCGTGCAACTTTCCTTGAGGTATCTTTATTTGCATATTAATTGGATTTACTTGATCATATTTAATTAATGAATGAATGACTAAATTACTAGACAAATTATGATCAAAATCTAGAGGCACGATGATTACATTCTTTCACCTGGGTTTGTGAGGTCACCATTGAGTCCATAGGTATACATGTAATAATGCATTATAATTAACATGTTAGTAGTACGTTCTTATATGAATGGTTATCTTATAATTTTCCATGTACATGTGCACTAGTTGAATGTTGGAGCTTTGACTTTGACACCACACACCGGAGGACGCGGTGGAACCTTCACGGAGGTATCATTTACTCATTAGTAGGGTTGTAAAAAATATATGTAATCTTGATAACTGCATAATTTACTTTTTTTGTTTCATTTTCAGCTTTTGACATCATAGACTCCTCCTTCTGTCCATGATACTTTGGATCGTGGAGTAGCTGCAACAGTAGCTAGTTCTGAAGCACTGACTGGGGTATGAAAGAGATCACTTAACTTTAATTGTTATTTTAATAGTTTGTATTGAATTTTATAATGATATCCATGTATGTATTTTAATTATTATTTTGATCATTGTTGTAGGGACTTATGACTCCAGATCACCAGCATGCACCTTCGGTGGATGAACATAGTGACTATTTGCTAGCGGTAAGCCAATATTCAATTTTATGTCATTGTATAATTCAATTTTGATGTATATTAGTTATCTCTATCTAATTTTTTTTTTTATCAACTCGAGCTACAGAAGAGTCTAGACAGTAGGACAAGTGAACGCACTTGGAAGACTACGACATCCACTCCATCTCCATCGACGTGATGATCGAAGATAGCTTGGGATTTGTTTTCTTCCCCTAGCGGGAAAGGACTAGATTAGGGATATGGATTGTATGCCTATATGGCATTAGTGGACATATTTTTTGTATATTGTATTAGTGATACGTTGTACATCCATTTGGCTTTGAGGAAGCCAATTTTATTGTATTGAATATATTAAATGTATGACATTATTGGACATATATATTTGACTTCATGCCCTACGAATATTTTTTTTTTATGTTTTAGGTATGCAATTCATGTGTTTGGTGTATTGATGTATACTAAATTATGTTTATGTTCATGTCTTTGCTTTGTAAATTTCCCATGCCTTATAGTTATGCTTGTATGTTTATCGATGTATGTTTAACTTGCTGACTGTGCTACAAATGCTAGTTACTGTCCTCAATAACAGTCAATTCCTTAACTGTAATAATAACAAAAGTAATGAAATGAATGCATAAATGTATAAATATAATATAAGGATTCTTGGGTTACCCTAATGTTGGCAAGAGTTCTTTTATTAATAAGATTATTATGGAAGATGTGGATGTGCAACCTTTTGCTTTTACAAACAAACTTCTAATTGTCCCCTAATTGACTGATTGTTAATGACAAACACTAGAATACATATTTGCACTCATCGGACTGCTCACCCTGGGGACGTCGGTGTCGTTTGAACGACTGTGTGTGCCCAAAAAGGTTGTCAGTAGCATTTATCCAACCATTCAAAGTTGTTGGAACAAATGGTTCGATGCTACGACCGACGGTTTGAAAGATACGCAACGATGGCTGTTTGAACTGAGGAACACTTTGAGTTTTGACACCGACCGAGAATGTGTTGCCAAATTTAAAAAAAGTTGAATCTCTAAAAATTGAGATAGGCTTTTGTAGGCCCTGAAAACACAGTCCCGTAGCACCTGATGGATCGATTCTACCTTGCACAAGCTTTGAGATATGACCCTGCAAAGATCATTGATTTCATGCTTAAGGGACCTTGAGGGACACTTCAGCCCAGAGTCGTCGGCGGGGTTCAAATGATTGTGCATGGTGAACGAGGTTGCCCCTAGCGTTTACCTGACCATTCGGAGCTATTGGAACTGATGGTTCAATGCTACGACCGATGGTTTGAAAGATACGCAACATTGGTCGTTTGAACTGAGGAACACTATGAGTTCTGACACCAACCAAGAATGTGTTGCCAAATTTAAACAAAGTTGAATCTTTAAAAATTGAGACAGGCTTTTGTAGGCCCTAGCAACACGGTCCTGTAGCACTTGATGGATCGATTCTACCTTGCATGAGCTTTGAGATATGACTCCATAAAGATCATTGATTTCATGCTTAAGGGATCTTGTGGGACACTTCAGCACGGAGTCGTCGGCAGGAATCGAATGACTATGCGTGGTGAACAAAGTTGCCACTAGCATTTACCTAACCATCTAGAGCTATTGGAATTGATGGTTTGATGCTATAACCGATGGTTTGAAAGATATGTAACGTTGGCCATTTGAACTAAGGAACACTGAGTTTTGACCTCGACCGAGAATGTGTTGCCAAATTTAAACAAAGTTGAATCTCTAAAAACTAAGATAGGATTTTGTAGGCCCCAACAACATGGTCCTGTAGCACCTAATGGATCAATTCTACCTTGCATGAGCTCTAAGATATGACCCCGCAAAGATCACTAATTTTATGCTTAAGGGACCTTGAGGGGCACTTCAGCACGAAGTCATCGGCAAGGATTGAATGACTCTACGTGGTGAATGAGGTTGCCACTAGAATTTACCTGGCCATTCGGAGCTATTGGAACTGATGGTTTGATGCTACGACTGATGGTTTGAAAGATACGCAACGTTGGCCATTTGAACTGAGGAACACTTTGAGTTCTGACACCGACTGAAAATGTGTTGCCAAATTTAAAAGAAGTTGAATCTCTAAAAATTGAGACATGCTTTTGTAAGCCCCGACAACATGGTCCTGTAGCACCTGACAAATCAATTCTACCTCGCATGAGCTTCGAGATATGACCCCGCAAAGATCTTTGATTTCATGCTTAAGAGACCTTGAGGGACACTTCAACATGGAGTCATCGGCGGGGTTCAAATGACTGTGGGTGCCGAAGAAGGTTGCTACTAGCATTTACCCAGCCATGCAGAGCTATTGGAATAGACGGTTTGATGCTACGATCGATGGTTTGAAAGATACACAATGTTGTCCGTTTCAGCTGAGGAACACTTTGAGTTCTAACACCGACTGAAAATGTGTTGCCAAATTTAAAAGAAGTTGAATCTATGAAAATCGAGATAGAATTTTGTAGGCCCTGATAACAAAGTCCCATAGCACTCGATGGATCGATTCTACCTCACACGAGCTCCGAGATATGACCCCGCAAAGATCGCTGATTTCATGCTTAAGGGACCTTGAGGGACACTTCAGCACAGAGTCATCGGTGGGGTTTGAATGACTGTGCATGGTGAACGAGGTTGCCCCTAGCATTTAACTGACCATTCAGAGCTATTGGAATTGACAGTCTAATGCTATGACTGATGGTTTGAAAGATACACAGCATTGGCCATTTGAACTGACGAACACTATGAGTTCTGACACTAACCGAGAATGTTTTGCTGATTTTAAGCAAAGTTGAATCTCCAAAAATTGAGATAGGCTTTTGAAGGCCCTAGAAACATGGCCCCATAGCACCTGATGGATCGATTCTACCTTACACGAGCTCCGAGATATGACCCCACAAAGATCACTGATTCCATGCTTAAGAGACCTTAAGGGACACTTCAACATGGAGTCGTCGACGGGGATCGAATGACTGTGGGTGCCAAATGACATTGTGATTAGCGTTTACCCGACTATTTGGAGCTATTGGAATAGACGGTTTGATGCTACGACTGACAGTTTGAAAGATACGCAATGTTGGCCATTTCAGTTGAGGAACACTTTGAGTTTTGACACCGATCAAGAATGTGTTGCCAAATTTAAAAGAAGTTGAATCTCCAAAAATTGAGAAAGGCTTTTGTAGGCCCTAACAACACAGTCTCATAGCAATTGATGGATCGATTCTACCTCACACGAGCTCTGAGATATGACCCTGCAAAGATTGCCGATTCGATGCTTAAGAGACCTTGAGGGACACTTCAGCACAGAGTCATTGGCGGGGATCAAACTACTGTGCGTGGTGAATGAAGTTGCCACTAGTGTTTACCCAGCCATCTGGAGCTATTGGAATAGATGGTTTGATTCTACAACTGATAGTTTGAAAGATACGCAACGTTGGCCGTTTCAGTTGAGGAACAGCTTGAGTTTTGACACCAACCGAGAATGTGTTGCCAAATTTTAAAAAAATTGAATCTCCAAAAACTGAGATAGGCTTTTGTAGGCCCCGACAACATAGTCTTGTAGAAACTAATAGATTGATTCTACCTCACACGAGCTCTGAAATATGACCTTGCAAAGATCACTGATTCCATGCTTAAGAGACCTTGAGGGACACTTCAACATAGAGTCATCGACGGGGATCAAATGACTGTGCATGGTGAATGAGGTTGCCACTAGTGTTTACCCGGCCATCTAGAGCTGTTGGAATAGACGGTTTGATGCTATGATCAACGGTTTGAAATATACGCAACATTGACCGTTTCAGCTGAGGAACACTTTGAGTTCTGACACTGACCGAGAATGTGTTGCCAAATTTAAAAGAAGTTGAATCTTTGAAAATGGAGATAGAATTTTGTAGGCCTGGACAACATGGTCCTATAGCATCTAATGAATCAATTCTACCTCGCATGAGCTCCAAGATATGACCCCGCAAAGATTGCTGATTTCATGCTTAAGAGACCTTGAGGGACACTTCAGCATGAAGTCGTCAGCGGAGATCAAACAACTGTGGGTGCTGAAAGAGGTTGCTAATAGCGTTTACCCAGCCATCTAGAGCTATTGGAATAGATGGTTTGATGCTATGATGGATGGTTTGAAAGATACACAATGTTGGCCATTTTAGCTGAGGAACACTTTGAGTTCTGACACCGACTAAGAATGTGTTGCCAAATTTAAATGAAGTTGAATCTCCAAAAATTGAGATAGGATTTTGTAGGCCCTGACAACATGGTCCTATAGCAACTAATGGATCGATTCTACCTTGCATGAGCTGTGAGATATGACCCTGCAAAAATCATTGATTCCATGCTTAAGAGACCTTGAGGGACACTTCAGCACAAAGTCATCGGCGGGGATCGAACGACTGTGCGTGCCAAATGAGGTTTCCACTAGCATTTACTCAGCCATCTAGAGTTGTTAGAATAGACTATTCGATGCTATGAATGATGGTTTGAAAGATACACAATGTTGGTCATTTCAGCTGAGGAACACCTTGAGTTCTGACACCGACCGAGAATGTGTTGCCAATTTTAAATGAAGTTGAATCTCCAAAAACTAAGACATGCTTTTGTAGGCCTCGGCAACATGGCCTCGTAGCACCTAATAGATCAATTCTTCCTTGCACGAGATCCGAGATATGACCCCACAAAGATTGTTGATTCCATGCTTAAGAGACCTCGAGGGACACTTCAGCATGGAGTCGTCGGTAGGGATCAAATGACTATGGGTGCCAAATGAGGTTGCTACTAGAATTTACATGGCCATTCAGAGCTATTGGAATAGACGGTCTGATGCTATGACCAATGGTTTGAAAGATAGCAATGTTGGCCATTTCAGCTAATGAACACCTTGAGTTCTGACACCGACCGAGAATGTGTTGCCAAATTCAAATAAAGTTGAATCTCCAAAAACTGAGATAGGATTTTGTAGGCCCTGGCAACATGGTCTTGTAGAAACTAATGAATTGATTCTACCTTGCATGAGCTCTGAGATATGACCCCGCAAAGATCACTGATTCCATGCTTAAGAGACCAAGAGGGACACTTCAGCACAGAGTCGTCGGCGGGGATCAAATGACTGTGAGTGCCGAACAAGGTTACTAATAGAATTTACCTAGCCATCCAGAGTTATTGGAATAGACACTTCGATGCTACAAATGACAGTTTGAAAGATACGCAATGTTGGCTGTTTTAGCTGAGGAACACTTTGAGTTCTGACACCGACCGAGAATGTGTTGCCAAATTTAAACGAAGTTGAATCTCCAAAAATTGAGAAAGGCTTTTGTAGGCCCCAAAAACATGGTCCCATAGCAACTAATAGATTGATTCTATCTCACATGACCTCTGAGATATGACCCCACAAAGATCACTGATTCCATGCTTAAGAGACCTTGAGGGACACTTCAGCATAGAGTTGTCGTCGGGGATCAAATGACTGTGGGTGCCAAACAAGGTTGCTACTAGTATTTACCCAACCATCTGGAGCTATTGGAACAGACGGTCCAATGCTATGACCGAAAAATTGAAAGATATGCAATGTTGGCCGTTTCAGCTAAGGAACACCTTGAGTTCTGACATAGACTGAGAATGAGTTGCCAAATTTAAACAAAGTTGAATCTCTAAAAATTGAGACAAGTTTTTGTAGGCCCTGGCAACACGGTCCCATAGCAACAAATGGATTGATTCTACCTCACACGAGCTCCGAGATATGACCCCGCAAAGATTGCCGATTCCATGCTTAAGGGACCTTGAGGGACACTTCAGCACGGAGTCATCGGCGGGGATCGAACGACTATGCATGGTGAACAAGGTTGTCACTAGCATTTACCCAGCCATCTAGAGCTATTGGAACAGATGATTAGATGCTTCGACCAACGATTTGAAAGATATGCAACATTGGCTATTTCAGCTGAGGAACACCTTGAGTTCTGACACCGACCGAGAATGTGTTTTCAAATTTAAAAGAAGTTGAATCTCCAAAAATTGAGAGAGGCTTTTGTAGTCCCCGAAAACATAGTCCTGTAGCAATTGACAGATTGATTCTACCTCGCACAAGCTCAGAGATATGACCCTGCAAAGATCACCAATTCCATGCTTAAGAGACCTTGAGGGACACTTTAGCATGGAGCCATCGGCGTGGATCAAATGACTGTGGGTGCCGAATGAGGTTTCCAATAGCATTTACCCAACCATCTAGAGCTATTGGAATAGATGGTTCGATGCTATGACTGATGGTTGGAAAGATACGCAACGTTGGCCTTTTCAACTGAGGAACACCTTGAGTTCTGACACCGACCGAGAATGTGTTGCCAAATTTAAAGAAAGTTGAATCTCTAAAAATAGAGACAGGTTTTTGTAGACCCCAAAAATATAGTCTCGTAGCAATTGACAGATCCATGCTACCTCACAGGAGCTCCAAGATATGACCCCACAAAGATCACCAATTCCATGCTTAAGGGACCTTGAGGGACACTTCAACATGGAGTCAGCGGCGGTGATCGAACAATTGTACGTGGCGGATGAGGTTGCCACTAGTGTTTACCTGGCCATCCAGAGCTATTGGAATAAATGATTTGATGCTACAACTGATGGTTGTAAAGATGTGCATCATTGGTCATTTCAGCTGAGGAACACCTTGAGTTCTGACACTGATTAAGAATGTATTGCCGATTTTAAACAAAGTTAAATCTTCAAAAACTGAGGTAGGCTTTTGTAGGCCCTGACAACACGGTCTCGTAGCAATTGACGGATCCATGATACCTTGCATGAGCTTCGAGATACAACCCCACAAAGATTTCTTATTTCATGCTTAAGGGACCTTGAGGGACACTTCAACACAGAGTCATCAGCAGTGATCAAACAAATATGCATGACATGTACTTGCATGAGGAAATTATATATTATAGAAATACCTCATAGAAGTAGCTGGCAATTCACTCAAAAAGTAGTAACTGATAGCAAGTGGGATAGTGTAGATGCTTTAATAAACCAATATCTTCCTTACTCAAGCAACATTTGGTTCATCTGCTTGACTCAGGCATGTTTGGGAATAGACAGTCTCCATTTAAACTCAAGTCTCTGGAAGTAGTTATATTTGTTAGTGGAGGAGATACACCCATTGGATCTACAATAACTTCATGCTCATTGGAATTTACATTACTATTCAATTGGGATACTCTTTCCCAAATTGCATCTACCCTTTTATCAATTAATGGGTCTATTTGTGGACCTTGAAGGAGTTGGTCACCTAAATGAGAACCTTGAGATGAAGTAGGAACTTCTCTATGAAAGAGATTAGTACCTTGAGAAGCTCTCCACTTGTCAGCTAAATTAAAACCTTGGACCATAGATGGCTGCCCTTTGTTGTAAAATGAGGAGTGAGACTGCCTTGCTAAAGGTGGCAATGAACTTACATTTCAAGGATAATGCCCAACTCCTGTAAATGCAAGGCCATTGACGGATAGTCATTTCTAATAGAAATATTTGTGGTGCTAGAATGAAGTGCATGACCAAATTCTTCACCTGCTAATGAACCAATTTGGGAAATTAATGGGTCTATTTGTGGACCTGGAAGGAGTTGGTCACCTAAATGAGAACCTTGAGATGAAGCAGGAACATCTCTATGAAAGAGATCAATACCTTGAGAAGCTCTCCACTTGTCAGTTGAATTAAAACCTTGGACCATAGATGGCTGCCCTTTGTTGTAAAATGAGGATTGAGACTACCTTGCCAAAGGTGGCAATGAACTTACATTTCAAGGATAATGCCCAAGTCTCGTAAATGCAAGGCCATTGACAGATAGTCATTTCTAATAGAAATATTTGTGGTGCTAAAATGAATCGCATGACCAAATTCTTTTCCTGCTAATGAACCAATTAGGGAAATTAATGGGTCTATTTGTGGACCTCAAAGGATTTGGTCACCTAAACGAGAACCTTGAGATGAAGTAGGAACTTCTCTATGAAAGAGATTAGTACCTTGAGAAGCTCTCCACTTGTCAGCTGAATTAAAACCTTGGACCATAGATGGCTACCCTTTGTTGTAAAATGAGGAGTGAGACTGCCTTGCCAAAGTTGGCAATGAACTTACATTTCAAGGATAATGCCCAAGTCTTGTAAATGAAAGGCCATTGACAGATAGTCATTTCTAATAGAAATATTTGTGGTGCTAGAATGAAGTGCATGACCAAATTCTTTGCCTACTAACGAACCAATTTTGGAAATTAATGGGTCTATTTGTGGACCTTGAAGGAGTTGGTCACCTAAATGAGAACCTTGAGATGAAGCAAGAACTTCTCTACGAAAGAGATCAGTACCTTGAGAAGCTCTCCACTTGTCAGCTGAATTAAAACCTTGGACCATAGATGGCTGCCCTTTATTGTATAATGAGGAGTGAGACTGCCTTGCCAAA
Source organism: Chamaecyparis obtusa (assembly GCA_027943335.1). Lineage (NCBI taxonomy): Eukaryota > Viridiplantae > Streptophyta > Pinopsida > Cupressales > Cupressaceae > Chamaecyparis > Chamaecyparis obtusa. Next base: position 8,406 of record BSBK01003229.1, on the reverse strand, counting down.
GGTGGCAATGAACTTACATTTCAAGGATAATTCCCAAGTCCCGTAAATGCAAGGCCATTGATGAATAGGCATTTCTAATAGAAATATTTGTGGTGCTAGAATGAAGTGCATGACCAAATTCTTTGCTTGCTAATGAACCAATTTGAGGCTTAATTTCACATTGCTTTGTGGATAATTCCACAACACTTGTTACTTCTCTATCTAAATTTTTTGTGTCAATGTACATGTGCACTGAAGAGATTTTGTCACTACTTGAGCTACTAGTAGATGATGGTGACTAATCATCATCATCATCTGACATAGTCTCACACACACACATCTTACTTCTTTCCTTTGCTACTTTCCCCTTCCTAGCTCTTCCTCCTTATATGTAACTTCTATCATGGGTCCAAGAATCTCTTCCCACTCTTTCCCATTAACTGTGGGCTTTGTCTCTTCGTCCTAAGTAATCTACATACCTTGGATGGCACCAAGATAACCATTTTCTTCTGAAATGTCCTTTTCTCTCACATTAATATCTCTATTAAGAAGATTTTCTATATCTTCCTCTGTATATTGAATAGATGTAGCTACAATCCCACGTTCATCAAGAATATTCCTTGCACCATTGAGTAATATATCATGCAATTCCTTAATAGTTTAATTCTTAATAGATTTCATAACTAGATTTTCCATAGCCAATTTTCTTCTTAATCGTTGCAATATTTTCTCCTGAACTAAACATTTTGTAATCAGTTGATATACAATCACAGTTTTCTCTTGGCCAATCCTGTGGGCTTGAGATTGAGCCTATAGATCCACAAAAGGGTTGAAATTTGGATCTGGTGGAAGAGTAGTATTAGGAAGAAGTCATTCACTAACATCTCATCTTTATAACAACTAAATTTGGATTCACTAGAAGCATTAGTTCTAAAAAAAAAATAGTAAAACATACCATATATAATGACTATGTCGACACTCGGCTGCATCATATAATAAGTTGAAGGTAGATAATCATAAAAAACATTGTAAAGTACAATGTACATATCATATACAACCACATCAAATAAGTTCAACATCAAGAAAGAATATATTTTTTTCAAAGTCTTGTAATTTCTCTGTGGGCATTTTATGCATGAATCCATCATAGGATGGTCAAATGATGGTGAATCAACTTTGGTTCAATTTCTATGGTGCTGGGAGATGAGACATTGGGAGAGCCCTAGTTTCTAGGGGGTTTTGGGTCTTAAAGCAGATGGTATGAAAGGAGAGAATGAAGTAAAGGATTCTCCAAAGCTGAGAAAAACAAAGAAAGTGATGTTCAAAAGGAAGAGAATAAGAAAAAGAAGAGGAAGAGAAGTGTAGGAAGTTACAAAAGGTTAATATACAAGGTGTTGAAACAAGTGCATCCCTCCAAGGGAATATCTAGTGCTACCATGGATATCATGGAGAGCTTCATGATTGATATTTTTTATAAGATTACTCCTGAGGTTGCTTCTCTGCTCAAATATAACAAGATCATGACACTTTCCTCCAGAGAAATTGAGATTTCTGTCAAGTTTGTTCTGCCTCAAGAGCTGGCTAGGGATGCCTCGTGGTGAAGGAAGTAAGGTTGTTACCAAGTTTCCTACTGCTCTAGGTTAGGTTTTGTTGGAAGATTTTAGGTTTTTTGTACATGGTGTTTATGGCAGGCTTGTTTAGAAGTTGGTTTTGGCTTGGGTTTATGTGTTGAAGTTGGTTTTGGCTTGGGTTTTGGCAAGGGTAGCACCAGAAGATTAGTCTTAAGGATAGGGATATCTGATGATTTGGATCATCTTATATTGTTCATTTAAAGGTTAATCAATAACCGTTTGAACCTAGAAGTGATTGGAGTGCAATTCATTGATCCATCCCCTTTATGTATTTGTTGTCACTTGGGGATGGATCCAAACCTTGTAACTTAGTATTCTAACATTGGAAATGTAGGAAAGAAGAAGAGTTTGCAAGTTGAGAGTGATTGAAGGAGTTTGATGAGTTTGAAGGGTGCATAAGGGTCATCAAATTGGTGCAAGGGTACAACAGTAGATGTTCTAGCCTTTGGAGGGGGTGTTTTATGCATGAATCCATCATAGGATGGTCAATTGATGGTGAATCAACTTAAGTTCAGTTTCTATGGTGTTGGGAGACAAGACATTGGGTGAGCCCTAGTTTCTAGGGGGTTTTGGGACCAATTTGGGGCTTTTACATCTAGAAGTGTCAAATATTCAAATTGATGGTAGAATCCTCTAATTAGAGTCATCAAGTATTTGGTTGATGGTCCAACCAATTGGCAAGCTTAAACAAAAATGAACCAAGAACTTGTTTGATATGGTGGATATGGAGTTACTGAAGGAAACCTAAGGTGTGGAGTCTTAAAGAAGATGATATGAAAGGAGAGAATGAAGTCAAGGATTCTCCAAAGATGAGAAAAGAAAAGAAAGTGATGTTCAAGCCCACAAAGGATTCAGTAGTCAAAGCAATGAAATATGAGAATAAAAGGTGTTGAAACAAGTGCATCCCTCCAAGGGAATATCCAGTGATGCCATGGATATCATGGAGAGCTTCATGATTGATATTTTTGATAAGATTACTCTTGAGGTTGCTTCTCTACTGAAATATAACAAGATTGTGACACTTTCCTCCAGAGAAATTGAGATTGCTGTCAAGTTTGTTTTTCCTTGAGAGCTGGCTAGGTATGCTACTTCTGAAGGAAGTAAGGCTTTACCAAGTTTCCTACTGCTCTGGGTTAGGTTTTGTTGGAATATTTTAGGTATTTTATACGTGGTGCTTATGGCAGGATTGTTTAGAAGTTGGTTTTGGCTTGGGTAATGCATGAGCAATTTACAGTCCACCCAATTTACAGTGCTATATAAATTTTACATGTTACGATATTTTGTATCTCCCATTAGTCCAATGAACCAATTGGGTTTTCCCTACCCTTGATTGTCTCAAGTATTGCCTCGTGGTCTGACTCATGAACCTTCCAAAGAGTTTTATTTTGCGGTCTTCCCCCATATCTGATTAAGTGGACATTTGATGCAACAGCGAGGTTTGAATAATGAAGAATCTTTCTATGCATCTCCCAATCCTCGAACAACCACAACCTAGGGTTCTTCATAGCATACCGTCTAAGCCATGTACCAGTTACAACCACTGCTCCTATAGGGTATTCTAATTCTTCACCATTGATAACCGAGTGATCCAATTTCTTTTTTGCCTCTACACAATGACACAAATAATAATCTGTCCCTTCTTCATTGTCTTCAGGTGCAATAACAACAAAAACATGGCCTATAATGATATAAACATAATGAGGACATTAGTTTACTAAATATTTATGATAAAGTACTAAATTTGAGATTATTTGTATGTGGAAAATATCGACCTGGTTGTACTAGATCAGATAAGTGATCAAAGTCAATGGATGATTCCATTTCTGTCGATTGTAGTGATTCATGGGGATGATAGGAGGCAAGTGGACTCAAAATATGTGTATACCATTTGTCAACCCATTCCTTTGACTCACACCCATCCCAATCTTCATCTACACATGATGAACAAAAGCATGCCATATGTCGTGTGTGGATAGTCCATGAACGTGCATTACAACTTCTAAAAGAGTGTAGCTCACTCGATCCTGTCAATGTACAAAAATCCTCATATGGTGCAATGTTAGTTTCACCCATCAACCAAAAAAACATATGAACCGTAGACTCACCTTCATTACCTGGACCCATTGTAGCATTACAACATTGGACAATACATCCCGCATCTGACAATGTTTCTTTCCCTTTGTACTTTAATTCTTCATGTGCTAAGGCTCTTTTAATACATGCACTTGTGCCATCGTGCTCTCCCTTTCCATGACCGGCCTCTGTGAAATTCCACATATATTGAATTCTAGTAATCTTATGCATCCTACACAACCAAGAAAACATCCACGAATTCTTGAATTGGGATGCACAATTATCTAACCAAATGATATGTCGATGATATTTTATGCCCCTGTTTGCCAAATGACCATAAAATAGTTGAAAACAACTGTGTCCAAACTCTATAGAATGTGAGTGATCATCACTGATATAAAAATGATACTCCCTCAATATCTTTTTGTTCTCCTCTTTACTGTCTGGTGCATGCATGACTGCTATATGAACAAATATAGCAACCTATTGAGAGCTGTAATACTTTGCTTGCACCTCATTCTATGGTTGTAGTGTGTAGTTCTCTGCAAAGTCCACAATTGAAACAATGGTATCAAGTGGGAATGTGTCCTTGCACAACTTGAATTGCATATCTAACCATCACGCTCTATGTGTATGCCTTGCATACTCATAAATAATTATTTTACAAAAAATATCCATGAACTGATACACTGGAATTTTTTCAATTACTAAATCAGATCTTTTAGCCTCTTTTCCATCTTTTAAATTGTATGTCATGGTCTTATAGTTTCCAAATTCCACTATTTCGTTACCGATTTCATGTGTACTCTCCATATGTTGACAAATTGGCAAATGTCGCAAACCTCCGCAATCTATGCATGTACCATTGAAGCATGAGAGCTTGTAAAAATGTTGACCATCCACTCTTTCACATAAAATGGTAGATATCAATTCCTTTGAAGATCTAGGTGGGACATTTATGTTACAATCCTGCAAAACATTGTTAGAGTGCAAACCTACACATATATTCCTATAAACTTCAAAATGGTTAGAAAATTCAATATGTACCCTACAACAACAAGTTGTGCGTGTGTGATTTATCTTGACATAAAAAGGTTTACACATTTCAAAATATCTCTGACTAATTTTAATTTGAGGATACACATGCATAAATTTTGCAAAGAATTGTGTCTAAGTTGAATCCAAAAATGTTTTGGATGTGGAACACGAATTTGACTACTAATCCTCCTTCTTACAACATCTCTTTGATTAGGAGATACCCGTGTATTATTCTTCCAAAATTCTTCAATCAAGGATTTCAAAGCTTCAACAATTGCTTTATCTTTTCATGGTAGTCTACCGGAAAATGCCCATAACTCATTGCTATTTGGATCTTCCACTCTTTGACGCCTTCCTAGGGCTCTCATTAGAGACTTTCTACTTATTTTCAATGTTTTACTTGTCTTTCTAATGAATCAAGGTTTCTTCATTTGAGTGCTTACTATCATTGATGTAAGTACACATTATGTGACATTACTATCTTTCGTGTGTGATGTAGAACCCACACTCTCATATGCAGTCATTAGATTCTTTACAATAGATTTTTCACTTGACTCGTCCATTGTTCTTAGCCCAAGAATCTTCATGATGGGCCTAAATTTTAGATATCTCATCATTTCAACAAATAGTTGACATCTTCCTGTCATGTTTAAATTCTCAAAAAATGATCTCCAAATATGATTAACATTTCTTTGACAAGTACGCTGGGAATCTTGTCAGGCATTGCTTGCAAAATGTTAGTATCAATATCAATCAAATATTTTGGTTTTCTGTATTTAATAATTCTAGGAGCATCAAAAACATTATGTGTGAATTACGTACAATCTTCAATGCCTTCAACATGAGATGAAGTTGTGCCTACACCTTGGGATGTAGATAATGGTGTGCCTTCAACATGAGATGATGTTGTGCCTACACCTTGGGATGTAGATAATGGTGTGGTAGATGTTAAATGCGTCCAACTGAACATTTATAATCTGATATCTCCTATCAATTCACAAACAACTGATCTTTATGATGCTCCAACATTGCATATCGATGACATTCTTGAAATTTGCATAGCCATTCTTTAATGCTTCGATGATAACAATGCCAACTTAATATAATACTATGTGATTACTCCATGGATTATGGCATGCTCTACAACCATCACAACTTGTTATCTTAATTTGTCACCATACCAGTTGGTGTAGTGTGGGTGATATGTAATAATATATCCGCCACCTTTCCTTATCTCCAAAAGCCGAGTACAAAACCTTGGAGTCACACCGAGTGACTCTTTGAATGATAATGGTGTCCTTTCAACTTGACTATCATAACAGCTTGACAATCTTCCACTAACTCAAATCACAACCAAACTGAATGCATACAACAGTTTTCTTTGAAACTATTTCAGAATTCGAATGTAATCAACATCGAATCCATGGTTTTCAATCAATAATCTGTCAGCCAAAGTGAACATGAACATGACTTATGTTGTCAACAAAACGTAACATAAACATAATTGTACACCATTCTATCATAGAGTTCCAAATCGGGACTGTATCAGAAACCGAACATAAACCAACTTGCATAATGAATGTTTCATACAATATTGAACTTCTTTAATACATCCCGATACCATATATCAATTCATATCAAAACAAAAAAAAAATCTTCAATATTGGCTGCCGACAACAAGCAGAGCCGATTCTATACACTGTTAAATTCATTCAACATGAGGACCCGATTCCATAAAACTTTTAACCTCTTCGATAAAACTTGATATCGTGAACCAATTTATATGAAAACATTTATATGGATCTTCGAAACCAACTGTATAGACAATAACATTCGAATACAATCTGAATCCAAAGTTTAACCAAAACAAAGATCTTGAAACCAAATGCAACGATATAGATTTTTGAATGCAGCCAAGTCAATAACATTGTTTAATCCAATTACATTGATGCAATCATTAATGACTTCAAGAATAGGGAAATAACAAATGAGACATTGAAAATAAAAGGATCTTTAATAGGAAATTCAATCATTATTTCATTATTCTATTCTTGTCACACTATTTCTTCCTTTGCTGATCCCCAAATTCTATCCTCCCCTTCCTATCTTCATCGGGTTACAAGATATAGATTTCACAAAAACTCGATAACTAATTCAAAAACTAATTTCTAACTTCCCTTACACCAACCAAACTAACTAATATTAAATCATGGAGTTGACAATGAAGTTGTCAACTTCACGATTATATAAAACCTTTTATTTATTATATCTATGAATACTTAGGCTACTACAATTTAACCTTCGAAACCCAATTACATCAACAAGACATGAAATGGCTTATTAAGCCATATTACAATGCATAATAACCATGTATAGTCTAGAATCATTAAAATATTGTCAGTCTCGTGATGCACCTGCATCATACTCCTGGGGACACAAAAATTCAAGTCCCATTGAATTGCTATGATCTTCTTTCAAGTCTTCCAATTGTATGAAGGCGATAATGGTATCACAAGAATGACTGAATTGATGCCACTCTAGGCAACGTTTGGTTCCAATCTTCATGTCAAATACCCTTCGTGATATGTGTAGTGGTATCACCGTTGAATCCAAGAACAAATACATTTGTCATAATCATCATATCGCGTGTAGAAAAATACTGATCAATAATCTTGTACTCCCCTTGTTTGTATATCTCTAGGGTATCATAGTGGTCAACCAATAATTCATTTGTTATGCCAACAGTATTCTCCTCCGCATGTGAATCTTGAACTATGTTCTTCCGTCCTTGATCATTTTTGTCCACATTCCCATCATCTAGGCAAATGATTTCTTCAACCATACCTATCACCAACTCTCCATCTGCAAGAACCTTCTCCTCATAAGGTTCAACAACAACATCTTGTCATTCAATCTCCACACCACTGGCATTCATTTGCTATCCCTGCCCATCCAATGGAATGTGTACCTCTTCTTGACCTATTTCTTCATCATCTTCATCTGCTGCTTGCTCCAAGAGCAATGCTATCCTCTCCCACTTTGCAATACTCTTATCCAACTCTTCTTCAAGATTCTTTAACCTTTCTTCTTCTTCTCTCTTAGCTTCCTCTTCCTTCTTCTTTCTTTCTCTTTCTACTCTCTCCTTATCACCATATAGATACTCCTTCAATGCCTTAACAATTTCTCTTTCACTCCTCATCAAAGCCATCTCTTCTCACCAATCTAGGATTAATTAGATCTCCAGCCACCACTTTGGAACACTCAAGGAGGATATTTAAACTCCAAGCATCAAAAAAGGGCTTTCAATCCTCTAAATCCTAGACCTTTCTCTTGCTCTAATACCACTTACAGTGTCTATACACACAACCCAACCTTCATAAAGGATCTTTAACAAGAAATTCAATCATTATTTTATTATTCTATTCATATCACACTGTTTCTTCCTTCGCTGATCCCCAAATCCTATCATCCTCCCCTTCCTATCTTCATCGGGTTACAAGATATAGATTTCACAAGAACCTGATAACTAATTCAAAACTAATTGCTAACTTCCCTTACACCAACCGAACTAACTAATATTGAATCATGGAGTTGACAATGAAGTTGTCAACTTCACGATTATATAAAACCTTTTATTTATTATATCTATGAATACTTAGACTACTAAATACTTAGACTACTATAA
>BSBK01003228.1:1447500-1677636 GCA_027943335.1 Chamaecyparis obtusa | reverse complement strand
GCGACACTGTCTATCTCATACGTAGACTTATGCCATATACAAACCACATTTCCAATGTGTGCAAGGTCATCTCATAACACCTCCGCTTCAATAACCTCTTGCATGGATCAATGACATGGCTCCTAACCATGGCCTATGTATTCCTTTCCTCTGCAATCTTCACACTTTCCTATTCTTGAATTCTCGCTATAGAAGTTACATTTTGATCTACATAAATAATACAAGAAGGCAATATTTTATAGAGGTTGCACCTTCTGAAAACACAAAAGTTTACTGCATCGCTAATAAAGAAACTTCTAAAACATTTAAATGATCTTATATGAAAATTTTCCAAAACCATTAAAACTAATTTAAAAACTCTTTCTAAAAATTCCAACTAAATATTTAACAGCTGTAGACTTCAACATTATCCAACAAATCTTGACTTAATCTCTTATATAAGAGTTTGAACTTTGGCATTACAAACATGATACCATTTAACAATATAAAGCTTAAAAATGCGTCTGATTATGCTGTCTTAACATAACCTGTTTTTCTAAGAATGTAACCGAGGATATAATCCATTTATTTAGGAACCAAATATAACATGCATGTACGATTTGATGGCCACAAATTTGTTGAGTTTGACGTGATAGAGAATTGTCATTTGGAATCAATAATGGGGGATGTCTATTATAGTGGCAATCATACACTTTCCTCCATCGATCTTCAAATCGTGGTCAGTCTGGCCACGCCCATTTGATTAACGTGTTTTATACTCCCGCAAGACTACAAGCCACATGCATTTAACATATTTCTGTGCATTTATTTGTCATTTATTGGATTTTGTATGGAAGTGAATCACTGCAATTCGTCGCATTGATGGGCAGTATGTTATTTACGTTTCGTGAAATTCGTAAGATCTGATGGCACCCAGTGGTCATCTTTTATCTCTGGAAGTTTTATGATACCTATTACTATAGTGTAACAACAAATTAATATCTGATATCAGAGTCTTGATTTCAATCAGGGTGTCGGATTAATTACTGTATTTCTCGGAATTGATTTTGCAGTAATTGTCACAGAAGATTTGAGTGAATCGCTAATTTGGAAGCTCGTTGTACAATGTTGAGACGAGGATTAACTTATGTACCTCTGGGGGTTGATCTTGTGCACCAACTTTCACCCTAAGTTTGAGGGAAGATGTTAATTTGGAAGTTCTACAAATACTAAGGGTGATACATAAGTAGTGGAAATGGCTTCATTCGTTGTCATTTTTTTTGTTTCATCCATCATCTAAGTAGATCTTTTGTTGATGATTTGAAGTGGGATTATTCAATTCTAAATAGATCTTTTGTTCATCATTCAAGATGAGATTAACTTTCTCAATGTAATCTATAATAGAAGTCATCCATCTGCAATTTTGTTTCATTCATGACTTCTGTCTTTCGCTCAAGACATATTTAAAGACAATATTTGGAATGGCAATTTGTTTCAATCTACTTAAAATAGACTAATGTTGAGAGGTGTCAAACTAACTATTTTACTTCTAAGAGTTGATATTGTGGACTGTCATCCTAGGTTTGAGTGAAGATGCTAATTTAGAAGCTCATTGGCAACTAATGTTGAGAGGTGCCAAACTAAATGTTGTACCTCTTGGAATTGATCTTGTGGACCAAGTGTCACCCTAGGTTTGAGTGAAGATGCTAATTTGGAAGTTAATTGGAAATTAATGTTGAGCGATGTCGAACTAACTACTGTACTTCTAGAAGTTGATCTTGCGGACCGACTCCCGCCCTACTTGTTTGAGTGATGATGCTAATTTGGAAGTTCATTGGCAACTACATATTTTGGTATTAATAAAAAATCTACAAATATAAAGGGTGATACATCAATCACAATAGTGGAAATAACTTCATCCATTTGACATTTTGCTTCATCCATCACACAAATAGTTTTTCTGATTATGGTATGAAGTGGGATTATTGGCTTCTAGAATAGCTTTTTGTTGATTGTTTGAAGTTCCGTTAAAATTCTCAAGATAATCTACAAATAATAGTTATCCATTTGTAATTCTAGCTCATTCATGACTTCTTTCTTTCACCCAAGATGTCTTTAAAGACAACACTTGGACTAGCAATTTGCTTCCATCTACTCAAAATAGGATAACATTGAGAGGTGCTAGATTAAATATTGCACCCCTAGGAGTTGATATTGTAGACCAACTGTCACCCTAGATTTTAGCGAGGATGCTAATCTGGAAGTTAATTGGCATCTACAGATTTTAGTGTTAATGAAAAAAAGACAAATGCAAAGGGTAATACATTAGTTACAGTGGTGGAAATACTTTCATCCATTTACCATTTCACTTCATCCATCATCGAAATAGATCTTTTATTGATGCTTTGAAGTGGGATTGTTGGCTTCTGATTTTTTTTTTGTTGATGGTTTAAAATAGGATTATTTTCTTCTAAATAGATATTTGTCGATGATTGGAAATGGGATTATCGGCTTCTAAATAGACTTTTTGTTGATTGTTCTAAGTGGCGTTAAATTTAACAAGGTAATGTACAAATAGAAATTGTCATTGATTTGTAGTTTGCTTCATTCATAACTTCTTTCTTTCGCTCAAGACTGTTGTAAAGACAATATTTGGACCACCAATTTGTATCCATTTGCTCAAAATAGACTAATGTTGAGAGGTGCCAAACTAATCATTGAACCATAGAAGTTGATCTCACGAAACTAATTGCCACCCTAGATTTGAGTGAAGATGTTGCATTGGAAATTCATTGGCACCTACATATTTAAGTGTCAAAAACAAATCTAAAAATACAAAGGGTGGTCCTTCCTATTACTTGTAGAATTAGATTTCTCAAGGCAATCTAGGTACAAATACAGGTCATCCGTATGCAAGGTTGCCTCATTCATGACTTCTTCTCACTCTAGACATCATTAAAGACAAGGAGTAGTGCCCCCTCTGATTTCTTAAAAAACACACCAAATCGATCACTTCAATCGTCAGAACTGCACCCATTTGGACTTGAAAAAATCTAGTAAGAGCCCAGCATTTTTAACTCAATTTAACAATCATACATTATTAGATCCTCTCTATTAAATGTCTCATGAACCTGGTCATGAGATGCTCTCTAAGGGTGGAAGCAGACGAGCAATAATGTAAAAAATGTACTATTGCCAGGTGTAGTAATATCGACTTTTGAAATCCTAGTCAGAAAGGGTCCAACCGTGTCAAGGGAAACCCTAGTGCAGAAATACTACATATTCGACGTGTGATGATAAGAAATCCACGTAGATGGTGGTAAACCCTAAACCCTAATTTTACAATTTACACGTACTGATTTTTTATGAGATTACTGCTGTCATCAACCGTCACTTTCAGCCTGAACCATAGCCGACCGTGTTCACATTTGTCCATGGACAGTACCTCCAAAATTCCATTCACATGATACTCAATTCCCCATCGCTACATTTTATATGGTCGAGATGGGTTTCCCAGTTTGAACAACTTTTTTGGGTTGTGTTGCGGCCTGCTGCACCAATAGTATTGCTACCTCTCTTTAGTATCCTTGTTTTACTCTCTGAATTTATTTGCCCTTTTTAACTATAAGTTTGGTATCTTCTCCTTGTAGCACCCATCTTATTCCATTGCTCCTGTGCTTTTTATACAGCGTGGATGGTGATTGTTCAAGTGCAGGGATTCAAGCGTTGATGGCATCTTTCCTATTCTGGTGAAATCCTTGTGAGTATATAATTCTATTCCCTTTTAAGTGAAACATGCACAGGCCCTATTATCATGACGTTTCTCCCATTGGGAGATTGATAGAGAGGGCTGCACTTTTTTTCACTTAGTTGATGACATGAAATTAAAGACATAATCAATATATTAGCTTGCTGGTTTTTTATTGTGTAAATGTAGCTGTTGAGGATTCTTTTGAGGTTTTTCAAATGAGTTCAGGTGGCTAGACAGATCAATAATAGTTGATAATCTGTAAACTTCTCTCTTTTCTTTTGTTGATGATAAGAATCTTTATCAGTGTGCTGTGTTTCTGCATTCAATTATGTAGAGTTTATAATTTCATATCATAATCCATGATTAATAATGATTTTTTCATTGGATGAACATTTTTTTTCTTTTTTGCTTTCGTTCTCTGTCTTTTGGTGAAGCTGGATTGATGGATAATGTTAGTCAACGCCTGATAATTTGACGGCTTATCATGAATACAACTACTACCGCTATGTCCGCCTGTGAATACATATATTGAAGTCTAGAATATGTGTTTTAAAGTCAACCAACCATTGAGTTTGTAGCTGGCCAACAATTCTTTTACTCTTCTTATTAAAATAAATGAAGAGCGAAGTATAATTGTTATTTGTTTTGCAGCTTGGCCGACGTGAGCAGCAAGAAGAATTCTCACAGATGGAAATGCCATCCGCTCAATGGTGGTCAGAGCCGGTACAGATTCTCTCCTAATAGTAGAACTTGAAAGCAAATTTGATGTATTGCAGGCCGGTGATTAATCTTATATTATAGAAAATGTTGAATATGTATTAAATTGTGTTCAAATGTTTTGAATCTAAATTTTGGATTACATTCTGTGATTTATTATCAGAAGCAAAATGTGAGAATGGTCTAAAGAATTTAACTTAATTGGCTAAAACAATAGATTCTTATTGTAGAGAGCCAAGTTCAATCTTATTTAAGCATCAAAATTAGAATTTTAAGTTGTGACTCTGATTTTATTACTGACTTCTAAAATGGAGGTGGTTTCTAAATAAAAGTAGATTTCTAAATATGATTCTTAGTCTTTCATAGCTAATTTGTAATGTGTTTGCTGGTAAGGGGATTGTATTACTTGAATTGGTCTCATGTTGATTTGGTTTCTGATAATTTTTAATGTGTTTGTTCATAAGAAACTTGTGCTGCTAGAATGAACAAGATATTTATAATCGATATACAATTAAAAAATACAAAAATGACAAATTATTTGATTATTGTTTGTTGCAGGCGATGGATGACCCGCTGCAAGTAATGCAGAACAACAGCAATGTATACGAGCCAACTGCAGAGCAGCTTGCAGCTCTGATGGGGTACCAGAATCATAATAATAAATTGGATCTGGAACCTGTTTGCTATCCCAACAACAATACAAAGCTTCCCCAGGCGGGAACAAGGCCAAGGCCCTCTGAAAGTGCTTCTTATTACGAAAGGCCTTCGAAACAGACGAAAACAACGAACTGGGATTCCAGTTCATCTCGTGGGCATGGTCACCCACAGTTTTCAAGCAAGGTTTCCACAGCTCCCTCTGTGTACGTGCCAAATTGCCAACAGATCAATTCTCCGCTGGAGAATTACATAACAAGCCTGTTGAAGCTCAAGGACAAATCTAACTACACTGATAACAGCAATAACTACACTAATTCTAATGCAGCCCCAAGCACGCCCACCATTAATGGCGAAATCCCTGTGGAGAGCTGCATCTCAAACATTTCTAATTCTGTGGACACAACTGCACTTAACATATCCTCTACCCCACCCAAGATGTTTAGGCAGAATCAGGGAAATAAGCCACATTCCAATGTGATAAAGCAAGTAGCCAGTCACACTCAGGACCACATCATGGCTGAGAGGAAGAGGAGGGAGAAGCTTAGCCAGAGATTCATCGCTCTCTCTGCCATTGTTCCTGGCCTCAAGAAGGTAACACCAATTATTTCATCCATAGATTTCAATTCAAAGTTGCAATCTTTGCTATAAAAGTTATGTGGGAATATTTAGTAATTCTAAGTTAAGTTTTGGCAGATAAATTTTTAAAAATCTGGTTAAAAAAAAGTGTCCACTGATATATGATTTCTATTGTATCAATAATCGTTATTCAAAATCACTAGTACTTGCGGACAAATGTTCCAGTCGTGGTGCACAAATGTCTCAGAAGTGGTTCACAAATCTTCAGTAATAGTGTACAAATGAAAATCTTCAGTAGTAGTGTACAAATGAATCAATCATGAATCAAAAAAGCAAAAAAAGATCAAGTAATGGTACAAAATGATCCACTGTTGGTATCTCCTGTATGACAATGAGTGGGCCGTTATTGGACCCTGAGCCACTATTCGTACCTTTCCAGTATATGAGGCAATTGTAATTCATTCATTATTGGTTAATCTGATTTTTACCATTTGATCAATTGTAATTCATCCATTATTAGTTAATCTGATTTTTGACCATTTGATCAAGAAGCTTGTGTAATCTCTTCAGTCAATAGAACAATTTATTTGTGTTACAATTTTATATTTCTTTCGATCATAATTTTTGGGTAGTTCATAATTTTGGTTTTCTTACAGATGGATAAGGCCTCTGTTCTGGGGGATGCAATAAAGTATGTGAAGCAGTTGCAGGAGAAGGTGAAGGTAATGGAGGAACAGGGTCCCAAGAAAACATTGCAGTCCGTGGTGTATGTGAAGAAGGTGGAGCTGGTTTCGAATCCCGAGGACGACAAACTGTCTTCAACTTCCTCTTCTAATTCTTCCTCAGCTGTGGAAGATGGCACAGAAGGGGTGTTGATACCCGAAATCGAGGCTCGACAAGTGAACAAAAACATTCTAATTCGAATCCATTGCGAGAAGAGGAAAGGGCTGCTGGTAAAATCCCTTGCAGAGCTTGAAAAGCTTGACCTCACTGTCATGAATGCCAGTATTCTTTCTTTCACAGAGACGACCCTCGACTTAACTTTTACTGTTCAGGTAACATGACAAAAAACACAGATGAAGTTTTCAATGCAATTATGATCACATGATTGTTTCTGAAATGTTTCAGTCAATTTTTAGTAGATTCTTTTGGACTGTTTAGTTTTTTTTAATGGTGCCAGTATTCTATTGTGAATAATGTAATCGTGTGTAGATTAGGTTGTATAGAGATTTTTTAATCAATATTTCGGATCACATTCAGAATGATAATAGAGAGTTTAAGGAGATATAATGTAGAGATTTTTTTTTTCTTTGAGCTCTTTATTATCATTCTAATGATAGATTGAACTTTCTATTATTGTCTTGATGATGGATTGAACTTTCTAATCGTTCTGATGATAAATCTCTATAGAATCTAATCCAAAAACAATTGTATTATTTACTATTTAATTTTACTACAAATTTTCAATCTTCCTTCATTTACATGGCTTCAACTGTCTAGCCCAAAGAATAGAAGTCTCACTTGGGTGTTTCCATCTGCATTAACTTTAACTGACCCAATTCATTCTCTTTGATGGCAGATGGAAGAATCATGTGATTTGACTGTGACTGAAATAGTGAAGGCTTTAAAGGCTCTCTTCAATAACATGACTAATTAAAGTTAGAAATGTAACTGTGGTGTGGTCATTAAAAGAAACAACAATAAAGCCTCTAGTTTCTGATGTATGCAGACAGGACTGCACAATATTTTTCTTGTATAAGTTTACCTTGAAATCTTTTCATGGGTCCATGTCATTCATGTACAAAATTGCTTGCAGCAGCCTTTTGTTTCAGAAGGAATTTTTTTCTAAGGCATACATGACCTTGTTCCATCCCTTTGTTTTTGGTGATGCTGTTTGCTTTATGGGCTTTCTTTTCTTTTTGAGGATAATTATCCTTTGTCTCCATTTAACGTGGCTCAAAATGGAATAACATTATTAATCTGGTGGGCTGACATCATGTGTGTTGGATCATGGTCACGCTGAATATTCTGCTTCTTTGGCTTATTTGGGCCTACCCTTATGTGACTCAGTTGTTATTAAATGCTTAGCACGTTGCCGTCAGTATTGTTATTTAATTGTTTCAGACCACTTTCTCCAAGTTTTTATGTGAGTGAAAATTATCAAGCAGGTACAGCATAAACATTGAATGCGATATAATAAAATGGTGGGCATGTTCTCTCCAGCTGTTTTTATGTGAGTGAAAATTATCAAGCAGGTACAGCATAAACATTGAATGAGATATAAAATGATGGGCATGTTCGTAAATATTGAAATAATGCTTTCCTCTCAAATGTTGTTAATCTAATATAGGAGGACCAGTTTCATCAACATATGTAATTACTAACATAAAATTGATGAGTACCATTTATTTGTTTGGCATAGGAGAAAAAAAAATTAAAAATAATTTATTTTTTTTTGGTGGGGATGGGGTAGTTCTTAGGACTCGTCTTTTGTTACATGGGTTACAATCGGAGTTTTCTTCCTGTTCTTTGCTGCCGATATGCTCACTTGAACCAGACAACTCTAAATACTTTATTTTATATTAATAAAATTCGAGGCTCTGCCACTTTTTCCCATATATATATATATATATATATATATATATATATATATATATATATATATATATATATATATATATATATATATATATATATATATATATATATATATATATATATATATATATATATATATATACATATATATACATATATACATATAGATATAGATATATACATATATATACATATATACATATAGATATAGATATATACATATATACATATACATATACATATACATATACATATATATACATATACATATACATATATATACATATACATATACATATATATACATATATATATATACATATATATACATATATATACACATATATATACATATATATACACATATATATACATATATATACACATATATATACATATATATATACATATATATATATATATATATATATATATATATAATTAAATTTTACATTTAAAATCATTATATATTTTTATATAAATTTATGTAAGACTAATTATAATTTACATTTCATATATATGTGTGATTGACATTTTCTTAAATATTAATATTGATTTTGAGATAATGAAATTTACAAGAAGAAAAAATAATGAAAGCTGTCAAAAGATATGATTGACATTTCTTAACCATTAATATCAGTTTTGAGATTATTAAGTTAACAAGAAGAAAAAATCAAAGATATTGAAAGCTATCAAAAGATGTGATTGATATTTTGCTAACTATTAGTATTGATTTTGAGATAATGAAGTTTATGTAAGAAGACAAATCAGAGATATTGAAGGTTGGCAAAAGATTTGTAAAACTTCAAATTGTGGCATGTATAAAATACATGTGCCAATAAAAATATTTTGGAGCTAAATGTTGAGAGATATTTTTAGATGGAAACAACTTTGTAATAACTTCACAATTCCTAATTTAAAATAGTTCAATAATAATTTAACTTTTAAATATAATAGCCATGATTTTTGTAAGGACTCTTAAAATTCAACTAGTCCATTACAAAAAAAAATTATAAAATGTCAAAAGCACATACTATTGAAACTAAGCTTATATTCAAAATATCCAAAACATATCTAACTATTAAAGAAGATAAACAACAAAAGAAACATAACACACAAAAACAATCATGATAAACAAAGCCACTAAAAAACCCCAACTTCAAATGTCTCTCCATCTCTCATAATAGAATGCTACATCCTCATAATCTACCATAAAATCATTTACTTACTAGACCTCCATTAATCTATAATCTACACATGCTACTATATAAACCTTACTCAAAAAGTGTCATAACCTCTCACACTTAACCACAACGTTCTTAAACATGCCATGGTCATATTATACACCAATAAAGTATGAGAACACTTCAATTTTAATTTTTTAGTCCCAAACATCACATATGACATCCTCATAATCCAAAATGTAAATTTTAAAATTATTTACCTCATCCAATTTTATACATAATTAATTCAATACTATTTAGATATTTAGGATAAATAGTAAAAAGCAAGATATGATTATATGATAGATGATATATATGATTTTCTAAATCAAACAAGTAGAAGAGTTATTACTATATTCTTCCATAAGAGGGTCTTATATATTATTCATATTCACTAAATAATTTAAAGTTGTATTCATTTTTTAATAGTAGTTAAAACTATTTATAGAAGTGAATCCTATTTTAGACCTCACATTTCATCTACAAGATAATTGAAATATTAAATTTAACTAAATCTTTTATTAAAAGTTTTTATTGTTCATTGTACTATTACATTCTTATAACATACAGAAGTTATAATATCCATCCATGTTATTAATGCTTCCAATTTTGTCTCTTTGTTTATTTTATTTACAAAGAATTATGGACCGCCATATCAAATTCTCTCATATGTATATCTTAAAATCAGACCTCCATTTACTTTGCTTTGGATTTATTTTAGAAGTCCCAACAATAATTAATTTTATAAAACCTTTTACAAGGATAGTTCAAATATTATTAATTTTTTATTTAATTTCAATTATAAAACCATCAAAAATAAAATTTCTAGTGTAAAATATATAATCCTCTTTGAAGATACACAAATTTCTTATTTAAACCAATCTCTTATTTCTATTAGACAACATTATATTGTGCACCATTTTTTATTAAGTTTGGATAGACTCATGCTAGTTGGTGATTAAAATTTATAAATGTTATTTTGAGATTGTGTGTGTGTGTGTGTGTGTGTGTGTGTGTGAGAGAGAGAGAGAGAGAGAGAGATGCAATAATATTTATTTAATAGTAGATGCAATTTGATTGTCGTAGGTATATATTTCTTTTATATTTTTTTGAAAAATTACGTGTAAACTAAAGATTATAAATAATATTAATTTAATAGTATATGCAATTTTGATTGACATTATATTTTTTTGAGTTCTTTGATAAATTTAAGTAGGGATAATTATTCATTGATTACATGATTGATGATGGAGTAAACATGTTTATAATTATCAACTATCTTTTTTAGTAAATTATAATTGAGAATGTGTCATGTGAATGTCTATTATTTTACTCACATTTTATTGTATCTTTCATACAAAATATTTTATTCTATTTCTTTATCAAAAAGTATTTCCATTTCTACTAGAGTGTGATTATCATTAGAAAATGAATAGGTGGAATACATCCTAAGAGAACACATTTCATGAGAGCAAAGGTTGAAAAAAATATCATAACTTAAATAGAATGGAAATTGACAATTATAACAATGATAAAGTCTTAATTGACTCTTGGAAGTATATCTAAATATCAAAATTGAAGTATATAAATTATCATCAAGAAAGTATCGTAGATTTAAATTCACCAACATCCTACTAATTCTTGTAGGGCCCGATTGGTTGCTAGAATTACAAAATGCTAGATTTCTATAATACTGAAATTTGCCAATTCACGAAGTTTTAAATTCAAAAAATGGTTTTTGGAATATGGTTGTAACTATTTGGTTCACTTGGAAGATGAGTGAGAAGATGCATTTTCTCAAAAACAACCATGGGAATAAAAAATGACCATACAAAGAGTAGATATAACCACATTTTGATCAAAGATGACCAATAAAAGCAAATACACAGAGATGTTTAGCAAAATGACCATAAAACCCAATCGCCTAATTGGACTTTGAGATTCGAATATATCTGCACAAATGCGTTTTAGAAGAATGTTGGCAAATACCTGCAAATCAATCAACCAAGAGTCCTCTACACAACGCTAAAACAATTGGAAAAACCTGCAAATATTTCAACCAGGAGACCTCCACACAAGGGCAAAACAACAAAATAACATGATTAAATATGTGGGCGAAAGAGGCAAAAGATCAACATATAATTTGTGGACCCAAAAATTTGATTTATCAAAAAGTGGAATTAGAATTGGTTTTCCAATTCCATCTTTTGAGGTGGAAGATTCATATGCTCATTTTGGGCCAAAATGAGAATTTGGAAAACCCTTTTCCATTTTTTATTTTTTTTAAAACAAACTGTGAATTCAAAAATTTCGGTATTTGAATTTCTCAATTCCAGCTCAATTCCAGCAACCAAACGGGCCCGTATAGAATGAGCAACAAGATTTACAAAAATAATTTTTAGCTATTTTAATAAGAAGTGAACACATGACTCAAGCATTATGTTGAAAGGTGATGATTGCAATTTTTTTAGTTTATCCTCTATATAAAATATTATTCTGTATTAAATATACACAAACATTTATATTAATATAACATATAATTATAAAAAAATCATAGTCGAACTATATATATATATATATCCAGCTGAAACGAAGTTCAGTTTTTCATGCATCTTATACCTACAAAAAAAATGTAGACATTTAATTTATTACCAAGCCTGGAATCTCCGGAAAAAATGTTTGCAAGACTCTTCTTTGGATCCTGATAGACTTTATCAATGAGTCTAAAGATTCCATAACTTCTAAATAATTCACCTCAATTATTATATTGGACACCCTGAAGAATTCCCAGGATAGGCTTTAAGGGGCACGATGATTATTTATACATAAACATAAAACGTGCAAATTAAACAAATACATATACTTCTAGAAGACATTAATGTCAATATTCGTTTGCTGATATGTTCCCCACCTTCCACGCAACAAATAATTATCAAGTGGCTAGCAATTTAGCGGAGAAGAATGCGGAACATTATTTCTTGCAAGTCTATCACCGGCCGCTAAATTGAAGACTACTTATTGCCACAACTACTTTAAATTAAAGATCACCGACAAGCTAATATTTGTGATTCTCTCATTACTATTATTATATTGTTAATTTGGATTTCTAAAAATCCAGCTTTGTTAATAGTTGGTATTAAATAATAATAAAGTTTTCTTTGAGATTTTATAAAGTAAAAGGTCAATCTTAAGATCCAGTGATGATTTCGAACTACAAGGCTCTTAGTGATTGGGTTATAGATAAACGTTGAGACATATTATATAGATAATTTAGAGCCTTTTAGTTTGAAATTGTTTTTTTTGGTTGGGTTCTAGTCAACCTCTAGAAGATAAATGGTGTTGATTTATTATTAATTTAAATTAATATTTGTGAGTAAGAGCAATATTGTATCCAACTTATTTGGTTGTAAATATCAAATGAAAAAAAAAATGGTTCTATTTATATTTTATTAAAAAATCTATGTAATAGATTGTAACATTGAAAAGTGTTTATTGATTTAAGAGCAATATTGCATCCAACTTCTTTGGTTGTAAACACGAAATTAAAAAAGAGAAAATGGTTCACTTTATATTCTATTATAGTTTGTTGGGTTCTAGCCAACCTCTAGAAAATAAATGGTGTTGAACTTCTACATGGAATCATAGGGCCCTTGCCCCTACTATTCTAAGAGCATATTTTACAATATACAGTTGTATAAAAAGATTTTATATTTATTTATTATTAATTTAACTTTGACAATCTATTCACTTTTATTTTTATTTGTGTGTAAGAGCAATATTGCATCCAACTTTTTTGGTGCAATTAAACACCAAATGAAAAAGAGAGAAAATGGTTCACTTTATATTTTATTAAAAAATCTATGTAATAGATTGTAATGTTAAAAAATGTTCATTGATTGTTTGACTTTTGAAATGTTTATTGTTTGAAAAAAGTATTCTACAGATAATTTTAAAATAATCTGTTAAAAAGTTGTATACATCAATCATCATGATATAATTGTCTAAAAAGAATATGACCTTACAACCAACTAATTTCACAATTGAACCAATTCTACTACCCATTTATTTCTAAAATATTTGTATTCCATATTTGTTTGACTTGCACCAAAATTATTATAAAAGAGTATGTTTGCAAATGACTTCTAGTCTATATTACTTTGACTCACTTAAAATTATAACATACCAACTACTCAAAATTGAAGAATGAAACTTTTGACACAAAATGAAAAGTGAAAAAGTTTTCTCTTTATACTTTAGTGAAAGATTCTATTTGAAAAATCATACTATACAAATTTGTTATTATTTTCTTGACTTCAAATCATTTAATGTTCAAATAAAGGACTATAAGAATAGTTTCAAAACTAAAATTAAAAGAAGATTGTATTTTTCTAAGGCGACAGTTGTATGAATAGATTATTTTCAATAAGACAACCCAACCAATTCTATTAGACATAGATTATGTAAAGAAATTTTAATTGATATTATTTTATTTGTTGTCAAAAGTATAGCCTTTTCCTAACTTAAAACTTATCCACTCTAACTCGCTTACTATAATAGTCAAATTACTAAACCTTTTTTTTTGGGGGAGTTCAACCATTTTAAACTTTTTTATTTTACTACATATGTATCTCTAAATGACATTACTCAAATTTTTTTGAATTGAATCAAAATATTGCATACAAGTATGCTTGTAAGTAACTTTTAATATATATTATCTTTACTCATATGCAAATTATAACATACCAACTACTTGAAATTGAAGAATGAAAATTTCATAAATGACATTTAATCTATATCATCTTTACTCAAATCCAGATTATTACATAGGAGTATGTTTGTAAATGACATCTAATCTATATTATTTTGACTCATATGATAATTATAACATACCAAATACTTAAAATTGAGGAATGAAACTTTTGACACCAAACGAAAAGTGAAGGAATTTTCTCTTTGTATTTAGTGAAAGGTTCTATTTAAGAAATCCTACTGTACAAATTTGTTATTGATTGTTTCACTTCAAAGCATTTAATGTTCAAATAAAGTATTCCTTAGATGCTTTCAAAACTAAAATTAAAAAGGAACTGTATTTTGTAAGGCAATAGTTGTATGAATCGACCAATTTCAATAAGACAACCCAACCAATTCTATTAGACGTAGATTATCTAAAAAGAATTAATTTATATTATTTTAATTTTGGTCAAAATTATAACCAACACCTGACTTAAAATTTATCCACCTTGACTCAGCTTACTATAATAATCAAATTATTAAACCAAGATCTTCAAAATTTGACCATTTTAAGCTTTTTGATTTACGACGCATGTATTTCTAAATGATTTTACTCAATATTTTTAAAAATTGAATAAAAGATTATTACAAACAAATATGTTTGTAAATGATCTTTAGTCTATACTATTTTTACTCACATGAAAATTATAACATACCAACTACTCAAAAGTGAAGAATGAAACTTTTATATTAAATGAAAAAGTGAAAAAGACTTCTCTTTGTATTTTATGAAAGTTTCTATTTAAGAAATTGTACTTTACAAATTTCTTTGTATTTTAGGAAAGAATCTATTGAAGAAATTGTACTTACTTATTGATTGCTTGACTTCAAAGCATTTAATGTTGAAATAGAGTGCTTTGGAAATAATTTCAAAACTAAAATTAAAATGAATTGTCTTTTTTAAGACGACAACTAGATAAATGACTAATTTCAATACATAAGTAGGAGATATTTTCCACAGCAAGTCAAATGAGTGAGATATGCATCACCTAGATCCAATGAGTGCTAAGTGTTCCATTCATTCTCATGAGAGATGGGTTCGTGTGAACCACTACTCATGAATCATAGGTCAATGAGTTTGACTCAAAAAACTACACAGTTGAATCCTGATAGCAATATCACAATTTCAACAGACAACCCAACTAACTCCATTGAACCTAAATTAATTGATATTATTTTGATTGATGTCAAAATAATAACCAATCTATAACTTAAAATTTATCCATCTTAACCATTTTAATTTTTTTTTCTTTCAGTAATTCCATGTACTGTTAAAGACAATTTCAATTGGCTTTATCTGGTCGGGTTGCAGGCTTAACGGTGTGAATATGTGTTATTTGTATGACCTCACGTTAATGATAAAAACTTGTCCATACATATAAAATGAATGGTCTCCAAATCAAACGTTTCCATACATATAAACAAACAAATAAATAAATGCTCTGTACTTCAGAAGTGGCACGTTTGCATTTACACTGTAGTAAGTCAGACTTTTGCTTTTCATTTTCATGCAATCTTAGTAAAGTCGTTAATATGAG
Organism: Chamaecyparis obtusa; assembly: GCA_027943335.1. Classification (NCBI taxonomy): domain Eukaryota; kingdom Viridiplantae; phylum Streptophyta; class Pinopsida; order Cupressales; family Cupressaceae; genus Chamaecyparis; species Chamaecyparis obtusa. Next base: position 1,661,806 of record BSBK01003228.1, on the reverse strand, counting down.
CGAACTCGTTTGGATGTAGTGCAGTTTCAAGATTTGTGCAGTCTTTTTCATCCAATTTTTATTGAATAATAGAAAGAATCATTTTTATAAAGTCGGTGGATGGCATTCACTTTAGGAAAGATAATTTGGATTGAGATGGGTATGGTAGGAAAACCCCACACTCACTAAAATCAAACCATTTAATAATATTATGAAAAACAAATGATAACTAAAGGAGGGGAGGAGGATCATTTTTTTTTTAAAGCTTTGGTGAGTATGGTATGCACATATCCCTTTCTCTAACGTCATATGTTAACAATAATTAGACTATTTTTGTTTGATGTATAAAATGATATATTTTGAATAAAGGTTGGTAAGCAAAAAAAAATCATTTTTTTTTATGTTAGTCTATTTTTATTATTACTTATTTTCAAGATCTAATTTGACTTTATATCTAGTTTTTAATCATTTTGATTTGAATCTCAAAATTTAAAAATGATTATTTTGAATTAAATGTATTTTATGTTTCTCTTTCGTTAATTAATATAAATTGACTTTTTCGATCTATCTTTTTTTAATATGTGTATTATACTATCTTTATACAATTAATATTTGATACTTATTCATTAGAAAAGTTGAATAAACATACAATTTATTTTGTATCATATAATAAGGTGGGGTTTTTTAAAGATTAATCCTAATTCATTTTGATTGCTTAAGAATCATTAGAAGAGCGCTCACATGAGAGCAACATATCAAGGTCATAGAACATCTCTATTGTATCATCAACTTGCATCTTCTTAGAAATATTGCAACTTTCCCTATTATTTTTTATAAAGTAATGCAGCAAAACAGGGGTGTTGAGCCTATACAACTAGCCACAAGGACGAGAAACAATAGGAACAGACTAACAAAAACTTCTCCTATTATTTAATGTATAAAATGATATCTTTTTTGGAAGGTTGGTAAGTAATTTTTTCTTGGGCTATTTTAATCATCACTCATTTTCAAGATTTGAATTTGACTTTATATCTAGTTATTTATCATTTTGATTTGAACCTTTAAATTTTAAATTGATATTTTTCAATTAGATTATTTTATTAGTTAATATAAGTTGACTTCTTTGATCTATCTTTTTTTAATATGGGTAATATACTCTCTTTACACAATTAATATATGACATTGATTCATTAAAAAAGTTGAATTAATAAAAATTTATTTTAAATCATATAATAGAGTGGTATTTTTGAAGGATTATTGCAATTCATTTTACTTGCTTAGGAATCATTAAGAGAGCATTCACATCCGAGAAACATATCAAGACCATTGAACATCTTAATTGTATTATCAACTTGCATCATCTTCCTAGGAAATACTTCAACTTTCCCTATTGTTTAATGTGTAATGATAAAAAAAATTATGAAAGTAGGTAAGCAATTTTTTCCTAGTCTATTTTAATCATCATTCATTCTCAAGATTTGGAATTGACTTTATATCTAATAATTTATCATTTTGATTTGAACCTAAATATTTCAAATTGGTATTTTTGAAATATATTTTTTATGCTCTTTTTCATTGGTTAATATAAGCTAACTTCTTTGATTTATTTTTTTTATATGGGTTATATGATCTCTTTATGCAATTATTATATGATACTTATTTATTAAAAAATTTAAACAAAATATAATTTTTAAATCATATAATAGGGTGGTGTATTTTAGGAGTAATCCTACATCATTTTGGTTTCTTAGGAATTAATAGAAGAGCATTCATTTGAAAGAATCATATCGAGACCATATAATATCTTAATTGTATCATCAAATTGCATTATAATCTTAGGCATATTGCAATTTTATTTATTATCATTAATGTGGTTCATTTGTTAGGAAAATGATGTTGAAACCTTGCAATAATAAAAGGTTATTATTGATAAATGAGAGTGTGGGGTTTCAAGGGAGAAGGAGGAGGTGGTGGCCTCATCAATAGGGGTATGAGGATCACACGCCCAACAGGGGTTCAAGAGCAACACCCCTTGATGAGATAAAAATTATCCTATATTTGTAATACCCCAAAAATGGGCTATAAGTTCATTAACCTCCTACATCGACAAATCGAACAAAATCGACATCGAAGTCCTAACCTAAGGCACATCTGCACATCATCAAATCTAATTGATTATCTTAAATTCTGCATCAGGGAATATTCCTAGTAATATTCCTAATTATCTTAATTATCTTTAATTTAATGATTATTTGGTGATAAATCCAATTTATCCTAAAGTTTGATTAATTGAATATTTTCATATTTAATTAATTAGATTTAATATTTGCCACTTAATTATTTAATTAAATTTAATTCTATCTATTATTAATTGTATTATTTAATTTTGACAATAAATCCAATATCCTATGAATAATTGATTAAATTCTTATTTAATTAATTAAAGCATGTTGTCATTATTTAATAATATAATTTTTAATAAAAGTTTGGTAAAATAGTTAATTAACCCATAAATTAATTATTTTATTTCAAAAAGCAGTTAAGTTGAGCATAAATCACTTTATTATTAAATTAATTCATAAATAAAACATGCACAATCATAAAAGCAGACAACTATCAATCTTCAATCAATCTTCAAAAATAGACTAAGTGTTGAGAACTCGTGTCCGCTATCTTTTGAGTGATCTATCCCATACATCTAGGGCATAGTATCGTTCACCCACGTCTCATCAAATCTTCAAAACTATCATAATCTTGACAAGGTTGCGTCATCTGATTTTCTCGAATCAAATTGTTCTTCAGTTGTCTTCATCCTTTTCTTCTGTTTCATTCAAAGTTAATGGTGGAGACCAGAGCTTCTTCACACAAGAAATCAGAAGAAACATCTCAGAACTTACTTTTGACCAATACCCCAGGTCCAACTCTTGAACAACTCATCAAGTCAGGTATCTACGAAGACGACGGTCTCGGTAACTTTTGATTGAAAACTGGTTACATACCTCCTTTATCAACTCACAGAGGTAATCAACAAACTCCTCCTCAATCTATTCCAGGGAGCCCAAAAACTCCTACCATGTCTCAAGTAGGGACAAACCATGGGTCTCTAGGAGGAGGATCCCAGGGACACCATTCTCAACACAATGCCAACCAAGAACCTACACCCTCTGAAATCCATCGATGTCAGAATGACAATGAATTCAAGAGAATGATGAGGCATTTCTTGAAAGTGGATAGAGAGGCATACTTTTTGCAATTAGCCCAGGAAGGAGCTAAACTTCCTCCTCACTTCAATGTCGAAGATATCATCACACATGAGGAAGAAACTCTGATGACGGCTATAAAGAACCAGCTGCACGCTATGCAGGTCAAAATGAATAAAATTAAGAAAGAGAAGGAACCCAAGGAATTCTCCATGGAGGCCCTTTGTCCTTTCCCTTTTGACAAAGACTTGTATATGTCTCCATTCCCAAAAAGAGTGGAGATGCCAAAGTACGACAAATATGACGGACACTGATCCTCAAGATCATGTCAGAGAGTTCTGTACGCACTCCATGGAATTCATGCATGAACCGACCTATCTGATGCATCTTTTTCCTAGATCTTTGGGAGGAGCATCCATTCAATGGTTTTTGAGATTACCTTCTACGATCAAAACTTTTGAGGAATTAATTAAATTGTTTTATCAACAATATTCCTACAATATTCAATATCTGATTACCATGATCGATATCTGTAACCTCAAGCAATATCCAAGGGAATCATTCCTAACTTTTCTCAAGAGGTGGCGAAAGAAGTTTTCTCTATATGCTAGACCAATTCCCAAAATGGAGAAACTTGAAATCTTTATCAATAACCTTGTTCCAGAGCTCAACTATCCATTACAAATGCAAGATCATGTATCTTTTGATAAAATGGTGGATAATGCAATCAAGATTGAGAAAGTACTTGTCAAGAAAGGAGAAATCACACTTCAAAAGGACAAGTCTGAATCTGGATCTAGCTCAAAAGATAAAAACAAGAGCTGGAATAGAAACAAAGGTATCATCTCTGATGGTGTTTTTGACACTATCCGCACCCCATCAAAGGCACCGGCCTACAATCTCACCCTTGGCACCAAAGCCATTGAAGCTTCAGAGCAAAAATCTTCTGAACCATCTCCAAAGAAGCCATTCAAACGATGGGATAATAAATGAAAGTTTACTCCCCTGGGAGAATCTTTGGAATCTGCCCTGAGAACCCTGATAGCTGATAACATGATCTCTTTACCACCAATCTGAAACCCTGATCCGGATCCAAAACCATATTGGTGGAAAGATAATGAATTATGTGCTTTCCATTGGACTAAAGGCCACAAAACTAATGGATGCTTCCACTTGAAGCATACCATTCAAGACTTGATAGATCAAGGGGACATCATGATCGATAATCCTACCAGCAATAATGATCACACAACATTTACAGAACCATTTCCACAACATGGCAAGGGAGTTTCCACTTCTCAGCCTAACATGAGGGCAAAAGTCAACTATGCCTACCCTGGAAACAATGCTGTCATCAATATGGTTGAACCATGTCTCTCTGAGAGCTGCAATGTCATCACAATTGTACGAAGAGACAGAAATCATTCCTCAGCTAATGCAGTTACCAGATCACAAGCTTAAGCTCATCTGAAAGGATAAACACCAAGTTCATCTAATGTCCCTAAGATACCTTTCAATCTCACATCTGCTTCTAAACAGAAGGCTGCCTTGAAATCTTCCAATCCAAAGGATACAAGACCTACATCTTACAGCATCATCCAACAACTCCAACATACCAATGCCAAAATCTCTATGTTTGAGTTACTTCGAATATCTCCAGCTCACAGAGATATCCTAGACAAAGCTTTTCTCGGCTCTAATGTTCCTGATGATCTAGATCTAGATAGGTTCCAGACTATGGTTGGTCATCTAACGTCTCCGCAATATATCTCCTTTTCAGAGGAAGATGACAACTCTTTGAGTCACCCACATAATCAGCCCTTACACATAGAAGTCTTGATCCAGAACCGTCGAGTCAAACGTGTGTTGATAGATGGGGGAGCAGGCCTCAACATTTGTTCTTACAGCTTAATCACACAGTTGGGATTCTCAGAGATGGCTATTGATCCTTGAAAGAAGATCACCATAAAAGCCTATGACGAACAAGAAAGAGCTTCTAAAGGCACCATTGTCTTACCCATCCGAGTGGGTCCAGTCATCAAAGATACCACATGTCAGGTGCTTGATCTACCATTGGCTTACAATATCCTTCTAGGGAGACCCTGGATCCATGAGATGCAGGCCATTCCTTCTACGTACCATCAATGCTTGAAATTTCCCTATGAAGGAGTGGAGGTTACTATCCCAGTAGATCTGAGTACAACTTGCAATACATTGAAGGAAAGTGTCGATAAGCTTGTTCCCAATAACAGAGAATCTTCCATCAAGCAACTAAATGTGGCTTCCACATCCAAGATGGAAGACATTGCTAAAGAGATCAATATCAAAGAAAATGGGATGGGAGAATACACTATAGAGCCAGTCTTGTCTTTGACATCTCTCCCAATCTCACCTAAGTCATATGGACAATCCTTGAAGCAGTCTAAATCAAAACCTAAGGAACCTATGGAAGCATACAAAAGAAATTTTGTGGCGGAGCAAGTATCCAAACAAGAATTTGAAGAGGATGAAGCTGTACTGGCATGGCTATACAAAGAGGATTCTGAATCTAAAATTGTTCAACCCAATGAATCTATAGCACCTACAATCCCTTCTAATTCATATGGTCCAAGGAACAAATTGATAGCCAAGATGGGATATTCTGGTCAAGGACCTCTAGGAATCAGAGGAAAGGGTCTTGTGACACCCATTTCACATATTGGTAGAGCCAACAAAGATACTGGTGGCTTAGGCTTTAAGAAGAAACCCTATCATCTCAAAGGTGGTTGTTCTCATGTCATAGAACAAATTGCACCAGGAGAACCCCTTCTTAAGAAAGAGGAGACAGAACCCTCAGATGATGATTTAGATAGTTCAGAACTCATCCCCTATGAAAATTTGCCTAAAAAGATCAAAGATCTTCTTGATGATAAAGATGATCCTATCAAAATAATTAATGTAGTAGAAACACAAGAACCTACTGTAGTGCAAGAGATGGTTGCACCACAAGAACCAGCTAATCTCGAAGGCAATCAAACTGATCAAGAAGAAGGGAGTAGTTATTCTGACACTGATTCCCATGAATATGAATTCAAGTCAGAGACTGAGGGTAATCCTTCTTGGGGTATTCATCCTGATTTCACACATTTTCTAAGATTTCCTAGAGATCCTGAATCAGAAGCTGAGTCAAATGACTATGAATGGAGAGCCATTCCAGAAGAAGATGAGCTTATAACAGAGAAATATATTGATGTTATTCACCAATATGTATCTCAACCCAACGTAGGTCTAGAGCGAAACAATGAACTTAACGTGTCTGATCCACCTATGGCTGAAGAGGACTCCCATGATGATGTTGAGCCTATTCACGAATTGAACATTTTGAGCTGTAATATCACCTTTGAACTTGAGCGTCAGGTTAGGACCAATGATGACATATCCACATCCGTGAACACTATATCCCAAACCTTTCCCACTTTGACTATCCAACGCCCTGATCTTATCGACCAAACTTCCACAAACCCAAGCCATGGTGTTTACACCTTTTCCAGTGACTATGCCCTTGCTTGTTACCTCAATGCAGTTGAGCCAATGAGGACTTCCATCAGCGAACCGAGCATCAGCATGACTGAGTCGGACATCAAATATCTTAGTCAAAAAAATAAAAATAAAAAGAAAAAGAGTTTTGAGGGTGAAAACCACTTTGTGGCAGTCTCAGATCCTACAAAAGTAAAAAGAAAAGATGTATCTAAAGGTGAAAACCTCTCTGAGGCACCTAAGGATGAGATATTTGATGTCCTTCTGAGTCATTTATAGGATAGATCTCCAGTTCTGATTGAGCCCACTCAATCCATCAATTTGGGTACAACAGAGGAACCACAATTGGTACATGTAGCACAATCCTTATCAGAAGAAGAGAAATAGAAATTCACTACATTCTTATCAGAAAAAAAGATCAACTTTGCATGGAAATATTCAGATATGCCAGGATTGGATCCCAATCTCATCATGCACCATCTATCCATTGCTCCTGGGGTAAAACCAGTCAAACAAAAATTGAGAAAGATGCATCCTCATGTGGCACTCTTAGTCAAAGTAGAGCTAGAAAAATTCCTCAAAGCTGGATTCATCCGTGTCATAGACTATGCTAAATGGATCTCTAACATTGTACCTATTTCAAAACTAGATGGTTCAATCAGAGTGTGCACGGACTTTAGAGATGTGAACAGAGCATGCCCTAAGGATGATTTTCCATTGCCTAACATTGATATGATAGTGGACATGACTGCGGGCTATGAAATGTATTCCTTAATGGATGGTTTTTCTGGGTACAACCAAATCAAAATTGCTCCAGAAGATCAAGATAAAATAGCTTTCACATGTGCGTGGGGAACCTTCTGTTGGAATGTTATGCCATTCGGACTCAAAAATGCTGGAGCTACATATCAAAGAGCAATGACATCTATTTTTCATGATATGATGCATAGAACAATGGAGGATTATGTGGATGATACCTTGGAAAAATCCATGATTAGAACTAAACATCTAACAGACTTGAGCATGATCCTCGACAAAATGGAAAAATTTAGTCTTCAACTAAATCCTAAAAAGTGTGCTTTTGGAGTCACTTCTGGAAAGCTCCTAGGATACATCGTCTCCAAGAAAGGTATTGAGGTCGATCCAGCTAAGGTGAAAGCTATCATAGAGATGCAACCTCCCAAGAATATAAGTCAAATGCGAACTTTGCAAGGGAGAGTACAGTCCATCAGAAGATTCATATCACAGTTAGCTGACATATCACAACCTTTCACAAAGACATTACATAAAGGTGTTACCTTTGCCTGGAATGAAGACTGTGTAAAGAATTTTGATCATATCAAGAATTATCTCTCGAATCCTCCTATCTTGATGCCTCCTATTCATGGGAAGCCATTAATATTATATGCCTCCGCAATAGATACATCACTGGGGGCATTGCTAGCGCAACATGATGAAGATAAAAAGGAAAGATTCATCTACTATATAAGCAAAACATTGGTGGCATATGAAAAGAACTATTCTATGATTGAGAAAGCTTGTCTCGCTATGATCTTTGCATCACAGAAACTGAGACACTACATGTTATCTCATACTACTCATTTGGTAGCTAAAATTGATCCACTGAAATATCTCCTAAGCAAAGTTGCCCTCACAGGTAGGCTAGCTAAGTGGGTCATGCTCTTGAGAGAATTTGACATTGAATATGTTGAAAGAAAAGCTATCAAAGATAGGTCATTGTTGATCAATTAGCTGAAGCACCACTGTTTGATAATACACCCATGCAAATGGAATTTCCCGATTCCTCTATCATGCACCTCTCTTCTAGAGAATGGCAGTTATTCTTTGATGGCTTCTACACACAAAATGGATCTGGAGCCGGCATATTGTTCATCACTCCTCAAGGATAGTCAATACCAAAAGCATTCAGATTAAAGTTTCCTTGCACAAACAATATTGCAGAATATGAGGCACTTCTCAATGGTATGAAAATAGCAATCGAATGGAGAGTAACAGAGCTACACATTCATGGAGACTCACAATTAGTTATCCACCAAGTCAATGATGTGTACCAAACCAAAGATGAAAAGCTCATTCCTTACAAGAGAATGGTAGATGATTTAAAGAAATACTTCATCTCTATCACATTTGAACAAATACCCAAAATGAAGAATAAGGCTGCCGATACAATGGCGACACTATCTACTCTCTTATAGCAGCCTGAACATGAGCTACACTATGAGTTCCTGGTGGAATCCCTATCCTATCTTGCATATGACTCCCCTAAAACCTGCATGATCTGCACCGTTGTAGGTTATGATTCATCCCGCTACAAAAATCTGTTCTCCTATCTCCATGACCAAATCATCCCTGAGTCCTTTAACCATTTTGAGAAACGAAACCTCATCTGATCTGCATCCTGATATGTCATCATTGGTAACGACCTATACAAACAAGGTCTAGATGGTACACTGCTTAGATGTTTAGAACAGGAAGAGTCTCAACGTGCATTAGAGGAAGTCCATGAGGGTATATGTGGGTCACACTCGAACGGTTTAACATTAGCTCAAAAACTTATTAGGGCTGGGTACTATTGGCCTGAAATGGAGAAAGAAGCTATTAAATTTGCTAAAAACTATCAATAGTGTCAAGTACATGGCAACTTGATTCATGCTCTAGGGAGAGATCTAATTCCCTTTACTACACAATGGCCTTTTCAACAATGGGCATTTGATCTCATAGGCACTATCCATCCACACTCTTCTAATGGACATATCCATATAATCACAGCTACAGATTATTTTACAAAATGGGTAGAAGCAGTTCCTCTAACACAAGCAACGGGGAAACAGATCTCTATGTTCATCCTGAACTACATCATTTGCAGATATGGGATCCCTCATTCCATAATCACAGACAATGGAGGACAATTCAAAAACAAGGACCTAGATGACTTATGTGCCAAATTCAAGATTACTCAACATTGGTCATGTATCTACTATCCTCAAGGGAATGGACAAGTTGAAGCTTCAAACAAAAATCTCTTGAAAATCTTGCACAGAACAGTGAATAAAATAGGAAGAGACTGGCATCTCATGATCAATCCAGCTCTCTGGGCATATAAAACTAGTATCAAAATGCCTACAGGGGCTACACCTTTCGCTTTAGTTTATGGGTCTGAAGCGGTACTACCTATTGAGGTTGAAATCCCATCACTCAGAATCAAAATGCATGGACTTGTCACCGACGATGACTACAGAGTGTCTAGGTTACAAGAACTGGAACTACTAGATGAGCGCAGACAAGCAGCATATGATCATCTCAGAGTATATCAGAAGAGAATGTCTAGAGGCTACAACAAAAAAGTCAGACACCAAGAATTTCAGGTTGGCGATCTAGTCTTGAGAGAAAATCCTAAAAATCAATCCCATCGAGAACGCAAGGGGAAGTTTGAACCCAACTGGCTGGGTCCCTTTGTCATCACTGCTACTTTTGGCTCTGGTGCCTATCAACTCTCAACGACTAAAGGAGAACAGCTCTGAGAACCAATCAACGTTCTCCATCTGAAGAAATTCTATGCCTCAGGCATTTCATCTATGGTAAAATATCCTAAAAAAATCTTTAAAATTGGAAAAAGTCCTAAAAAAATGAACATCTTGGTGAAAACCTAACAATAGGCACCTTGATGATTCACAAAAATAATCAAAAAATATCAAAAGTACAAAAAATATCAAAAAATATCAAAAGTACAAAAAATATCAAAAAATATCAAAAGTACAAAAAAATTGAAAAAATGAAAAATACAAAAAAAATGAAAAAAAGAAAAAGTGCCTTGGTGAAAACCTGGAAACAGGTGCCTTGGTAGCAAAAATAGAATCTCTGCCAAGATGGTGAAAACTCAGCAAACAGGCGCCACTTGTTTCAAATGCTCCATCTATCAGTGCAATCTTGGTCTTTCCTAGCTTTCAGTCTTGCTTTAGTTTGTACATATCTCCCGATTTGTTTCTGCATTTCCAGTTTTCAATAAGTCGGTCTGTACACCAATCAGCTTGAGCGTCTGTATCATATCAATGTTCAAACTTAGGGGCAATCAATGTCATATCCTATGGCCTCCAATGTATCTTAGATGTATCCTATCCAGTCAGAGTCCTGTGAAGCTTCAAGTTGAGTCTGTCTGTCTGTCTCATCTCCAGAAAGGATTTTGCATCTACAATAATCAAACATCAAAACAAACTGAAAACAATCTATGCTTTTTACTTGCTCTTATCTCCTTGTATGCTTACTGATCCGCATTGAGATTTTTGCATATTGTGTCCCTTCGAGCTCTTCGATGATGTCCTTTATAGGATTTAGAGAGTGATGACTGGGGGCATAATCTTTTCTTTGTCTTCTGCTTGTATGTGAAAATCTAACAACTTTGGAAATTCCGGATTGAAATGGTGTCCGACTATAAGAGCCTCTATCTCGAATTGGATGGCCATGCGTACCTCGACCATTGATACCCAGACAATTCAAGGAAGTTTGATCTAACTATTGTCTTTTTGAGTAAGTTCTTTCTCCTATTGTGGAACATGATCTTGCCTAAGGATGTGAATGATAAGGGGTCACTACGGGTAATTCACATTGGATTTAGAATAATCTCTTAGCTGTTTGATGTGTTTGTAATGCAAGGCGTATTCAGGTCATCACGACGTTTATGTTTTGATGCTTATACAAATTGCTATATCAAAATGGACATGATATTCAGGTCATCTTGGCATTTGTGCCTTGGTGCTTATATCTAATCCGACATTTCGAAAACAAAATCAATATTCATATGTCCATGGTTGTTGACCAGTGGGTGTTGTATTGATTCTTGCGCATACAAATCAATATTCATATGTCTATGGTTTCATGGCTAGTGGGCATTGTATTGATTTATCCAGTTACCTAAAAGTTCAATGATGATAACAAATCGACACATGATCAGTGACTAGGTCCTAGGTCTTAGGTTGCATTTCATCTTGCATGTCTCTTTGCATTTTGCATGTTTGCATGATCTCACAATGGCTAAACGAACTTCGAAGCTTAAATGATTCTTCAAATCGCATCTTCAAATCTAACAAGAGTTGAATCTCACATGAAGGTTCCTCCAACAAAAGAACAAGTAGAATCCTTTTTCGGGATCAAAATTCAAATCTGAGATCATTCATATTATTAACTACTTGCATATTCGACCTTTGATCATCACAAAAATCCATAATTCAACTTAACTGATTATCTTACATCAAAATATCAAAATTTCAACTTGGTCAACTATGGTCAACTCATGGTTTGACCTAGTCAAACTTGGTCTTTTGGGACCTTCCAATGATGCACAATGCATTCCCGAATGTGTATAACCACTTCTCAAATCAATTAACATGCTTCTAAACTCTCAGCGCTGACTTTTCTTGTCAGACTTCAATTTTAATCCCGAAGGGGGCATGGTATTGCATATCAATTCAAAGTCTGTAAATCAAAATTCTATCGATCAAGTCTATCAATATCTTTCATCAGTGATCAAGACAAACAATCACGTCTAGTTACTGATTCATCAAAAAAAGTCCTCATTGCTCAGGGCAAATCTATCATCACTTGGGGCATATCAGATTCATCAAGATCCATATCAATCTGGTATTCTCCTAATCTTGTAAACTGTATCAGTTTTTGCAACCATTGGATCATAGTGTTCTTTCCTTGGTTCTTCAGCAACTGAAGGGTTTGGATGTGATACCTGCTAGTTCTGCTAAGACAATCAAGTCTAGAACGGGTCACTCACTTCTTTTCAATCCTAAGGTTTGGAGTCAGGCGTTTTAACACTTTTTCGCAATCATAGGTTCATTTGCTGCTATAGTGAACATTATCTTTGGTCATTCAGGACCTATTATCTCCATATCAATTCAATATCAATCAACTCCTATCTCAATATCTTTCAATCAGTTTCTATCTTGAGATCGGTTTATCTTTTGAATCAGTTTCATATCTTTATCAAACACGGACTATCTTTGAACCACAGCGCTTCGTACAGTAATTCAAAGAGGGGCAAAATATAATACCCCAAAAATGGGCTATAAGTTCATTAACCTCCTACATCGACAAATCGAACAAAATCAACATCGAAGTCCTAACCTAAGGCACATCTGAACATCATCAAATCTAATTGATTATCTTAAATTCTGCATCAGGGAATATTCCTAGTAATATTCCTAATTATCTTAATTATCTTTAATTTAATGATTATTTGGCGATAAATCCAATTTATCCTAAAGTTTGATTAATTGAATATTTTCATATTTAATTAATTAGATTTAATATTTGCCACTTAATTTTTTAATTAAATTTAATTCTATCTATTATTAATTGTATTATTTACTTTTGACAATAAATCCAATATCCTATGAATAATTGATAAAATTCTTATTTAATTAATTAAAGCATGTTGTCATTATTTAATAATATAATTTTTAATAAAAGTTTGGTAAAATAGTTAATTAACCCATAAATTAATTATTTTATTTCAAAAAGCAGTTAAGTTGAGCAAAAATCACTTTATTATTAAATTAATTCATAAATAAAACATGCACAATCATAAAAGCAGACAACTATCAATTATCAATTAAAGCTAAACTCTATTTTGAGTTAAAACTTAGCTTTTGCATGTTTTTGTGAGTTAATTATCCTTTATTTAAAAATAACTCAAAAATCAACCTGAGTTATTTGAGTGATTTATGGCTTTTATCCATGCACCTCTAAAGCCCTGGATTTCTATAAAAACAAGCCTCAGCTCATCTCAAAGCATCTCATATTTTTGCACAATCACGCTGGAGAATTGGAATTAAAGAATCAAAGCTCTTGCGAATCGACACCTTTGTGAGATCAATCTTATTTTTGCATTCATATTGCATATCATTGTTAGATTAGCATTGCATATCAATTTTCAATAGCATAGATTTCATATCAGATTAATCATTCTTATTGCATAGAAAAATACCAAAAAAATAGCTTAATTGCATTCAATCTCATATCTAGATCAATTGCATTCAAATCCTTCATTTAGGTGTCGTCTAGGTCACTGATCTTGATTACAATCTGAGAACATCAATCTCGCACCTACTAGAAGGCAGTAAATCGCTTGGTTAGATTAGATTTCAATTTTGCACGATTTTGATTATCACTAACCTCTAATGTTTTACTGAGTGTTGTGTCTACAGATCAGGTACAATTTTCACACACACAATATTATCATTCGTAAAATCTTATCTTCTTTAATTTTATCCTTTACTTTTTCATTGATTAACTATGTGAAATGGAAGATTATTAATATGTTTGGAAGAGGTAAGATAAGTTTGATGTTATTTGGTTAATGGTATTTAATCTAAATAGTTTCCTTTGTGAATATAAATCTATCAACAGACATGAGGAAGATGAACATTTGAAGGAGAGAAAAAAGAGAATGTATGATCAAGTCTTTTTTGTTTTTGTTTCAGCCAGTGGCTAAATTTGAACTATGTAATAGCCATATGTTGTTTTAAAACAAACACAAAGGAATGTCTCATTCTGCCTCCTAACACAAAACTCAATTGAAAAAAAAAATAAAGACTCTACACTCTAGAACAACAATATTGATTTGTAAGTTTTATTCATTTCAAAACTACTCAAACATTATTATAGACATTGGAATTCAATGACTTCTCTAAATCTCACCATATTCTTCGCTCAAAATCTAAGATTTGCACATTTTACCCTCGTAAATTTATTTATTTCTGCCATCTCATAGACCTATTTTTCACTTCACTCTTCCCTGTCAGGTGCCTCTTCTAGAACTGCAAGTATCTCACGACAATCTCAACACTCCCAATTTAAGCCCTAAGGACCATAATGTCTCCTCTACTTGATTCACCTATCATTTACATGTATCGACATCCTTACTCTCCCCTTCATCTTCCATTTTTTTCTATTTGGGAGTGGAACAATTTTATTTCTTCCCCCATAAACCTCCTAAGCTTCCCCTATCCTAAGAGCTTCCCACCTTTTATCCCCTTTCATATCCTCATTTCACTACCCTCTCATTTCTTATCTCTATTTTTTAAATTTTGACTCAGTCCATAGTATTTAGCCAATTTTCAACCAATGCTAACTACTAGATTTTTGAAAAGGTTGTGGGTTTTATCTTTACACCTACCATTTATATCTCCTCTTCAAAAATTCTATTATTTGCAAAATTTCATTAGTAAAACATATTATACGCTTTGATTATGCTTCCACATCTTGGATGTGAGGAAAATGCAGTTACATCTAATTAGTAGTCTACCTTAGATTATGCTTTAGTGGAGGTTCATATCCCCCAATATCATTTGTCGACAGGTTTATAAGCCCTTTCACAAATCCATTTTATACATAACCTGCAATCATTGCATTGCATGGGATGACACCTCTTAATAAACAATTCAAGGTGCATTATTTATTTTTCCACATTTTTCAGTCATTTTTTTAGAGAAGAGGGCACCACGCATTCTACAGTGGTTGCACTAGCATTGTATGGAATATCATTGAAGGAGTTAAAGGTGTTGAAATCTGAAATGAGGTTGGTAATAGGATTATGAATAATTTAGAATCCATGTACAAGTGGATGGATGTTCATTCCCTATTCCAATGCTCTGTATTTTTCATACAAATCAACTACAACAGTGGAAATTACAACTTCTAGAAAAATCTTTAGTGATGGATGGCCGTACTTTGTTCCAAAGCTTTCCTAAATTAAAGAAAAAATAAATATTTTTGGTTGATTTCAATCATCAATTCACCTTGGATGCTCCTATATCAAACACAATGGATAAGGAATTTGTGACCTTGGGCTCACAAAATTGGGTTAAGTAGTTGAACTATTCATCTAAGTTGTAAACAACATACAACGAACGCCATTACTACTTTTGTACATCAAAATTATTCTTCCTTTTACTCTTCCAGCATTAGTTGGGACGCTTGTTGACCTCATCCATAAAAAAATTTCTCTTCTCCTCTTCCCTCCCATGGACTCATGCCTAGTGCAATATATCCTCCTTTATCAATATCTCTCTCTTCTTCTCATCCAAATACTCTCTATTGTCTTCTCCATCTTTGTAGAATATTGTCCACCAAAAACCAACCACCTCCACCAATATCCCACAACATCCTCAACATGCTCTACATGCAAACACTCAACACCCATATGAAAATATTCAATTGCATTCCCTCTTACTTTCAACCTCACAAATTAAGGAAAAATGAACTCGACATTTTCATAATTTACCTTATGCTCTTCTATCACTCCAACATTTACTTCATGCTCATCTTCATCTTCTACAGTCTTCTCACATTCCACTATTGCAGTCACATCCTCTTCATCCTCTTTAGTCATTGTCAATACAACTTTCTCTATTATTCCATTAAACAAGTGTTCAATCCTCTCAATCTCTTCCTCAAGAAATTGTCTCTCTTTGAGTAAGTGCACCAAGTTGTTGGTCCAAGAAGTGGCCACATCCAAAAAACTAAAATTTTCTACAACCTGTGTAGATTATTTGAATTTCAAAAACGTATGCTTGGAAAAATTGAGCCTTTGTCAAGCCTCATTAAAATAATTTTTAAAAATGTTCCTCATAACACGTGCAAGTTATGAAAATTTCTCATAATATGCATGAGTTATGAGGAGCATATAGGTTTTTTTAAAACTTGTGGATAGTGGCATATTACAATGCCAAAAATGGTGGAAAAACACTTTTTTGGTACGAAAAAGAGAAAAAACCAAGTGTGTTCCTTTTCCATTTGGGATTTTTTGGCATTTAGATCAATTTACAACCATGCCATGCCATCGAAGAGGTAAGAATTTATTGTTTTTATTATTTTTGTTTCAATTTAAATTGAAGTAGGGTTTGTTTAATTTATTTAATTTTTTTTTATTAATTTGATGTCAAAGTCTAAAAATAATCCCCGACCACAAAAGAGACAACAAAGACCTCTCTGTGCACAACCAACACAAGAAAACCCTAAAAATATTGTACATGAGCAACAAGAAAACCCTCAAGTCACTTCTCCACAACCAAAAAACCCTCAAAATATTGCTCCTCAACAACCACCATCACCCCAAAATTGTCTGTGTACTCCAATAGATAGTGTATAGGCAACACAAGATGATCTTATCAATCGCCTGACACAAAATACTACCCAAGTTTCTATATTAGTGAATAGGTTGAGGTGCTCTACTTAGGAGTGCCACTCATGCCTCACAACAACCCTAGAAATAATGGCCAATGGTGTGAATGAGGTATCTAAACAAGTTACAAAATGGGGTTCTTGGAGAAATAGATGTCGTGCATTTTATACATATGGGTTGTCATATGATGAGGTGAAAAGAAAGGGCATACGTAAAGATGACATATGTGCTCTTTTCACTGATCCTAGCACTAGTAATAGCCTACTTACTGATACGACTTAGTTTCTTATACATTGGTGTGTTCATGCTAGGATGAAAGAAGCTTTTTGGGATACGTGGTATATGTGTTAGAAAGTAAACTCCACTAGGATAACTGAGAGGGGGGTTGAATTATTTATACAATTAAAACCATTTTCATTATCTTTATTTGATCTGAATCATGTAAGCAATAATATCACCAACCAGATCTAAAGATAAACATACACAATAATACTAGATTTTGTTGACTAGGGAAACCCTTGATCAAAGGGAAAACTCCAGTGGGAATGATTCCCACAAGATGATGTACTAATATAAATATTCATTGTGATAGGATGGACTCTATTAGGAGTCAATGAAATATATTTATTACATATGATTCCCTGTTAGGAGACTTTGAATCCTTGTTAGGAGTTGTAAAGAAGACAGAAGGACCCACTATCCAAATAGTCTTAGTATTATCCTCACTGAATAATATAAGTAACCAAAACAACTGTCAACAACAACTTATTTTCCAAATATAGACCTTTGTAAGCTCTTCATGTCTCAATCACACCAATCTCTGCTCTGATCCAAAGATATTTGTTTTCAGGTTCACTTGATCTCATACATAAGTTTGCATCTTCCACAATGCAAAGATATGACTGTATATCACACACTTTCCATTCAAGGAATAATATTTTATTTATACCAAGTCCTAGATTAAGTTATTGAGTTGGCCTTGAGGCTTTCCCAATTTATAATTATAATATAGGACCATTTTAAGATATTACTTTACATGTTACTGTTAGGAATAAGCTGTCTCAACCTTGGATAATTCATATTCTTATTATTTGTTTTGTAAAATGTATTTCATTCAAATAATGTTGATGTGTCAGCATCTTGAATTGTGTGTAAGGAGATCATGGCTAAAACGGTTATGACAGATTCCTATGACACGTAAGAGCTATGTCAGGAAGATTCAATGATAGGTGAAGACATGTGGCAACTGATAAATTTGAGTACTGTACACTCTTCCCCAATCATGGGGTTCAGGGTTCCTATTTTCTCAAAGAATGGTAAAACCCTAATACGATTATCTTTGGGAGTAGCCCTAAAAAGTGAAGCGCATGATATAAGCTTTTTTAGGGTTGTGAAGAGAAGTGATGCGAGTGTATGGTTGGAATGTTTTTATGCTGTCGTGATTTGTCTTCAAGTTTTTGGAAATATTCTAAAAGAACTTGCATTGCAAGTGTATTGTAAGCTGTAATAGTTTTGATCAATACATTGTGCAGGTTTTGGAGTGCTGGGCTTTTTGCCGAAAGGTTTCCCCAGGGTATATCATTTTGTCATTCTCTATTTTTTTTGTATGCATGGTATGTGGTTGCAATATCTTTGTTAAAGTAGTTATGAATCTGAAATTGTAAGGATTTATAAGAATTTGCACAATACTCTCCTATAGAGATTAGCGTAGGAAGTTGTTTCCGCACCTGAGTTTCCTTACAGTTACATTACAATATTTTATCTTTTTTGTAATTACAATCAAACTTTCAGCTCACACTCTTTATAAATTTACACACACTTCTCATCTGACTTGGCACTCTTAACCACATCATCTCTGACTTGTCTTCATCCTCTGTCCAAGTCCGTTCAATCAGATTTCATCTCTGTTAGGAGATAAAAATCCAAACATTAGAAGCTTCTCTCTGCAAATGCTGTCTAAACACAGTCTTTAGTAAAACCTTCATATATCTATCCAAAATGCATACTTTTGTACACACTAAAATATGCACTTCTATGAACCATTACTTGCAAGGTTGCTCAAGAATGAGGCCTCACAAAGTGGCTCATAGCTCTCTATGCATGGAGTTGCAAGGGACTATTATATGTTTGCTCTCAGCTAGAGCTACAAGCTTGTGACCTTGCTAGTCAACCATACAATGAGAGATTCACAATGAAGACAAGGGCAACAATGCCAATATCTCCAAGAATCCAATATGTGATGCAATGCAATGCAACTAAAATGAAGATGTAAATGTGCAAGCTATGCTATGAAAATGGAAGTACAAACTAAGCTATAAAAGGAAATAGCAATGGATTTCAATGCCTCCTATTTAAACTATGTGAGCTTATTCTATCGCATAAAAAAAAACTAAGCTAATAATGCCATTATCATGCAACTATGAAAGCAAATATGCAACTACAATAAAATGCAACAAGTCTTCAATGTCTTCAAACTCCAAATGCACCTAAAACCTGCAGCATAACATTAGCATAAAACATGAGATATATAAATGAAGGAGAGAGCTCTCCTTTTATAAGAAATGAGGAGAAATGAACCATGGAGATTAAGAGGCAAAAGATCTTAATCAGCGGTGGAGCTTGAAAGAGGAGCAATCCGTGTGCACAAGTATCCTCCAATGAGAGTGAAGTGTTGACTTTTGAGCCTCATGTGAGACAAAAAGTGTTTTTTCCCTTTTTATAAAATAGGAATAATGCTTTATTTGTGCAACTTAGGATAAGAGGAAAGGTGGGCTTTTTATTTAATCAAAAAGGGGAGGAAATATTCCTTTTAATTAAATAAAGACTTAGGATAAATGGTTAGCCCAAGGATAAAAATCCAATATATAATCGAATTTAAGATTTGATCAAGAAATTGATAATGTTGATTATTGATAAAAATGATTCAGGATTGATAAATCAAATAAATGGGGCCCAAAGTCTAGGCGACCATTTTAGGGTGCATACATTTGCCCCTCTTTGACTAATGTGTGATCGATTTGGGAACACATGTAGTCAAAGAATGAAGTTGAAATGTGAGATCGATCTGGGATCACAAAACAACTCAGATATGAGGTCGATTCGGGATCACATCTGGACAAACATAAACAAAAGCTTAGACCAACACCATCGCTGCTAGGTGCAAATCAAGCTTTAGACAAAACTATCACCGTCGCTGCTAGGCAATAATCAATGTCTAAAAATGGGAGATAAGAATCTCAAATTTTGAGCAAAAGCTCACAAAAGATGTCTGAATCAGGAAAATCAAGGAAATCAGGGATGAGAATCCCATAGGTACTGCCCCCTCGGAATCGAAATCGAAATCAAGTAGAGAGGAGAAAAGCGAATCGATAAGGATTTGATCAAATCAGAATGAAATCACAATTGAAGGTAAGGATTAATGAGGTTAACCATTAGGCAATGAAACATGCCCCAGCCTGACTGAAAAGATGCAGTCAAATGTGAGAAATGAGGGAATGGAATGAATATGAATGAAAGACTAGAAGTTTGGAAGACAAGGAAAGATGACGAAATGACGATGCCCCAACAAAGATTAAAAGATTAGGCCTCAAAAGATCAGCCAACTACGCAGAAGGGGGGAAAATTTTGGAACGTGATTTTGACTATGAAGATGACCTTGAATTTTGATTTCAAGTCCGAAAATGGATCCAGGACGTCGAAATTAGCTAGGGGAGCAATTTTTGCGCAATTCTGAGGTGTTTTGAAAATTAGGTCAAAAAGTCAAAATGCTATAAAAGGGGTCAAAATGTCATTTTCAAAAATCATTTGTCTTTTAGTGATTTGAGAATTTTCAGAGCTTTAGAGAGAGAAAATGGCCCAGCAAGCAGGAGTTCCCGTCCACAGGCATCGATTCGAGCGCGCCCGGTTGCACAACCGGCCACCACACTATCCTGCCTCGGTATGTTTTCGAAAAAACTCAAACTTTTTGGTCATTTCTAGCATTTAATAGCTTTTTTAGCACATTTTTTTTTAAATTTTAAATTTCAAAATTTTGTGTTGGGCGAAATATCGCGCGATACTTTAGAAGTATCGCGCGCTTTGGGGAGAAGTATCGCGCGACCTTAGACACCAGTATCGCACGATACTGGGTGAAAGATCGCGCGATACTGGGCGAAGTATCGCTCGATATAAGGTTTATCGCCCCACTATAGGGAGAAGTATCGCACGATACTTCTCCAAAAAAAAGAATATCGCCCAATTAAAAAATTTGATATTTAACGTATTTTTGAGCAAAAATGACATGGGTCTAGACAATGTTACGTTTTTAAGATGTTTTATACTGAGTTTTTGGACATCCATCATAATATGTGCTAACAACGAGCTTGGTTTTGGCTTGCAGGAGGGTTTTCTGGCGCTCATCATCAGAGCACCGAAGGTGACAGGATTACGGTGTGTTCGAGATCTGGATGATCTGGGCAATGCCGACCTCAGGGCGATGGGATTCCGGTATCTGTTGTGGTATCCGTATATCCGAGTAGATCATGGGTTGTTGACTACGCTGGCCGAGAGATGGCACAGCGAGCACAACACCTTCCACCTTCGTACAGGCGAGGCATCCATCACACTGGAGGATGTCTATAGGATCCTCCGAGTTCCATGCCACGGAGAGCCTGTAAGTATAATCATATTTTTAAGATAGTCATGTAAAATGTAATGTTTCCAAAAGATGAAAACTAACATGATTTATGTGTTGTCACAGGTATACTATGATCAGGATGTCACTGAGGGGCGTCGGTTGATTCAGGAGATGTTTCAGGATGTGACTATCCTGGACAGGCATGTCAGCTGGGAGCGACTGCTTGATGACTTTGGCAGAGATTATCCAGTGCCATGTATTGTGGCATCTATCATTTCACAGATCCTGATGACTGATCGCAGTCAGAAGGGATTCCTGCTCGGATGGGGCAGGTTATTGGTAGACTTGGTAGGCAGGCCCCAACGGATGGCATGGGGGCCTGCGATCCTGGCAGAGATGTATCATGAGCTGCACAAGATCATCTACAGGGACGGTCGGACATGGGCATGTGGTGCCATCCTGGCACAGGTATGGGCATGGGAGCACATTGCTGTGGTGCGCCCTAGGGTTCAGCCGAGGGAGAGGAGGTACCCCTTCATTTACAGGTACATCAAGTTTATATCACATGCCCATTCTGGGGATGTGACGTACTACAAATGGATTCTGGATGAGATAGCCTCATTCACATGGAGGCCGTACAGGGAGGTTGAGGTTTGGGGGGATGCCGCAGATGAGTTGAGCTACATGCTGTGCAGTCGGCCACTGGTAGGTCAATATGCGGAGATCGTGGAGAGATTTTGCATCAGTCAGGTGTGGCGGCAGTTTGGGAGGCAGCAGCGAGTCTCGACAGAGACTACCACTTATGCCAGGGCCAGGGATGAGGAGGGACATGGGTGGCTACCCATGTTAGATTATCAGCAGGCTGTCGCAGAGACAGCAGCTATCAGGGGTGAGCCTTGGGATTATTTCCCAGATGTGGCAGACGCAGGGGCTGATGGAGCCTACAGATCAGAGCGGCGGAGGGTACCATTCCCTCGATTTACAGTACCAGATGCACAGATGTCAGCGCTGGGGGGAGATGGAGGAGACGGAGGAGACGGAGGAGAGGAGGGAGGGGATGGAGGAGATGGCAGGAGGGGGAGAGGGAGGAGGATGGAGAGAGGAGAGGGGTCGAGATCAGGTGGCTGAAAATGGTCACAGGGACAGAGATCGGCCACACCTGAGGAGGAGGCGAGACCAGCTCACCGACAGGCAGAGGTACAGCAGGAGCAGCCTGCGGGGGGAGAGGACCTGAGAGCCCAGATACAAGCTCAGGAGGTAGAGATACAGCAGCTGCGGACCACTATAGCTATGAGAGATTAGCAGCTCCTGGATCTGAGGGTAGAGTGGGATCAGCAGATAGCTGATCTCAGAGTAGAGATAGCACGCCGTGAGGCGATGGCACAGGTCGAGGCACTGGAGCTCTGACGGGAGTCAGCGAGGGCTGCCTATTATCATGGGTTATATCTGCAGGCCGTCCCAGAGGGTGAGAGAGCACCATCATATTCTCAGTGGGCAGGGGTATCAGACGTGGTACTCGATAGGAGAGCTATGCCTCCTCCACCACCACGAGCTCCTCACGAGGGTGGTAGCGAGTCTTAGGGTTAGGTCTTAGATGTTTGGACATATTTTGAGACTTTTGATCCAGATTTTGGGATCTCATATTGGATATCATGACATTGTATATGAGATTACTAGATGTTTGATATATCATGTGTATTTGTCTCACTTGTGATGGATGTATTAGTTTATGTATATTGTCTTGTCATTTTGCTCAAAAATGCTTATGTATGTGCTTATGTATGTTCTCTCTCATAGTTGTATGTTTAATTCTCATATGTATGATGTAGACTTATGTTTCTTGAAAATGACAGTTTGTGATATAGATATGATGACGTGATTAACCCCTTGTGATGAACAGGAACAGGTTCGAGATGAAAAAGACAAGGAGCGAAAGATATGATCAAGAAGAAGAGAAGGTGAGCGCAGTTGACCGATAGGTCCACGTAGGATGAAAAGGAGAGCTCTTTCCATATGCAAAATGCAAGACTAGACTAACATGAACCTAAAAATGCAAGCTACTATGAAAGTGGTTGACTTGCAAGGTCACAACACTTATAGACATCTAATTATCATCATCGAGCGTTATTGGTAGTGTCGTAAGATCATACAATGCACACTAGCGTAACTATGTGGATATGAATATGATCTTTATTAGATAGAGATGTGGGAATCTCTCCTAGGCATCAAAGACATATAGGTCCAGATGACTAATGCAGTGAGATTACCTAAGTTTGATATGGCGAGATTATGCTTGTATCAAGACACATGAAAGTCAGGATAACTAAAAGCATGCACTCGCAAAACAGTCAAGGATAATACCTTGTCAATCCATAGTGTCAAGTAAGACCAGCATAAATGCTCATGACAGTTAGGATCAACAAAATATACCCACAAGTAGATAAAGAAATAAAACATGTTCTCATACCCTCAGTCTTCTAGCTATGCATCATCGAAAACTTCTCAGGGAGAGACCACTCATCAAAGAAATCTTTATAGACAGCACACAAAGAAAAATAAAGTCAACATATCTCAACGAGTTGATTGTTTAAGTGCATGTGTGTTGGTCATAGAGTCAAACTCTGGTTATCACATCTGCAAATGAGAAATATCGCATCATACTTAGACTATTGGGTAAGACATCTGATAAGTGTTAAGAAACACTCGACGCAAGGGTAGTGTTGAAAAACACTATTTGGGGTGGTGTTGAAAAACACCTGTTGTGAAATGCCCCAAGAGACAAACGCACCTAAAGGACCAATGCTAACAGTTATGCCCCCTAGACAAAGACAAAGACCAATTCCAGACTAGGCCAAATAAGGTCAAGGCATGACGGAGAAAGGCTAAGTGTCGAGGATGCATGCTAACAAACAGGGGTGCAAAGGCCTCAAGTAGCGCCTGTTTCTAGGTTTTCACCACTTGGAATCTTTCTTTTTTTTTTCTTTTTTTTTTGGATTTTTGCTTTTTTTGAATATTTTGATTTTTTTGTATTTTTTTAGGACTTTTTATACTTTTTAGGATTTTTTTCAGCATCATATATCAATTTTTTTGGTATTTTTTTTAGGATCAATAAGATATATACAAAGGATGCCCCCTAGACAGAACGGGCATCAAGGATAGAACTTCTTAAGGTGCACAATGTTGATGGGATCAGGGAGCTGTTCTCCATCAGGATCTGACAGTAAATACGTACCAGTACCAAAAGTAGCTGTGATGACATATGGTCCAAGCCAGTTAGGTTCAAACTTGCCCTTTTGCTCTCTGTTTTGTTGGTTCTTAGGATTTTCTCGTAAAACAAGATCACCTATTTGAAATTCTCTAGGGTGAACCTTCTTGTTGAATGTCTTGGACATACGCTTCTGATACACTCTCATATGATCAAAGGAAGCCTTACGCTTCTCATCTAGAAGTTCTAGTTCCTGCAACCTCATGGCGCGATAATCCTCATCTGTAACCAAACCTTTGAGTGAGACTCTAAGGGATGGGATCTCGACTTCTAAAGGCAATATTGCTTCAGCGCCATAGGTGAGAGAGAAAGGAGTGGCTCCTGTAGGTGTGCGAATGCTTGTTCGGTAAGCCCATAGTGCTGGATTGATTTGTAAGTGCCAATCCCTACCATTCTTGTGTACTGTTCTATGAAGAATCTTAAGAATGGTTTTGTTAGAAGCTTTTGCCTGTCCGTTTCCCTGTGGAAAGTAGATAGAGGACCAATGTTGCTTATTTTAAACTTTTTGCATAGGTGTTTTAGGTCCTTATTCTTAAATTGACCTCCATTGTCAATAATGATCTCAGAAGGCACTCCAAATCGGCAAATGATATGATTCAAGATGAACAAAGAAATGGTCCTTCCTAAAGCAACAAAAAGTGGTACAGCCTCCACCCATTTTGTGAAGTAGTCAGTGGTAGTAATAATGAACTTGTGTCCACCTGATGAGTTGGGATGAATCTGCCCAACCAGATCAAAGGCCCAGCGCTGAAATGGCCAATGAGAAACAGAAGGAATCAGCTCCCTACCCGGAGCATGAATCAGGTTGCCGTGTTTCTGACATTTTTTACATGACTTAGCAAAGGTGACTACGTCCATCTGCATTGTGGGCCAATAATATCCTGACCTAAGCAACCTTCGGGCCATGGCAAGACCATTAGAATGTCCACCACAAATGCCCTTGTGGATGTCAGCTAATGCTTGGTTGGATTCCTCCTTTTCCAAGCACCTAAGGAGTGTCCCATCTAAACCCCTCCTATATAAGTCACCAGAGATGAGGGTGTGGCGAGAGGCATTACGGATGAGGTTTTGGCGTTCAGAGCGGGTGAATGTGTCAGGGATGATGCCATCATGAAGGTATGAATAGATAGCACCATATCGGGAAGACTCGTGTGTGATAATGGCACAAATGACACGGCTTTCAAATGAGTCAAAGATGGGATGGCGTAGTTCTTCCACCAGGAATTCAAATCTGGATTCATGTGTCTCCAACTGAAGAAGTGAAGCTAATGTAGCCATGGCATCTGCAGCTTTGTTCTCTGTCCTAGGGATTTGTTGGAACGTCACAAAGGTGAAATAGCATCTCAAAGAATCAACCATCTGTTTATAGGGTATCAATTTTTCATCCTTGGTTTGATACTCTTCATTGACTTGGTTGATGATTAACTGAGAATCCCCAAAGACATGTAATTCTGTGATATTCCATTCTATAGCCATTCTCAAGCCATTAGTTAAGGCTTCATATTCTGCAATATTATTGGTACATGGGAATAATAATTTGTAAGACTTCGAAATGTTGTACCCATGTGGAGAAACAAATAACACTCCAGCACCTGATCCATTTTGCATGCGGGAGCCATCAAAGAACATTGTCCAAGTGCGAGTAGTGGTATATAAGATGTGTTCATCTGGGAATTCCACTTGGACTGGCATACTATCCTGGATTGGAAAATCAGCTAATTGGTCAGCAATATCTTGCCCTTTTATTGCCTTCCTTTCAACGTACTCTATGTCAAATTCAGTGAGGACCATCATCCATTTAGCAAGTCTACCCGTCAGGGCAGCCTTACTAAGCAAGTATTTAAGGGGATCAATTTTGGCAACCAAATGTATGGTATGAGCAAGCATGTAGTGGTGCAACTTTTGAGAAGCGAACACCACCGCAAGGCAAGACTTCTCAATATTATTGTAATTGATCTCATAAGAGACTAGAGTACGGCTGATATAGTAGATGGCCCGTTCTTTCCCAGTATCATCTGTTTGAGCCAATAATGCTCCCAGGGAAGTGTCTGTAGCTGAAATATATAGGATCAATGGTTTCCCTGGAATAGGAGGCATTAAGATCGGAGGATTAGCCAAGTATTGTTTGATCTGATCTAGGCTCTTTTGACAATCCTCGTTCCAAACACAAGAAGCACCCTTATGCAATGTCTTGTTGAAGGGTTGCGCTCTATCTGCAAGCTGAGAAATAAACCTCCTAATTGATTGAAGACGTCCCTGAAGACTTCTCATTTGGCTGATATTTCGAGGGGGTGGCATATCTAGGATTGCTTGGACCTTTTCGGGATCAACCTCGATACCTTTTGCTGATATTATGAATCCTAAAAGTTTGCCTGAGGTGACGCCAAATGCGCACTTCTTTGGATTCAATCTGAGTTGAAATTGTTCCATACGATCTAGAATTACTTCCAGATCATTGAGGTGTGTGTCCCTTTTTCTTGATTTTGCCAGGGTATCATCCACATAATCTTCCATATTTTTGTGCATCATATCATGAAAGATAGTTGTCATAGCTCTTTGGTAGGTTGCTCCTGCATTCTTTAACCCGAATGGCATGACATTCTAGTAGTAGGTTCCCCATGCACATGTGAATGCTATTTTCTCTTGGTCTTCAGGAGCTATTTTGATTTGATTATACCTCGAGAAACCATCCATTAGGGAATATATATCATAGCCCGCCGTCATGTCCACTATCATGTCAATGTTTGGAAGTGGAAAATCATCCTTTGGGCAGGCTTTGTTTAGATCTCTAAAATCTGTGCAGACACAAATGGACCCATCATGTTTGGAGACCGGTACTATGTTTGAGATCCATTCTGCATAATTGATGGCTCTAATAAATCTAGCTCTCAAAAGTTTTTCTAATTCTCCTTTGACAAGTAGAGCTATATGTGGATGCATTTTTCTTAATCTCTGTTTTACTGGCTTGACTCCTGGAGCTATAGATAAGTGATGCATTATGAGATTCGTGTCAAGCCCTGGCATGTCTGAGTAGGTCCATGCAAAATTAATTTTCTTTTTCTGTAAAAATTGTACATATGCCTTGGTCTCTTCGTCTGATAAAGACTGAGCAAGATGGACTATCTGAGGATTTTCTTTTGTGTTTAGATTGACCGACTTTGTTGGTTCAATCAATATTGATGATCTATCCTGGAAATAACTCGGCAAGTTATTAAGTACCCCATCCTTAGGTGCCTCAGAGAGGTTTTCACCTTTGGATGCGTCATTTCTTTTTACTATTTTTGGTTCTGACACCGCCACAAAGTGGTTTTCGCCATCAGACCTATTTTTCTTTTTCTCTTTTGTTTTGAGACTGAGGTACTTAATATCAAGCTCTGTCATGCTGGTGGTTGGTTCACTGGTGGAAGAAGCCACGGGTTCGAGAGCATTCAGATAGCAAGCAATTTCGTAATCATTATGAAATGTGAGGAATGTGGGCTCTTGGTGGCGCTGAGACCAGTCAATCAGGTCAAAGTGAATAAGGGGTAAGTCAATGGTAGGTTCGATGTTGTTAATGCGAAAGGTGTCATCTCTGGTGACCATATAATCAGAGTTCATCAAGTCGTCTCCTAAGATACCTAAATTAGGACTCATCCTATCAAATGAAGCGTCGTCTACTAAAGCGATTTGAGGAGGGCAATCCTCTAGTCTGACACTAGGATCGTTAGTCGCATCGGGTTGGGTGCTATAGGCATGGATAATATCCACGTCTAGATCAATTGTTGCGTCTAAAAGTGAATCCCATTCATATTCATGGGAGTCTGTCTCTGAGTCATCATTTAGGCCTCGTGATGTAGAAGCCTCAAGGTTAGGAAGGGTTTCCCCCTCTCTAGTGCTAGTATTGGTACTATCCGTCGCAGCTAGGACAGTAACACTTTCCTTGGTCGATCTAGAAGTCATACAATCACTATTTGTCGTAGCTGGGATAGTAGGACTATTAAGCATCAAATCTATGGAATCTCCCCAAAGGAGATTCGTTGAGGGCACCCAATCATCAGACACATCTTGTTGGTTGGAAAGATCAGGCGTATAATTTGCATCACTGTCACTGTCCGTCGCAGCTGGGACAGGGATACCTTTCTTCTTCTTATTCTCAAAACCTAAGCCGACCATGGACTTATTTTTTCATCCAAAAAGAGCATGATCAAGAGGCTCAGCTTTAGCGTCCAGCCTATGACTAAGGGGACCAAATCCCGGATATCCCATATTTTTACCAGTGTATACCCTTTCCCATAAGTTTCAGGTGAAGGAGCAAAATTCTCATTATGTTTGTATTTCTCCTCGCAATATATCCAATCCCTTACAGCAACTTCCTCTTTCTCTTCTTGAATGGGGACCGAAGACTCAACAAATTTCCCAAATAATGTCATTGCTGATGACGAAGGCTTCACATTTGGGGAGGGTCTCCCATAAGACCTAGGAGAGATTGGCATTTTTGTAAAAGAATCAATCTTATAATCTCCCATCCCAAGGTCCATGGTCTTGAATTTCTGCTTGCATTGTTCAAGTGAACTACTAGGACTGTCAGCTTCTCTATTCAAAGGTACATGTGATCCCGCAGAAATGTTATTAACTGATAGAGCACTGTCTCCAGGGATGCAAATTTCTACACCATTATGGGGAAACTTAACACACTGGTGATATGTCGATGGGACTGCCTGCATTTCATGAATCCATGGCCTACCTAGCAAAATGTTGTAGGCTAGAGGTCCAACATCAACAATTTGGAATAGTATGTCTTTTTCTACGGGACCAATACGAATAGGCAAAACAGCCAATCCCTTAGAACTTCTTTCTGCTTCGTCATATGCTTTGATTTTGATTCTTTTCTTTGTGTCAATGACGTTCTCGGAATACCCTAGCGCTAGCAGCAAAGTCAGGGTACAAATATTGAGCCCCGCACCCCCATCTATCAGTACATGCCTAACACGGGTTTTATGAATCATGACCTCGATGTGTAAGGCCAAATTATGTGGGTGACTAATGGATTTGTCATCTTCTTCTGAGAAGGTGAGGAAATGAGGGCTAGCCAAATGGTTGACCATGTTTTGGAATTGGTCAATATCTAAGTTATTAGGGACATTGGCTGCTCGCAAAGCATCCTCGAGGACGCGCTTGTGCTTAGGAGATAATTCTAAAAGCTCAAAAATGGATATCTGAGCGGGTGTACGTTGTAGCTGGTCAATAAGATTATAATTGGAATCAGGACCAACAACAGATTTGGGAGGAGCACCTTTGGACACGGGCTGTTTAGACTTGCTAGTGCTAGGACCTTTGATGATAATGGGTGCTTGGGCCTGACCCCTAGTGACAGCATTGAGGGACTGGGGCATTCCTTGTGAGTGAGGACCTCTTATCACCACAGCGGGTCTTTCATTAGTCATAGGAATTGAGTCCACATTATGTCCATAAGGATCTTTCTTTCTCACCATGTTGATATTATTGTCAGCCACTTCAAGCATGTTAATCACATTATCAGCATGTGTGTATGTATAGTTAATAGCCGCCTTGCCATTCTTACTGCTAGAATTCTCTCCTTTTTCATATTTAGGCAAGGGCTCTTTAAAGGCTTTATGGTCTGCATTAGTAGTTAACCCATCCACTTGTAATTGTCCTTTCTCAATAAGGTCTTGGACAAGATGCTTGAGTTTAAAACAATTTTCTATGTCGTGTCCAATCCCATTATGGAAAACGCAAAAAGCCTTAGCATCCCACCAATGAGGTAAAGGATTTGGTATTCGATGTTTTGTAGGATCCTATGGGTGCACCAAATTATGAGCAACTAATGTCTTAAAAACATCTGCATAGGATTCTCCCAATTTAGTAAATTGTCTTTTGTCCGTTTTAGATCTCTTTTGATACTTAGGTTTGTCTTGTTGCATTGACGATGTTTGCAACTTCATAGCTTGAACTGCATGAGAGAGGTTAAGAACTCCTTCATTTTTGACCTGAGATGAATCAACAACTCCGTCGTTGACGACTTGCTTGTTTTTGTTCCAATAAGAGTTCTTTTTGTCCTTGTTACCATTAGTATTGTTATTTTGGCTATTGTTGTTATTTGTTGGTTTAGCCAAAATTCCTTGTTCTTTTAGGACATCCTCAATGCGACATGCCACCTCTACCATAGTATCAAAGGAATTAAATGGGATTTTCTTGACTTCATATTTGAGTTCTGGTATTAAATTGTTCACAATGATATCAATTCTCTCTTCTTCAGGGATTGTCCTTGGGTATTTCAAACACAATCGCCTCCATCGTTGTAAAAAGGTGACAAAAGATTCCCCTTGATTTTGTTTAAGTTTACACAAATCAAGCATTGTGATCGACCTAGATAAGTTGTAAGCGAAATGCTGAACAAATCTTTGGACAAGTTCTTTAAATGTCTTTACTGGAGGGGAAAGGTTGGTGAACCACTCCATGGCTTGACCTTTTAAACTCCTTGGGAATAATCTCAGCAAGTAGGAGTCTTCATGGTGAAAGGAAAAGCTCATTATGTAGAATTGTCGAACATGGT
The DNA here is from genome assembly GCA_027943335.1 of Chamaecyparis obtusa. NCBI lineage: Eukaryota > Viridiplantae > Streptophyta > Pinopsida > Cupressales > Cupressaceae > Chamaecyparis > Chamaecyparis obtusa. The sequence goes on along the minus strand of BSBK01003228.1, from coordinate 1,630,468 downwards.
CGTGAGGGTCACCAATGCCATCATATTTGTCGTATGTTGGGAATTCAACTTTCTTAGGAAATTCTACCATCACCACACTTTTGTCAATGGGGTTAGGACATATGGAGTCCAAATGAAATGTGCTCTTGGGAGCCTTCATTCTGTCTATATCCTTTTGCATTTGTAAGATCACCTCATCAGTTGAAGGATTCTGTTTCTTGATCTTTTGGTGAACATCAAAATTATATGGAACTTTAGCACCTTTGTTGATAAGACTTTCCAAGAATTGGTCTTTGTTTTGTTCCACATATTGCTCCACATAGGCTTGAAAGGATGGTTCTTGTTGCATAGTCATGAAGTCCATATGATCAAATTTAGCATAACTGCCTCCATGTTGTGAGCCATGATGTGCTCGTTGGGAGGGTTGCTTTGAATGTCTATGAGACGACTGTCTCCTATGATGGTCATATCTTGAAGTCCTTCTTCCTCTAGGACTTGGGGATCGTGAGGGTGTCTTTGATCTTCTTCGAGGGCTAGGGGAAGGGGTAGATGGGGGCGAGTTGATCCCACTATTGGCTCCCCTCCCGTTAAATCGACTTTGGAGTTGTTGTGCATAGAGTCTATCTTCTTCTTCTTGGGCGACTCTTTTCTGTATATCCAACAATGCACGTTCCTCTTCCTCTAGTTGTCGGAATTTTTCCTTTTTAGCAGCCTGTTCATCTAAGTAGGCTTGCTTCTCTCTCTCAATGCTTCTCAACCTTGTATTTGCATATCGAGAAGTGTCTTTAAGTGGGGAGGTTTGTCTTGAATTCCTTATTGCATTAGCTGCATTGATATGATGATCACTAGATTCGTTGTTCTGGTCTTCGTGTTGTGACCCTGAATCTGAGTGAGCTTGCTTATGCTGTCTTTCAGCTCGTTGATGAGCATCAAAATACCTTGCGTTGTTAGGAGGTGACCCGGGTGGACTGGCATGAGAAGAACCACCATACTCTCTTCTGTGTCGTTGAAAGATATCCTCGAGAGTTTGATTCATGGCTTCTCTTTGTTGTCGGGTGAAAGTGTAACTCATGTCCATACTTGATGAAAGTGGTATGAAAGAGGTGCTCACTTCACTAGGGTTAGCTCTCGGATTGAAACAAACCTTGGATTCACTCTTAGGAGATTGGTCAAAAAGGGGTCCTTTTCCCTTAGGTTGTCGACGAGTCTTGATAGGTGGTAACTGGCTAAAGGCAACAGGGGGTCGCTTCCCTTGATTAACTTGGTACCTTGTCGTAACTGACATGAAAGAGAGATATTCTCAATGATAAGGTGACCTTTCAAAGTGTCAACACCAAACTAGGATAATCGAAGTCCTTTTACTGTCCAGAGAGAAATGAAAAAAGAAAAAAAAGAGGGCTTTACCAACACTGTCAAAGAGGTGCTTCAAATCAAAGGGTGACTACCCTTGCACTTTTGAATCAGGAGGTTGGACTGGGCCAAAAGATAATTGAAATAAAAGCGATTTGGACAATAAGAGAACTAAAATTTTCCCAGAATATAGCTAACAATTTTAAAGCTGGACCTTGGCACCAAGAATGTCTTTCTAACTTGACAATTATTCCAAAGTGACTTTGTAAATCAAATGATGCTATCCCGGAGAACTAAGAACCAGAAATTTAGAGTCAAGACAGATCTCAAACGTCAGGGTGAGAAGCCTGCTCTAAGACCTAGCCTAATTGACAGCAACTGAAACTGACCAAAATTTAAGCATGACAAAAATGAACCAGGCGATATACTCCAGGCTACTGGGGCGATAAACCTATACCCGTGTGATACTTCGTCCTAAGACAGGCGATACTTCTTAACACTAGCGGGCGATATACTTCAGGCAGGTCGGGCGATAGTCCGTCAGGGGTGAACTATCGCGCGATATTTCTCTTCAAAGGGGGCGATATTTCTAGCATGCGCGAAGTATCGCACGATACTTCGCCTTATAGGGCACGATACTGTTGCAGAATTATTTAACTCTTGACCAGAATTGTGTGGAATTTGCATTTTTGGGTCTGTTTGGTCAAAATTTTCAGTCTAAGGGTTGATGTTTTTGATTTCAGTCACGGTATCAGCAGAATTTCGATAGGTTTGCAAATAGCAAGGGATCAAAACATGGTCTCAAACACTTGAAACAAGGGCAAAAGCAACCTTGCCAAGACAAACACTTGTGATATCAAAATTGAAACAACACCCTATGAATACTACCGATTGTTTGTATGTAAGAACGTTTGCACTGGTATCACACAATCGAAAACACTTCAAGCAAATCTATCCTAGAAAGTCAAGGCTCAATACTTACCAACTTAGCCCATAACTTGATGCCCCCTCGCCTCACACCAAGTGGTTACCCACAAGAGATGTTGGCTTTGTCATGGAAATGTCAAAATGACACAACCAAAGGGACACATATGGTGAGTATCTTAAGGTGATCCGGGTAAACCACTTAGATCAATCCTTGCACTAAGAAGATAAGCAGCTAAAAGAGGGTGGCTTCTATCTAATGGTTCTTAATAAGGATTTCTGTTCACAACACCCCTCTTGCTCCTCATAAAGGACTAGGACCTCGCGGCCTCAAGAGTAACTTAAGCATTCTTGTTCAATGTTTTCCTCATGGTCGCAATCCCATGAGCTACTCACACCAAATGAAGACAAGTGTTATGTCTATCAAGGTTTTTGGTGTCCTTGATAGCCTTGAGATTATAGTGAGTTGGAATCACTTGCCACCAAGGAGAATGATGACAAGGTTGTCCCCACTTGAGTCGTTCCTCTTGATTGCTCAAGAGCAGGCCCGCTAAAGGATTCCTAAACTAAACAAAAATGGATCAAATCTTGAGGTTCAAAGTTTTTTATTCACCACAAGGATGAAGAGCATACTCCCCTATCTCAAGAATCTCTCCCAAACACACCAAGCAAAGAGATTCAATTACTCCCTTGCTTCCAAAACCTTAAGATGGGTCAAGATTTTCTGATTCACCTAAAGGTGAAGAGCATACTTCTCCTACCACCTCAAGATCCCTTTCACAAGGTATTAAAATTCCTAACACAATTAGTGAATGCCACACTTGAAAGGAAAGTAAATGACAAGCAAGAAATGAAAAAAAAAAAAAAAAAAATTATGCTTGGGCAGCCCTGCAAAAACTGTTAGTAGCCCTCTTTGACATGCGTTTTTAGCAATTTTCAAACAAAGGAGAGCACCTACAAACACAACTTGTTAAACCCACAATGTTAGCAAAATCAAAATCCAAATGTAAATGTGCAATAATCTGATGGATTCAAGCTAAAAGATGCAGGTTAGACCTATCTAAACAAAGCAAAACAAAACAGCAAGCTAAAATAATCAAATTCGGACAAAAAAAAGTGAAAGCGCAAGTCTCTGTCAGATCAGGCGATATTTCTCAGTCTTCAACAGTATCGTGCGATACAGTTTCCTATAGTCGGGCGATACTTCTCAGTCGAGCGATACTTCGCACGATGACAGGTGATACTTCGCCCGATATCAGGCGACAGAAGTCAATATATGCGTGCGATACTCTTTCCGAGTGAACTATCGCGCCAAGACAGGAAGTATATCGCGTGATATTTCTGAGAAGTGTCGCGCGATAATCTGAGACAGAAAACCAGAGATGCAGATTTTTCCAAAAATTAATCCGAAAATGATGAAAAATGCATCAAATGAAAGGACAAAGCTATCTACTCTGCCCCACGGTGGGCGCCAGAAATGTACACACTAAAATATGCACTTCTATGAACCATTACTTGCAAGGTTGCTCAAGAATGAGGCCTCACAAAGCGGCTCATAGCTCTCTATGCATGGAGTTGCAAGGGACTATTATATGTTTGCTCTCAGCTAGAGCTACAAGCTTGTGACCTTGCTAGTCAACCATATAATGAGAGATTCACAATGAAGACAAGGGCAACAATGTCAATATCTCCAAGAATCCAATATGTGATGCAATGCAATGCAACTAAAATGAAGATGTAAATGTGCAAGCTATGCTATGAAAATGGAAGTACAAACTAAGCTATAAAAGGAAATAGCAATGGATTTCAATGCCTCCTATTTAAACTATGTGAGCTTATTCTATCGCATAAAAAGAAACTAAGCTAATAATGCCATTATCATGCAACTATGAAAGCAAATATGCAACTACAATGAAATGCAACAAGTCTTCAATGTCTTCAAACTCCAAATGCACCTAAAACCTGCAGCATAACATTAGCATAAAACATGAGATATATAAATGAAGGAGAGAGCTCTCCTTTTATAAGAAATGAGGAGAAATGAACCATGGAGATTAAGAGGCAAAACATCTTAATCAGCGGTGGAGCTTGAAAGAGGAGCAATCCGTGTGCACAAGTATCTTCCAATGAGAGTGAAGTGTTGACTTTTGAGCCTCATGTGAGACAAAAAGTGCTTTTTCCCTTTTTATAAAATAGGAATAATGCTTTATTTGTGCAACTTAGGATAAGAGGAAAGGTGGGCTTTTTATTTAATCAAAAAGGGGAGGAAATATTCCTTTTAATTAAATAAAGATTTAGGATAAATGGTTAGCCCAAGGATAAAAATCCAACATATAATCGAATTTAAGATTTGATCAAGAAATTGATAATGTTGATTATTGATAAAAATGATTCAGGATTGATAAATCAAATAAATGGGGCCCAAAGTCTAGGCGACCATTTTAGGGTGCATACAACTTTCATACACACTCTTAACTTTAATATCAAGACATACTATGGATCATAATACCAAGTACACCTAGGCTAATCATCTATCCTCAAACCGTGCGAAACCAAACTTTGCATGCTACACTGCTAGTCTTCATAGAATAACCAGTATGTTGACATCAATCAAAAACTCTATCATAAATGCAACACACAATCACTATAACATGTATCCAACACTACTAGGATACTCCCCCATAGGAATACCATCAACATTCATGCTACCAATATGGTCTTTGTCTAACCACCTTGTAATAATTGAGAGGTCCCTCTATATTTTTTGAGAAATTCGTATTGTAAGTTTATCCTCAGCTTGAAGCTGAATTACTTTGAAATCTGAAAGTTCTAGGGTAGATGGAGAGGCTCTACATAGGATAGAACTGGGGCTTGTAGGGTGGTAGAACCACAACATAAGAGTCATGTAGCTAAAAAAACTATGGTTCACATCATGATCCTAGTAGTCCTAAAGGAGTCTATGGAGTTACAGACTCTTCAGACAGCTACATCATTAACTGATGTCATTGTTCAACATGGAACATAGGTAGTCAGACCAGGGGATGGATCAACACCTATGCCACCTCCATCATCATCAAATGCACCATTTGGCTTAGCCAAACCCATTGAGAATATGTGCCCCAGCTTCCAGAGTATATTTGTTTGGGTAGATACTAATGCAAATGAGGATGGTTCAACATCCCATTCATGTAAACATTGGGGAGCGTAGATGCCATTCTTCCATTACATAGAATGTGGCCTTCACTGATGACCTGATGACCATGGTGTTTTCTGAAGAGCAGACGCATATTTGTTTATTTGTGTTTTGACATGTTATTAATTAATCATCTAAATCTTATAAAAGTAAATAAATTTTTATTTATAGAATAATTTAAATTAATACATGAATAATATGCATTGCAGGATGCAACAGGTGGTACAAGCACACCACAGAGTGTTTTTTCAACTTCACATACACAGGTAGATTCAACACCCGAGGTAAATATTTTTAAATATTGTTAAAGATATAATAATACATTGGTTTTAAAATATCTTTTGTTAATATGTAGATTTATTTGGTATTTTACAGGGCTTGTCAAGGGATCAAATGTCCCAAGTTGATGATGACATGTTTTTGGCCATTGACTTTGTCTTACAAAGATTTGTAGTATCATATTTAGCACATCTTATATTTACAATTTTAATTCAACCCATGCAGTATCATATTCATTTCTCTTATGTTAATTTTGTTTATGTTAGGTTGCCCCACTTGGCCCGAGGACATCTCGTGTGCAAAAGGCATCTTCCAGCACACTGAAACAAAAAAAGATATCCTTGGGGACACCTAAACGACAAAATGTTATTCAATACAAGTTAATTTTATTTTTTGAAATGTATTATGATTAAACATGTACATGTAGATATTTATGAATGCACCTGATTTATTTTTTCTATATACAGAAATAATTGTCATTCACAAAATTAATAAATGCACCTAATGTTGTTGAGGTTCAAGAGAAGGAAGAGGTAGCATTTTAATATTCACTTTTGATTGCATTCTTATTTGTTTGAAATATCTAAATCCTTCCTCTATTACTATGACATATGTTATGATTTTTCATACAGGAAATGGGCATAGCTACTTCATCGGCGATCATGTCTCCTAAGAGTACAAGAGAACCATCTAAGGCTCTAGTATTTATTTTTTCTATATATGTTAAACATATGTGTTTAGATATGAGTATATGCATTTTTAGTTTTTTATTGTTTGTCAAAAACTTTGGGAACTATTAACTTGTATTAATTGTCTTTTACCTATTACAAATCCCTTCACAAATTCTCACAGATCCTTTACCTTTCCATTTCGTTAGGAGTCTCAATCATCAAAGAGGAGGTCCATCACAATAGAGGGAAGAGGTATGTATGTCTTCTTAGTTGAAACCCTCTAGTCAACTCCTTTTGGATTGATTTCTTGTTTTTTAGAAGCCCTAATTCCTCTCTCTATGACTCTAACATATCTTATCACTTACCATACAGGAAAAGATTGTAACTAATTCATTAGTGGTTGTGCATCCTACAAGAATAGGAGATCCATCTAAGGCTCTAGTATGCCTTTTTTTTTAGTCCATGCAATTTTAGTTTTTTAGTGTTTCTTGACATATATGTTATTAATTTGTATTAATTTTTTTTTACTTGTTACAGCCCCCTTCACGACTTCACATGGATCATCTACCTTTCCTCATAAGGTGTCTCATTTGTTAGAGTAATTAGTTAGTTTTATTACTCTTTTTTACTTAAGTTATCTCTTAGGTACATTATAATTAATATCTTTATTAATTATAATGTGCAACCTAGCTTTTCTAGTTTTAGGGTTTTGTTCACCTTTATAGGTTGAACCTTGTAATTTTTTTTTAATTAGATTGGAATACAATTTCTCTCACACCGCTGAGATTTTCCAAGCTTTGCTTTTTGTGTCTTCTGCTTCCTTCTAGCAACAGGTCATTTGCATGCAGGTGTTCTTGGCGAACTGTGAAGTTAGATTTCTCAAATTCTACATGGTATCAGAGCTTCCCTATTGCTGCCTGTTCTGGTTTTTTTGAAGCAATTTTTGAGGTTAAGGGTTTCAAGTTTTTTCAGATCTGGTATTCTCTGCAGGACGTTATTTTTTGTTTATTTTTTGCCTTAAAAAAGAAAAAAAATTGGAGCATTTTGAGCAAAAATAGATGCCACCATTGCGCTCAAAAGGCCTAGGAGAGTCAAAAATCATATAAAATTTGCATTTTTTGGCCACTGTGACCTCTGGGAAAAAATTTCTCCCTCCTAGGTCATACGACACACAAATCGAGAAAAAATCATTTTTTCTTCAAAAATTAAAAAAAATGGTGTTTATTTTAACACTTCCCATTAAAGAAAACATTGCGTCGCTCATCGGCCACCGTCGTGCCGCTCCCAGCCCGCGCGCCCCCGTCGTGCCGCTCTCCGACCACCACTGCGCCGCCCAAGACCCTGCCACTGCCAAACCACTGCCGCACCGCCCTCCAGCCACCGCGCCACCATCGCTGCGCCTCCCAGCCACCACCTTTGTTGGCTCCACTACCCACCAGCCACCTCCACCGGCTGGACATCCCGTGACGGCCATATGGCCATCAAAATATTTGTCGTGCCTAGTTTTTTCTAGGGAGCTTTCATTTTGGGGGTACCTGGGCTTTTTTTGTCCTACAGGCTCATACGGACTTGAAATTTAATATATAATATATCGTCAGAAAGGTCTTTCCAAGCCCATCGCTCTCATGTAGGTTTCACTTCCTGATTTTTCCATTTGATTACCAATTTTTGCAGTCAAAGATGCACCTTCTTCTGTGCTCCTATTCTACTTCTGAAACTCAAGTTTTTTTCTCGTTTCTTATGCTTTCATAGTACTTTATTGTGTATGGGGGATAGTATTATACTTTGTGGGGGGGGTGCTCTTTACTTTTTATAATTTACCTCAGAAAGACCCTTCTACTTTTGTCTTCTTTCTCTCAATGGCAGACTCTTCTGTCACCTGCCTTACACCTCACAACTATCACACTTGGAAAGGACGGATGACCAGATTGCTTATGGAAAAAGGGTTATGGTCATGCCTCAATGAGATTCAGCCAGTTCTATAGTGGCCTTATGAGGCTCTTATGTAGAGAAATAGGATGGATGAGGCAATGGGCCTCATTGCAATGAACATTTCAAATGGGTTGTTGTTCCACCTGGATGGTTTGACCACTCCCAGGGATATGTGGAACAAGTTTTCCACCTTTTTTGGCACAATGAATCAGTCCAGGGCTCTCTAGATAGATGCAAGGTTCTCCAGATAGATGCAGAGTTCACCTCCTTGGTACCTAAATCATTCACCAACATTGAGGACTTCTTGATGAAGTTCAAGTCTCTTTGATCAATTTTACAGGTTGCTAGAAAGATGAAGTCTTATGATGAGTGTATCTTTCTGATACTCTCCAAGCTTCATGGCCCTTATCAAATTTTCACTTCTACTCCACTATGGATGTACTGGGTGCATGACATGTTATGCCCTCTTTTGAGATTTTCTGTGACAGGTTGACTCATGAGCAGTCCAAGCTCAATCAAATGGATTCACTTACTGGTTCATAGTCATAGGCATTGCTTGCCAAGACACCTCAGGATACACAGAAGTAGAATCCAAAGCAGATATTTGATTCCTCTTCTCAGCACTCTAATGGCCCACCATCTTCTTCTAAGAAGGAGAAGCAGAAGACTGAGATCCCTACATGTTCCTATTGTCAGAAGAGACCTCATGATGAGTCACATTGTTTTCAAAAGAGATTTGATGGCTATGAGAAACAGATTGTAGATTTGCAAGCTCTCCTTCAAAAGAGCACTATTTCCTCTCCATCCTTTTCCACCTCACAAGGGTCTATTTTTCAGTCTTCTGCCTCATCTTTGACATTTGGATAGGATTTTGGACAGGGCCATGCATTACGGGCTTTTGTTGCATCCCCTTCATAGGTCCCTTGGATACTAGATTCAGGTGCTTCTCACCATATGGCATCTTCTCCAAAGATCTTCTCTTCTATTGAGACTTCTCCTATTCCTCACATTCTCATGGGGAATAACACTGTTATGCTAGTCTACAGGAAAGGTTCTATAGGCATTTAGGATGGCACATTCAATAATGTATTGTATGTTCCCTCTCTGTCTGCAAACCTCCTCTCAATTTATCAGATTACACTCACTGGGTCAGGGAAGACAGTTGAGTTCACGCCAGATTCAGTCTTCATCCGGGATAGTGTGACAGGTGGCATTATTGCTATAGGGATAGTGGATCATTCCACCCATCTCTACACCTTCTCACACTTTGGTCCACCATCTCCATTATTGGAGCACAGCTCTCCTCTTATGCGAGTGCATCATGTGGGACAGTCAGGTCACTTGAACCTCTATGTTTTTCCTGAGACCACTTATGTGGCTGCCTCATCTCATCTTGTTGGGGTTTCTTCTCTTCAGCAAGACTCTTCTTCAGCACTGCCAGACCCTCTAGCTCCATTCATCAAGCCACCAGGTGCCGTTGTTGAGGATTCTATAGAGGACACTCATCTCCTCTCTCCTGACAGTGTCAACACACCTGTCATACCACCTACATTGGGGGTTCCCTTTTAGGATCCTCATGTCTACTCCTTTTAGCATCAGCTCGGCCTTCCAGTGACACCTCATCTTTTGAGGTTACCTCTTCAGTGCTCACTGTCTTTCACTCCTTTGTATTGGTGTCATGGTGGTTTGTTCATTGATCTAGGGGTTCTTTCATTCTGGGGGGGCTTTGGAGCCTTGACCCTCTCTCATGGGGGGGGTTGGCAGCACGCATTGTACTTATGGCTTTGAGAGAGTCTCTTGAAGTCATTTTTGTCTTTTTCTTGATTTTATATCTCTTTTTGGAGTTTTTGGAGAGGAGTTTTTCCCACTGGGTTTTCTCCTTTGTCTTCGGTTTACAGAGATTTCTTTGTATTGGGTACCTAATCAGGCCTTGTTGCCGAGACCCATTTCCTGCTTTCATAGCTATGCTAGGTTAGCTTACCTCCTGAGCTTCACTTAAGGGGGGGTGTTAGAGTAATTAGTTAGTTTTGATTACTCTTTTTTACTTAAGCTATCTCTTAGGTACATTATAATTAATATCTTTACTAATTATAATGTGAAACCTAGCTTTTCTAGTTTTAGGGTTTTGTTCAACTTTATAGGTTGAGCCTTGTAATTTTTTTTTCATTAGATTGGAATACAATTTCTCTCACACTGCTCAGATTTTCCAATCTTTACTTTTTGTGTCTTTTGCTTCCTTCCAGCAACAAGTCATTTGCATGCAGGTGTTCTTGGCGAACTGTGAAGTTGGATTTCTCAACTTCTACATCGTTCACCTAGAAGGGGCCCATCACCTTTACTACACAACCCAACTGCAGAAGAAAGAGATGAGGTAATCAAAAATTCAATTGTCAATAAATTATAGTCTAATATTTAGTTATTTTGATATTATTTTGAGAAAAGATATATGATTTAGTATTTGAATTTTTCTTGTGCATGCACTTGGAGAGTCATGTACTTCTCCAAAGAGGCTCAGTTTTGATGATCTAGCACGGTCATAGATATTGATAGAGACATATAGTTCTAGTTATGGTCATTGAAGGACCATTTTTTGTATATATTTGATATTTGTATTGTATATATTGACCTTGATATGGAACATGCCACATTTTTGTAACTTTATTATTGATTTTGCATCTATGTCATTTTTGGATATGTACACAATTATTGTTCATTTTGATATAAATGAAACTTGATAGTCAATCCAATTTGTTCATTGTGTGCATATCTTTTTACTTCTTGAAACCTAGTTATTTGCAATTGAAATGTGATCAAAATTGCTCATTGTGTGTATGTATTGATACTTTAAAATGTACATATTTACAATTTAAATGTGATCCATCTTGTTCATTTTGTGTATGTCCTGATACTTTGAAATGTACATACTTACAATCTAAATGTGGTCCAATTTTTTCATTACATGCAACTCGTATGGCGTATACTTTTAAATGATTATTTAATATAATAGAATTGAAACATGTTTATTATTGGAGTCATATTGTTGGAAAATGAATTAGGAATGATAGGTTATTGTAGGACTCCATAAAACCATCTTTTAGCACCTTATGGTTTGTCGATACCTTGCATGAGCTTTGAGATATGGGCCTCAAAAGATTGTTCCCCAATGGTGCTTAGTGCACCTTAGGCATACTTCAGTTTGGCATGGTCACAAACATTCAAGAAACTCCATGGGAGAAATGAGGTTGTCACTAGAGTTTACTTGGCCAACCGGAGCTAATGGCGTAAATGGTTCAAGGCCATGATGAATAGTTTGAAAGATATGCAATGTTGCTCATTTCAACTGAGCCACATTGGAAGTTTTGACATAAGCCGAGATTCATTTCCAAATTTAAAAAAAGTTGAATCTCCTAAAAATGAGATAGGTTATTGTAGGCCTCCATAACATGTTCTTGTATAACTCTCCAGTTCATTGATACCTTGCACGAGATCTGAGATATGGACCTTGAAAGATCATTGCCCAATGGTGCTTAGTGCACCTTAGGGACACTTCAGTCCGACATGGTCATGAATGTAAAAGAAACTCCATGGAAAAAACAAGGTTATCATTGGGGTTTACCCATCCAACCAGAGCTAATGGAGCATATATTTTAAGGCCACAATGAACAGTTTGAAAGATACATAATGTTGCTCATTTCAACTGGGCTACATTGGAATTTTTGACATAAACTGAGATTGTGTTGCCAAACTAAAATGAAGTCAAATCTCCCAAAACTGAGATAATTTATTGTAGGCCTCCAAAACATGGTCTTGTAGCACTTGAAAGTTTGGTGATACCTCACATGAGCTCCAAGATATGGGCCTCAAAAGATCATTTCCCGATGGTTCTTAGTGCACCTTAGGGACACTTCGATCTAGCATGGTCGCAAATGTTCAAGTGACTCCATGGGAGAAATAAGGTTTTCACTGGGGTTTTCTAAAACAACTATAGCTAATGGAATAGATAGTTTGAGGCCACAATGAATGGTTTGAAAGATATGTAATGTTTCTCATTTCAACTAAGCCACATTGCAAGTTTTGACATAAATAGAGATTGCATTCCAAAATTAAAATGAAGTTCAATCTCCCAAAACTAAGATACATTATGATAGGCCTTTGTAACATTCTCCTATAGCACCTGATGGTTTTCCAATACCTCGCATGAGCTCCAAGATATAGTGATGCAGGAGCATCTCGGGTCCTTCGCAATCCTGTGTCACCTAAACATGTTTGTGTTTTCTTGTGTTGCTCAGTTCCTATTTTGACCAAGTTGGTTCGGTGTTGCTCGGTTTCCTTCATTAACCGGGGTTGGTCGGTTATCTCTCTGGCACTTGATTACTTCCCTTGGCACTCGGTGATGCTTGTTTAGCGCTCGGTTATCCTTTCTTACTGAATTGTTTATTTTGGATTTCTATTGAGGCTGACTTATGCAATTAATTTTGGTCATAGATTTAATGATGGTATCTATCATTGGGAAGTGTGTAGACCTAGATCTAGTTGTTTCTTCCATTGATGGTGTATCTAAAGGCCGACTTGTTCAGTAGCCTCTTGTATATATTGTGATCTTTGTTTTTAGTTTTAGGAGGATGAATTAGAACATCAAAGATAGCAGTAGAAGTTTAGAGATTATTGTAGATCCTCGCATGTTGGAGGACTTTTGTACTAAATTGTAATAACTGGCCTAAACTAGGAAGGCCTTACAACTTGACATATATGAATCAATTGGAATAAATATATGAAAGATATATGCATTCTCTCTCTCACTTGTGTGTTTGTTTCTTTCGCGTGTGATCTTTGCAAGGTGGATTTGGTTAGGGTGTGCCTTTGGCCCCTCTCCCCATCCTCCCTTGTTTCATATAGGCCTCTAAATATCAATGCCCAATGGTGCTTAGTGTTGTGTGTGTAAATTATTGTACCTATTAGCTTTCAAATACAACACTTTTATAACTCATTATATCAATTGTTAGCACATATAAATCAATCAAAATCACAACAATTGAAACCAAATTATAGGTTCCTAGTCATAGAGAGTATGATCTAATTATTAGTGCTCTCATATTATGCATAAGATCAGTGACATTACAACTATGAAATGGAAGATTTAAATGAAATGCATTTAACAAGAAAGCAATTAAGAGGAATAAAGCTAGAATTAGAATGAAGAATTGATGCAAGAAATAGCAGAATTGATCTAGATTTTTAGAATTCAAAATGGTAGAGTTTCCTTATGTAAAATCATCTAGAAATGAAATGAATTAAATGAGCTTGGTTTTATAGATTTCCTCTAGGAGGGAAAGATTGAATTTAAATTCGATGGTTGAGATTCATCCATGATGAATGGTGGACATTGATTCTCACTTGATCCATGTGAGTGATCCTTGTGATTAGCTCCCATTTGTTAGAATTAACTCTTTTTTCCTTTTGTGGGTTTAGAGGATAATAGGGTAATTAATTAATTCACTTTAATTAATATCACTAGCCATGGTATTTTTGAGTTTGATTTGATTAAATGACTAGGATAATTAATTAAGGAATTATTCTTGATGATTGATCATAGATGCTTGATAATTGATGAATTATGTAATTAAATTGATCTAATTCAATTCCATAATTATGCTTGAGATTTGATGTGGTTTGATCACTTGGTTTCATATTTAGGGCATCTAGTTTAGCTAGACCATTTTGAGGTGATTACATTTTCCCCTCTTTGAATCAATGTACAAGTAGCGCGTTGGTTCAAATAATATCTGATGTTTGAGGTCGATCTGATTCTCATTAAGTGAACAGTTTGATATGATTTGTTGAAACTATTTGTTAGTACCTAAAACCGTAGATGATCAAAACTTAATCATAAAACCTCTGATACTCAACTCATGTAGTCCCAATAGATACATCTGTCAATAATAAACACTAAAGTATTAAGGATTTGGATCCTTCTTCACTTTGAGCTCTCAGCTACAGGTGGGTATACCTATCAGATTTAATTCTCCAAAAATCACAATATTTATCTGTATGCTTGATATAGACATAAACATATAACTCCTGACAAAACTTTAAAATAAATCATTATTCATTTTGATTGATGGTAAAAAATATGTAACTAAAGCAATGACTAGTGCCAAATCTTAGGGCATCAGAGTCAACTAAAACACACATCTACAGAAAACCCTCAAATCAAATAACCCCAAAACCCAAATAAGATGCCTTATAAATTATCTTCTCATTTATATATATTGTCATCATATTCTTGTACAATTTATGAATTATCTGATACCTCACTCAAGATTTACCCTTCCCTTGAAAGAAACTTAAGATTTAACCCCACTATCTACCTTGCAGATGATGCATCAAAAATGCCTTGCAGATTTAATACACAAAGAACTCAAAATTCATACATGAAGACAAAAAAACATATACAAGGAATTTCAATATATTTTCATTAATAAATCTTCTGTATTAGTACATTCAAAGACTAAGATTCTCAAAATTCAAACACTAATGCAAAAACTTCTATTACAATAAGTTTTTTCCACCCTTTTAAAAAATAGGAGACTCCTATAAATAATAGCCATCTTGGAATCCTTAAAAGAAGGATGCAAAAAGCTTCAGATAGCTTAGTGATAGTGACTTGCACTAGAATACAAAATAGATTTCAAATATAACAGAAAAGGGAGAAAGGGCGCCATAAATTTGTTTCTTCTCCTGGTGAACTCTTCAAATGGCACCTTTGTTTGCAGGTATTCAAAGTAACTGTTGCAAGTTTTTTTGTGAATGATGACTGCCTACAGGCTAACATACATAATCCTCTTTATGATAATTGCCCTTTCATATTCTCAAATATTAGGTGTCATGTCGTAGTTCACTCTTCATCCATCTCTTATGGGTCAACAGCAACTGGCTTCTTCTTTTTAGGCTTGGTGCTTTTGTCCCATGCAGCAACCTCTTCCTCTGAAGGCCAGGCATATTCTTTTAGGCTTTGAAACATTTTAACCTATTTGTCCCATCTTGAGTCAGTGATGGCCTTGGTGTCAACAACAAATTTGGTACATTCATTTTTAGTTTTAAACATGTCATCCAAAATGTTGTTGAACCTATCAATATCTAAGGATCCATCATTATTCAAAAAGGCCTCCTGCCTAATCACCAACTAACTCATATTTGACTTCCACTCCTCAACTTCTATGATGTTACCATCATCTTTGTAAATTGGAGGGAGGAACTTACTAAAGTATGAGCCAGACTTATTCATTTTGGCTCTTACCTAATTTTCCTTGCCCTTGAAGAATCCCCAAGTTGTGCCAATTTTCTCTATCTTCTCTCCAACCTCAACCACTGATTCTAGAATGTCTGCCCTATGTGGTTGCAACACTTCAAGTTTTTTCAAACAAAGTCCTTCTTCTAGACTAGATATTGAAAAGTGGCTCTAAAGTAGCCATAGCATCCTTGATGATGTCATTTGCGTTCCACAACATAGAGTATGAATTATGGAATGAGTTCATTTTCCCTTTAATCTCCTCGTACCTATGTTGTAAGACATCATTGAGTGCTTTGAGAGCTACATCTAGCTTGTCCTTTTCTAAATCCCCTATAGCCTTAATGGGAATTTCTACCACCGATTGGACTACAACTTCAATTTGTAGGGCTGGAGGAGGAGTTTCTTTAGAAACTTCTTCAAGATTACCTTTAACTCTTCCAACTCATCTTCTAGGACTCTAGTTTTAATTATTCCTTGATCTCTATCTTTTGCTATGGTTACTGTATTTTCAAATAATTTTGCATATCTATTTGATAGTTGATTTGTCTTAGCTTCATTTAGATGTGCAAAATGAGTCACTGCCTTAGGCACTTTAAGATCACTAGTGTTTTGAACAGTATAGATGATCTTGTCCCCTTCCATTTTATCCTCTATGCTAAGTAAGGATGGCTTTTGGGTTCTTGGTGCAAGGGACCACATTTCTAAGGCTTGGGATTTAGGGTCATACCCACTTCCTCTAATCATATCTCCAATTTGGGCTTCATAAGACATATTGCCCTCAGGTTTTTTTCTTATTTGATCTATGATGAAAGCTGATGTAAGGTCCCACCCTAGCACTAGGATCATCCCACTAGTCTTAAGCATTTCCCTAGCTTCTTCCACAGTAATGGTTTCTGATTTTGGATCATATGCTGCAAAGGCTTTTAGTGCCTCATCATCTCAATCACTACCTTCAGGTAATGTTTTTGCAATTTCCCATTGCTTCCTCCATATGAGGAAATTCCTAAATTCCTCACTTTTGATGAATTGATCATCATCGAGTAATTCCTCCTGGTACATTTCCCTTTCATCTTTACCAAGCAACAAGGGTAACTCCACTTCTTCTTGTGTGGTTGCCTTCTTTCCTTCTCTGATGGTTTTCCTCAAATGGTGATGATATGATCTATCACCAGGCACTAAGGCTTTAATCCTATCAACTTCTTTCTTTTCTTTCTTTCTTTTAGAGGGTTCTCCTTCCTCAAGTTTTTGCCTCTTTTGAGGTGGTTCAGATACATCTACTACCTCAGGTGCATCCTGACTTACATCAATGATAGGGGGCTCATTGACTTGGGGTGGACTATTTCCTTCTTGAGATTCATCAATGTACTCTTCATAGTCAGAAGAAGAATAATCATTTTTTACTTCCATCTTCTCTTCAAGCTGACCCTCTAATTGGCTAGATAGAGTGCCATGCATCTCTACCATTTTGTTAATTTTGGCTAGGTAGGGGAGGTCTAGGAAAAAACCTCCAAATGTCATACCATCCTTTTTGAGTTGAGCTTCCAAGTTCAATAAGTCATAGAATTTGGTAAGTCTTCTTCCTATCTCATCCTCATCCAACACGTTTCTGATCACATCTTCTTCATCACATCCTTCATGGCCTTTTATTGTACTAATATTTGGGATAAGCAGCATTCTGGCACTTCTGATGAAATCCTCTAGGTCTACATATTTGTATGCAATAGATGCCATCTTGTAATGATTCAACCACAAGCTACCTGTAGCAGTGCTCTTTTTCCAATATAAAAGCTTCCTAGTTTAAACTGACGAGGAGTAAAAGTTCCTTTTCTATGTGGTGCCAAGTGCTCCTTATCAATCCACATCAATTGCCACAAAAACTCCAAATGGGCTACCCTTAGTGGTACATACTTTGGTAACAAATGAAGGGGTTGTGGGCAACCATAAACCCTAATCAGTGTAAAATTATGACCTAGATAAAAATCTCCCCAATTATGGCCCTTATCCCACTTTCTAATAAATTATTTAGGCCTAAGAAGTTTAAGTACCAAAATCGGCAGTCTCACAATGTGTGTTCCCATCAGGTCCAAAATTGGATGAACTATCCATTTCTAAAAACCACAAAAATTGTTTTCATTGGAAGTATAATTCCATACCCTCAACCAGAACTGCACAGGGTTTGGATGTCCCTCAAACATTGTTCTTGGTCTCAGCATTTGCACATTTAAGTTATCAACATTGAAATACAAAATTAAATGCATTAACAAAGAATAGTGCAAGAATTTAATGGGCTTCTTTTTTGCCTTGATGCATGACAGGCCCTCATGTATCATGTCAATTACATATTGAATGTAATCGTAGTCTCTGTTGGCATGTGAATTCTGAATATCCAAGATTATCATTAGCAGATCAGCTAGCAACCTTTCAGCATCTTCATCTATCCCAAGACTCGACACAACCCATATATCAGATACTTCATATAGAAATTTAGGGCTTTATACTCATAGGGAGAATTCATCTTTGGTGGGAGAGGGGCTACATATTTACCATTTTTAGTGATATGTCTGGCTATTTGGGTTCTTACAAGCCCTAATAGGCTTGCATACTTCTCATTTTCCTTCTTTAGGTCTATCTTTGTAGATGATGAGGGTTACAAATTAAAAGCTTTCATAAAGGATCCCCTATCAAGAGTAACTAAGGGAGATAGATCACCTTTCCTAATGGTTTTGGATATGGGATCATAATTTCTAGCCAATTCAAACATGAGGTCAACATCTACAAAGACGACTATCAACTTGGCCATGCCTAAAACCCATGCATTACAGATTGGGGATAGCCCTATTACGATCCATGTAGAAATAATTAAAAAGCATAAAACCAGAGCAAGAAGGAGTATCAGGATCCCTACAATTTTCCAGATCATCAATGAAGA
Organism: Chamaecyparis obtusa; assembly: GCA_027943335.1. Lineage (NCBI taxonomy): Eukaryota > Viridiplantae > Streptophyta > Pinopsida > Cupressales > Cupressaceae > Chamaecyparis > Chamaecyparis obtusa. The sequence goes on along the minus strand of BSBK01003228.1, from coordinate 1,611,920 downwards.
TTTCATCATTTACCTTCTTGTTCTCGTTTGATACTAGCAACAATTTGATGAAATCATCAGAAAAATTCAGCTTGCCCTTCTGTTCATCTCCTTGTTCTTTTTCTTCCCCACTGGAAGAGGCTTGGCTTGATTCTAGTTGGCTCATCTTTTCAAATCTTCAATGAACACACAACTCTGCAAATTACTCACTGTAATTGCTCAAAAATCTCAATTGCTCTCTGAAAATTGTTAAGTAAAAATGCAGGAATGTCTCGTCAATATAACATTGATCATTTAATGCATAGGATTTATTAAGATCTCTGCAAATCTTCTCTGATTCATCTTAGCTTTCAACTCTACGTAATACCAAATTTGAAAAATAGCTAGATGTAATGTAAGATGTTGATAGTTTGCATTAAAAATTGCAGAGAAAGAAAAAGAAAGGATTACTGTTTCATCTTTCAAAAACCCTCGAGTACTAACAAAAACCCTCAATTATGATCTGATTGGCCGGCCTGCTCACTTTATCCATCTTGGCAAAGTACCTTTCCATGTAATTGTTAGGAATAGTCCCAAGAGACAACTAAGAGGGGGTGGTGGTGAATCAGTTATCTACAAGTTTCAATTCTTTATCCAATTAAGTATACTTAAACATAAAGCATAAACATAATGAAAGAACACTTGAACATAACACCAATATTTTGGTTATGGGGAAACCCAAATAGGCAAAAAACCCCGATGGGAATTGACACCCGCTAATAATCTGCACTAGTGTTTTATGATCCTTGTTAAAAGATCCTTAACCCTATTAAGAGTTGTCTTTACAATGCATTTAGTATACTGACTTGGTCAAGGGTCAGACCCTTTTAGGATTATTTTACAATTAACCCTGTTAGGGGTGAGGACGCATTGTCTGAGAGCACACTGCTCAAAGGGGTGAAGGCTACAACCTTTTGAATAACAGATACACACTATATCTAGATCTTGGTAAACTGCACTTTGACGTATTATCTGAATCAATTCCAATGTATAGCAAAAACTCTTTACTTGGTCACATAGACCTTCTTCTGATGGCTCAATACTTCACACACTCTTCTCTACTCTTCGCACTCAACTCACAACTATCCTTTAGAAATCACAAATGACTACCTATAAATATATGTCCTCTAAATGATATAATCAATTCGGCCTATTATAACCACCTTGAAATCATATTAGAGAAACTATAACATACTCCAATAATAAATCCTATCAGCTCTACTAAGCATGCAACACAATCTGGGACCTGTCCAATATTAATAAATGTAGACGCACGCTGCACACTGTTGGCTCTACCAAGGTAACTGAAACTTTCTCCTCAAGATGAAATACATCATGTGCTCTTAACCAAACATTCTTAACTCTTCTCCAATCTGTAATCCAAGGGTGCATACCGAAATGATAAGTGCAACTCCTGAACCAATACAATCTATGTCGGCTCTCTTGAATAAACACATGCAACTACTACTGGTGAATAGCGACTACATAACTTCACTTCTACTGATCATCAGACTTTGCATCCATGATTGTAATATCACTAACATGTCTTCATCACATATCCAAAAGTGCAAGGCTCCATGATAACTGTACAGACAATCACTTACAGAACACTGTTTGTGACTCTGTCAGGAACACCGCTGACACAAGCTGCTACATAACTGTCTGCTCTAAAAATTAACCTCTACGTCCATGATATCATGCTGATAACATGTCCATGCTACATATACTAAAGGCTTACTATATTAGTCTTCCACGCGTGCTAATTACCATATGTTGTCATCAATGACTATTGGTGTAATTAAGTATTTACTAATTACACTTTACTTAAGTTTACTTAGGATAATGCATTTGCATAATTAGTTGTCTTTGAGACACCTAGGAGTTTGCATTACATTTTAGCACATGGTATCAGAGTGATATCAAAATTCTTACATGGTCTCAGAGCCAAAGAAGATTTCATTGCATAGCCATTGGAGAGCCATTGATTGCTTCAAATTTTGGAGAGCCACGATTTAGATCTGGGATCAGCATTTTGTGGGAGCTTTTTGAGAAAGCTCAGACCTCACCATTGCATCCAGGTGGCTATTTCCATAAATTTTGACTATAAATTTGTCTATATTGGGCAAAAGTCAAATTTGAAGCAAAAAATTTTTTGCAAATCAGACCCCTAAGGCCGATCTGCAAAATTGGAGCACTTTGAGCCAAATCTGACACTGCCATTGTGATCAGAGCAGCCAAAAACCCCAAGATCAAATGTTCATTCACCCAGATCAGACACCGTTGGTCTCAAAAAGAAAAATCTCCCTCTCTGCTATTGTACAGATTCGCAGTCTACAGGTACGAATTTTTTAAATAAATTTCATTTTATTTTTTTTCGGTAATTTTTTATATTTTATTAAAACTGAAAAATTAAATCAAATTGTGAAGGGGGGGTTTTTGTTTTTCGTTGAAAAAGTTTTTTTAAAGAAAAATTTTTTAAAGTTTTGCAGTGCGCAATGCGGTACGCACTACACAGTGCCGACCGCACTGGCAGTGCGGTATGCACTACACAGTGCGTACAACACTGGCAGTGCAGTACACACTGCACAGTGCATACGCACTGTTCCGCCTGCGTGCGGTCCCCCGTATGGGGTTTTTTCAATTTTTTTAAAAAATAGTTTTTTTTTAACAGTTTTTTTTAAAATAAACACTTTTATTAATAATTTTTTTAATAAATGTTTTTTTTCAAAGTTTTTTAATAAATAAACTTTTTTATATGTTTTTTAATAAACTTTTAATATGTTTTTTTTAATAAGTTTTTTAAATAAAAATTTTTATATTTTAATAAAACATTTAATAATGTTTTCCTTTATTAAATTTTTTAATAAAGTTTTTTTTTTTTTTTTAAAAAAAATTATGTGTTTTTTTCTTTATTTTTTAATAAAGTTTTTTGGGTGTTTTAATAAATGTTTTTCTTAAACTTATTGGGTTTTTGGAAAATAAATTATTAATAAGTAAAATTGGGAACACAATTTTTTTTCTTCACCACTTGTATCTACTTGTTTTGCAGCGTCATCCAACCGGCAGAAGGGGGGAGGCCATATTTGTCCCAAAGACTTCCTAGCACAAGGCCAACATGAGGACACCTTTTCTGCAACATTTGACAAAGCATCCTTGGTGGCTTGATCTTCTACATGTTTCCAACTTTACATTTGATGTTGTATGCTCTTGCATGAGCAATGTTGTACATGCACTATCTTAAAGTGCTACATTTTTTTGTACCTTGTCATTGATGACACATTTGATGTAATCCCTATGTTAGTAGATTAGGAATATCATGGGACTTGGTTCTTGAAAGTTATGCTCCAACCAATCAATGGATGCACGACACAAGTTCAAGTATACCAACCTGTCAGATGAGTATCTAGTTGGTGCTTGCAGGTGTCTCCATGCCTCATCTCTATCATATCTCAATGGGCATTCCATTAGTCATTCTACATCGACATTGGTACCTGATTTTGTCACACTTTGACATTCTTGGTGCAGCATTGACTCTATTTTCTTCCTATGGAGGAGTATTGGTCAACATCTTGGACCATCTTTGCAGGAGATTGAGGGGGGGCTACTTTGTCTCTCTTCCCTATTTCCTTCCTTTGGGGGGATTCTTTATTGTATTTTCATGATGTATGTCATAATAGGGGGGTCTTGATTACTCCATCCATGCATGCATCTTGTATTCATCTCTCCTTTTGGGGCAGGGTTTTTCCCATGAGGTTTTCCCTCTTTCTCTACTTTATGAGAGATTGCATTATCTATTGCTCTTGTAGTTTGTACATGGGTACCTAACATGGCCTAGTAGCCGGGACCCATCTTGCATTGTGAGCTTAAGTGCATTCCCCTAAGTTGCACTTAAGGGGGGGTGTTGGTGTAATTAAGTATTTACTAATTACACTTTACTTAAGTTTACTTAGGATAATGCATTTGCATAATTAGTTGTCTTTGAGACACCTAGGAGTTTGCATTTCTTTTTAGCACATGGTTAGGAGAATCTCCACTTTAGGTGGTCATAGTTGTCTTCTCATACCTCTTTGTGTGTGAGATCCACCTTTTGTGATCTTATCACATTATCATCCTTTCATTGTTGCACATACTTTCATGTACAATGGAGGATGATCCACCTTTGGTGGACATGTGATTCCACCATGTCTAGTTGTGATCTTATCACTTGCATATCTTCTAGATATCATGCATTGCCTATATATTGAGGCATCTACATTGTATGTAATCAAATCATTCAATCAATTATCCATCATTTGATCATTATTGAATTCTTCATTTGATCATATTGTCGTGTCTCTCTTGTTTGTGCTATCTCTTGAGCTTCTAGATCTTGGCTTGTATTCTTTTCCTTAAGCAAATTCTTACAATGAAAAACATACAGTCAATATTGGCTTGCTGGAAAATCTCCAACAATCTGCCCCATTGGCATCGATGGCAACATATGGAATGAAAAACACCACCAACCCAAATGAACAATTCTTTTATAACATTCTCGATTTCCTCATCAAAACTCTCCCAAGGATGAATCCTCCATTTGTTATAATATTCTTCAACATTCTCCATTTTCTCAACTGAACCGCTTTCATGACTGAATACTACTCCCCCTTAGTATATTACTCCTTTACTTCTATTTTTCATGACTCTATATATTACTCCCCCTTTGACATTAATGGAAAAAGGCACCATTCTTTTTAAGCACCGATACTACTCTTGAGGTAGAGTAGTCAACCTTCCATCAGTCCCTAAGGGCTGATGCTTTTTCTTCTTTCTTCTAAGCAAAATCAGGGAATGGAATTACTCCCAATTTCTCATTGAGATACTCAAAAGTATCCTTTGTCAAGGGCTTTGTGAATATGTCTGCTAACTAATCTTTAGTACTCACATAGTCCAACTTGACTTCTTTCTCTGCCACTTTCTCTCTTAGGAAGTGATACTTGATCTCAATGTGTTTTGTCTTTGCATGCATCACAGGGTTCTTTTACATATTGATAGTGCTAGTGTTATCACAATGAATAACAATAGGATAGTCAATCTGAATTCCAAAATCCTTTATCATTTGCTTGATCCAAACAATTGTAGAAAAATTCAGGGCTGTTGCAACATACTCTACTTCAGTTGTTGACTGAGAGATACAATTTTGCTTCTTGCTTGTCCAAGTGAGAAGTCTGTCACCAAGAAACACTGCTCCACCTGATATACTCTTTCTACCATCAATGGATCATGCCCAATCAGCATCTATATAAATATGAAGCTCAACATTCTCAGAGTTAGGATACCATAGACCATAATCTATAGTGCCTTGCAAGTATCTGAATATTCTTTTTACTGCCATGAGGTGACTGTGTTTAGGCTCTGTTGCAAATCTTCCAACTATGCCAACTACATTGGAAATATCTGGTCTGGTTTGAGTAAGATAAATGATTTTTCCAATCATAGACTTGTACAATATTATATCTACTACTGGTGAATCATCTTTTTTTGTAAGTTTACATCATGTTATCATAGGTGTACCCACTAGCTTGCAATCATCCATCTTGAATTTCTTTAATATCTCTTTCACATATTTTGACTGATTATTGAAAATACCTTTCTCTGTCTACTGCACATTTAATCCCAAGAAGTATTTGATAGGTCCAATCATGCTCATCTCAAACTCACTCTGCATCTCCATAGCAAATTTAGAACTAAGTTTGTCATTACCTCTAAAGATAATGTCATCAACAAATATAGCTACAAGTAGTAGTCCTTCAGATGTATCTCTTATGAATAGATTACAATCTACTTCTCCTTTCTTGAATCCAATTTTAGTTAGATATCCATCAAGTCTCTCATACCATGCTCTAGGGGCTTGCTTAAGTCCATAGAGGGCTTTCTTTAATCTGCATACCATATCAAGTCTGTCTGATAGGGTGAATCCTTATGGCTGCTCAATATATACTTCTTCTTTTAGCTCTCCATTCAAGAATGTTGACTTGGCATCCATCTAATCTACTTTGAAGTTTTTGATTGTTTCATAAGGTAGAAACAACTTAATAGCTTCTAATCTGCTCACAGGTGCAAATGTGTCTGAATAATCAATGCCTTCTCTTTGCGCATATCCCTTACATACTAACCTTGCTTTGTTCCTTACTACTGTACCATCTTCATTCATCTTGTTTTTGAATATCCACTTTGTTCTAATCACATTCTTATCACTAGGTCTTGGGACCAGTTCCCAAGTATCATTCTTGATAATCTGATCTAGTTCTTCTTTCATAGCATCATGCCAATCTGAATCATTACATGCATCTTCAATAGTTAAAGGTTCAATCTAAGATAGTAAACATACCGCCTCATTTCTTATTGAATTCTTTACTTTTGATCTTGTTGTGACTTTGCCGCTCTGATCTCCAATGATGTCATCCTTAGAGCGATATCTAGATGTGTACTTTGGAACTTTAGGTGATACTGACTCATCTTCCTTTTTAGTTTCTTCTTCACTTGTTTTAGGGTCATTGAACAATACATTAATATTGTCAAACATCTCTTCAACAACTATCTCACTAGTGGAAGGTCTGGGTTCTTCTTCAATCATAGGTGAGTAATCATGATATCTTTCTTGAACCATAAACTTTTCATCAATCTTAACATGAGCACTTTCAATAATTTTCTTCAATCTCAAGTTAAAACATCTATAAGCTTTACTTTTAGTAGAGTAACCAAGAAAAATACCTTCATCACTTCTTGCATCAAACTTTCCTATTGCTTCATCCCTCTTGATGTAGCACTTGCTTCCAAAGATTCTGAAGTATTTCACTATGGGAACATTACCAAACCATAGCTCATAAGGTGTCTTGTTAGTGCCAAGCCTTAATTGTATTCTATTGATTGTATAGACTATTGTATTGACCGCATCTCTCCAATAGGTGTGTGTAACTATTCCTTCAATCATGATGGTGCACGCTATATCAAGGATGATCCTATTCCTTCTCTCTACAATTCCATTCTGCTGAGAGGTTCTAGGTGCACTCAACTACCTCTTTATGCCATGTTCTTCATAGTACTCATAGAATCTATCAGAGGTGACTTCTCCTCGTCTATCTGACCTTAGACATTTTATCTTTAGTCCATATTCATTCTCAACCTTAGCTTTGAAAATTTTGAACTTCTCAAATGCTTCTGACTTCTCTTTTAAGAACGCAACCCACATCATTCTAGAATAATCATCTACAAACAAAATGAAATACCTTTGTCCATAGTATGATCTTGTTTGAGTTGGTCCACATAGGTCTATATGAATCAAATCCAACTTTTTCTCTGCTGAATTATGCTTGCTCCTAAATGAATTCCTCACATGCTTTCCGATTACACATTCCTTGCATATAGTATCAACTGGCTTTGATATGCTAGGTAGGTCTCTAACTTCCTTTACATTACTTATCTTTACTATGTTATCAAAATTGATATGACATAGTCTTTTATGCCATAGCCAATTGTCATCTACTTTAGCAACAAAACAACTTGCTTCTAGATTAAGCTGAAAAACATTACCTTTAGTCTTTGATCCTGATGCAATTATTTCTCCTTCTTTGTTGTTAATGATGCACTTGTTTCCATTGAACTCCAACCTATAACCTTTATCAAGTAACTGCCCAACACTTAGTAGGTTATGTTTCAAACCATCAACATAAAGAACATCATCAATGCTATTCTTTCCATCCAAGTTGATGGCTCCTCTACCAATGATGGGTTTAGGAGTGTTATCTCTAAATCTAACCATGCATCCTTTGTATCTATCCAAATGAACAAATCTATCTTTTTCACCTATCATGTGATGTGAGCAACCACTGTCAATGATCTTGTCTATTCTGATGTTAGCTTGTGAAATCAGTGCTAACTCTTGTGAATTCTTTTCATCTTCAAGATCAATGAATCTAATCTCCTCTTCTACTTATTCCTCATTTGATACTCCATCTCTAGCATAGTAGCATTCCTTTGTATACTTATGCTTGTAGTCATTCTTGAAATTTTTAACTCTTGTAGGACACTTAGATGCAAAGTGACCAATCTTATTACATGAAAAGCATTTGAATGGTAATTGTCCTTCATATTTTCCTTTTCCTTTCTTTTCTCTTTTAGCTATCATAGCAATGAAATCATCTAGATTTTTTTCTTCATCATCATCATCAAAATTACCAGAGGTGTTCAAGGATTTCTTACCATGGACTGAAGCTTTGAAGGTTGCCTCACTTTTTGGCTTTGTCTTCAAACTTGATATTTCAAATGTAGCAATCTTGCTGATTAAGGTTTCTCTTTTGAAGTTTTTTGAAAATTGCATAGTCTCATCAAGGATGTTTATCTTGTTCTCATATTCTGGTGTCAAGGTAGTCATCACCTTATCTATGATGTCTTCTTCCTAGATTTCTCCACCATTATTTCTAATTCCAGAAACTGCTTCATTGATCCTTTGATTGTAGGCTCTTATGTTCTCTTCAAGTAGCATCTCCAATGTATTGTACTTTTTCTTCCATGTCTTTCTGCATGCATTCTTTACTTGCTTATCTCCTTCAAACATGTCTTCTAGGTGCTTCCATATCTTGTAGGCTAAGTCTACTTTCTTTATCTCTGAAAACTCACTATCAGGTAGGGCATTGATAAGGGCTTCTTTTGCTATTTCATTCTGATGGAACAAATCCTTCTGCTTGCTAGTAGCATCATCCTTTGCAAGATCTGCTAGAGAGGGGATCTGAACTTCCTTGATAGCCACTTCAAAAAATTCAAAAGCAATGAACTGAAAATGTGTCATCATCTTGTTCTTCCAATCAAGATAATTCTCTCCAAAAAACTTAGGACTATCTTTTCTAAAGAATGCCATCTGATCAACCTCAAGTTGTTAAACTTTCTCTCTGAGGCACTTGGCTCTGATACCAATTGTTAGGAATAGTCCCAAGAGATAACTAAGAGGGGGGGTGAATCAGTTATCTACAAGTTTCAATTTGTTATCCAATTAAGTATACTTAAACATAAATCATAAACACAATGAAAGAACACTTGAACACAACACCAATATTTTGGTTACAGGGAAACCCAAATAGGTAAAACCCCGATGGGAATTGACACCCACTAATAATTTGCACTAGTGTTTTATGATCCTTGTTAAAAGATCCTTAACCCTGTTAGGAGTTGTCTTTACAATTCATTTAGTACACTGACCTAGTCAAGGTTCAGACCTTGTTAGGAGTCTTTTACAATTAACCATGTTAGGGGTGAGGACACACTGTTTGAGAGCACACTGCTCAAAGGGGTGAAGGCTACAAGCTTCTAAATAATAGATACACACTAATCTAGATCTTGGTGAACTGTGCTTTGACCTATTGTCTAGATCAATTTCAATGTATAGCACAAACTCTTTACTTGGTCACATAGACCTTCTTCTGATGGCTCAATACTTCACACACTCTGCTCTGCTCTTCGCACTCAACTCATAACCATCCTTTAGAAATCACAAATGACTACCTATAAATATCTTTCCTCTAAATGATATAATTAAGTCAGCCTATTAAAAACACCTTGAAATCATATTAGAGAAACCATAACATACTCCAATAATAATTATGTCAGCTCTACTAAGAACGCAACACAATTTGGGACCTGTCCAATATTAATAAATGTAGATGCACGTTGCACACTGTCAGCTCTACCAAGGTAACTAAAACTTTCTCCTCAAGATGAATTACATCATGTGCTCTTAACTAAATATTCTTAACTCTTCTCCAATCTATAATCCAAGGGCACATACCAAAATGATAAGCACAACTCCTAAACCAATACAATCTTTGTCGGCTCTTCTGAATAAACACAGGAAACTGCTACTGGTGAATAGCAACTGCATAACTTCACTTCTACTGATCATCATAATTTGTGTCCATGATTGTAATATCACTAACATGTATTCATCACATATCCAAAGGTGCAAGGCTCCATGATAACTGTATGGTCAATCACTCACAGAACACTGCCTATGACTCTGTCAAGAACACTACTAACATAAGTTGCTACATAACTATCTGCTCTAACAATTAACCTCTATGTCCATTATATTATGCTGATAACATGTCCATGCTACATATACTCAAGGCTTACTATATTAGTCTTCCATGTATGCTACTTACCATATGTTGTCATCAATGACAAACATACAATTAGTACTAGCTTGCTGGTAAATCTCCAATAGTAATAATAGCTCTTTTCCTTTTTCATTAATGCGAACTTAACCAAGAGCAATTTAGAGATCAAGTGACTGAAGGCTTCTCTTGATCTTGAAATGTTCTTCTTAACTGTGATTTAACTCAGAGATCAAGCGACTAAAGACTTCATGTAATCTCATAATGTTTCCTTAACTCATGGTCTTATTAAGAGATTTAGCGACCATCATCCAATCTTATTTGCATCTAGGATTCTCATATAGCTTTCAAACCTTTTCTTTAACTCTCATCTTATCTCACAATCTAGTGACTGAAATCATTCTCTGAATCTCAAGAAATTCATACTAACTATGGTTACCTTCCAAGAATAAGCGACTGAAGACTTCACGTGATCTCATAACCCTTCTTTTAACACATCTTTTATCTAGCGATCACAAGACTAAAAGCATTTTCCAAATCTCACAGACTTTAACTTGACCATAGTTCTTTTCTGAGATTTAGTGATTGAATGTATTCGTGTAATCTCTAGATCTTTTCTTTATTTTTAGTTATATTATGAGATTAAGCGACAATTAGCATTCTCATGTTCTCTGGATGATTTTACTAACCTTGGTTATGTCACGAGATTTAGCGAACACCTTAATCTCTTATTCGCTAGGTAAAATCCTTAACCTCAGTTCTATCTTGAGATTACGCGTTGACCATTCATCTTCATTAATATCCATAGCTACCACTGAATCACTGAATGTTTTAAAACTCAATCAATTTATCATGAGACTCAGCGATATCCTTCAGTAGCTTATTCACTGAATGGAAAGAACCAATATTTTATCACCTTTTCCTTTGTTGCTAGATCGTTGGATAAAAAGTCTCTAAGTTCTGACTTCATGAGATTATGCGAACACTGTGTTCGCTAAGTTGCTGAATTCCTTGTTTGACAAGTCAACCAATATCTGGAGAGTACATGACTGAAGAAAACCTTATCCATTGATAAACCTTGTCACTGAATCACTAGATGCTCCACACTTAACTGCTAAGTCTTGGAGATCAAGCAAACACTTCATTCACTTGATCGTTGAATGTCTTCTTACTAACCACCAAGACTTGGAGATTATGAGATAAATGCCCTGTTGAATCATTGAATCAATCACTAACTACAAAGTCATGTCTGAGATATCACAACAACTGTTGATCAAGAATTATATCTATGGTCCATGCTTGATCACTAGAAACTTTATAACATTACCACTACAGCAAGAGAATAGGAGATAACACTATTCACTAGGTCACTGGATGTTTGAAGGAAACTACCAGGAATCACAAGAATTGGAGATAGCTTTGTTCACCAGATCACCAAATGGATTTACTAATCGCCAACTTAACTAGAGATTATGTTACTGAAGAAAACAAAAATGAATTCCAAGGCTTGTCACTTGTTCGCTGAATGTTTGAAGACTTAAAAAATTTATTATGAGATTCAATGAACACTAGGGAGATGAAAAGACCACGTGCATATGCGACCCTTTAAGTACCTCAAAAGTAACATGAAAATATAAAGATCTAGGGCACACTTAGGGCATTTTCAAAAACAAAAACCCTTTTGAGGACAAAAAGACTTAGGGCAAGGATATGTAGACATTTTTGCATCTAGTGAACTTGACACTCAAATTTTAAAAGGACAATTTCTTGTAGTCATGAAAAATTTGATACACATGCATGACTTGGATGTTAGCAAGACTAAATGTGAAAATTTCAAAAAAAACCCTAAAAATTGCTCCAACAATGGCTCTATCTGAGGATGCTTGAAAGCAAGTTCATAGCAATGAACCTAGAATCTCTAGGTGGAAAACCAAAATAAAGCACTAACCTATTGCAAGAAATAAACACACCTATACACATGTCAAAAAACTACTATGCATGGTAAAGTTTAGAATTCAATTGAAGAAAAATTTCAAGAATTGTCCATGCACTGGCAATTCATGTTCTTCATCATCTAGATTTCTCAGATAATATGAATCCTTTCCATGAATCTGATGAATGATATAAGGTCCTAACCATAAAGATTCAAATTTCTTGTGCTTTCCCTTATCTTTAGCCCTGGCATTCCATTGAAGAACCAAATCATCAAGCTAGAATTTTCTGATAGTAGCTCTCTTGTCAAAGAGATATTTCATTTTTTGTTGTAATCTTATATTTTCTCTCTGGCCTTATCTTCTTATTTCATCCAATTCAACCGATTGGATCATTCTATTCTGCAAAGGATCACATATCTCTAATTCTTCATCTTGCATAAATTTGTAAATAGGCAACAAATTATTCACAGGTAGCCTAGATTTTACACCATAGACTAACTCAAAAGGAGACTTACCTGTAGCTCTTTTTTCTATTTTTGCTATCTTCCCATAATGCTAATTTCAACTTTGCATGTCAGGTTCTTTTGTTCTTTTCCAAACTTTTCTTCAAAATTTGCAAAATGCTCTTATTACTTGATTATGTTGGTCCATTAGCCTATGGTGATATGGGGAAGAATATGATAGGACTATGCCCATCTTTGAGCAGAAATTAGTGAATTCGTGTGATCTGAAATACATGGCATTATCCATTACTAGTTTGATTGGAACACCAAACTTTGTCAATATATTATCCATCAAGAATTCAATCACCACTACACTTGTAGCTTTCTTTGTTGGGATTGCTTCAATCCATTTAGTAAAGTAATCTATAGCCACAAGTATCCAACTATGTCCTCCACTAGATTTTTTAATAAATTCCCTAATAAAGTCAATACCCTACATAGAAAAAGGAGCCTTTGCAACCATAGGGTTTAACATCAACACTCCTGAAAACTTTAGCTTATTTGAGAACCTCTAGCATGGTTCACATTTCCTAACACATGAATGGGTATCTTTAAATAAGACAAGCCACTAGTAACCAGCTCTCAAAATTTTGTTAGCAGTTGCCCTGGCTAAATGATGTCCTCCACACAATCCAAAATGCATTTCTCTTAAAAATATCTCAAATTTCCCTTTATCCAGACACAAGAGAAAAATCCCATCATTATCCTTCCAATACAAGTCACCTTGTAACAATATATACCTTTGGGCCTGCAATTTGAGGCTTCTCCTTTGGTTGTCATTCAGGCCTTTTGGGCAACTAGCATGTTTGATAAAAAACACAATATTAGTATACCATGGCTGCATTTCAATGCTAGTGATTGTTCCTTCACTTATGTCAACATTATTGACTTGAATCAGGTCCATATTTTCTTATGTCATCAATTTGGCCAGCCCCAAACCTCTAACCAACTTGGTTATATGAAATTCTAAGTCAAATTCCTAGATCCTGTTGATCCATTTACATCTTTTCCCTATTACCTCACTCTGCACCAAAATATCTTTTACTGCAGCATGAGGAACATAGGCATTTACCTTAGTACAAACCAAATAAGGTCTAAAACCCTTGACTACCTTTACCAATGCATAGGCCTTCTTTTCCATCAGCTCATATTTTTGCTCAGCTGACTGCAATAATTTACTAAAGAAAGCAATGGGATTCTCAAATCCTTCCCCATCCTTTTGTAGCAACACTGTCATAATAGTGTGAAAAGATGCAAAATAAAATAAGGAAAAAGGCTTGGAGTAATCAGGGGATACCAAGACTGGTGCTTCTTGGATTGTTTGCTTAATTTTTTCAAAAGCCTCTTATGCTTCTTGACTCCATTCAAATTTCACATCCTTTTTTAGAAGCTTGACTATAGGCTTGACTAATTTTGCAAATTTGGCAATGAATCTTTTGACAAAATTAATATGTCCAAGGAAAGACTACGCACCTTTGAGGTTTTTGGGAGTGGGAACCCTTTTAATGGCTTCAACTCTTTCAAGATCAATCCTTACTCCTTCTTTGGACACTATGTGCCCTAGTAGATTCCCTTCAGTGACAATAAAATGGCATTTCTTAGGATTTAAAGATATGCCAAACTCCAGAGCTTTGACTAGGACTTTCTCTAGGTGATTGCAATGATCATCAACCCTTTTAGAATAAAATCTTAGATCATCTTGGTATACTACCATGAGAACATCAATAAGATCCTTAAAGGCTACATCCATTTCCATTTGAAAAGTGACTCCGGCATTCTTTAAACCAAAAGGCATTCAGACATATACATAGGTTCCCCAAGGAGTAGTAAATGATGTCTTGAATTGTTCTGATTCTTTGACCAGAACTTGGTTATACCCTAAGAAACCATCCATCATGGATAATAACTCACAACTAGTCACTTTATGAAGCATAGCTTCCATATTTGGCAATCCATAGTTGTCCTTTAATGAAGCAACATTCAGGTTCTTGAAATCTACACACAACCTTATGTCACCATTCTTCTTCCTGACCGGTACTAGGTTAGAGACCCAAGATGAATGCCTTATGGGCTCAATAATACATGTATCCCTTAACTTGGTTAGCTCTGTTTGCATTTTAGTAGCTAGTAGGGGATTAATAGGTTTTTTCTTTTTCCTAAATGGTTTGGCATCTTCCTTTAGAGGGATTTCATGTTGAAATATGTTTGTCCTATAGGCTTTGAGATCATCATATGACCAGGAAAAAACATGTTTATACATTTTCAACAATCTTATTAAATTATTTCTTACCTCCCTACTGAGTCCTTTTCCAATATATACTAACTGAGGGCATGTTTCTAACCCTAGGTTTATTTCTTCTAGATCATCCACCTTAGCATTGGATTTCTGGGACATATGATTGTCATTTATTTTGAACGTGCCTTCTAGTTTAACCAACCCTTTGGGAATATGGTTGGAAGGTAGCTAAACAACTTCATTTCCCATGATACACTTCTTTCCATCAACAACTTATTGATGGCCATCAAAATCAATTTGTTGTCCATTATATTGATCCAAACCTTGAATGAACCTTAGCATATCATTATCATCCTCAAAGACTTGCCAATTACAAACATTATTTGGTACAGTAGGTCTACTTTTTATTTCTAACTTTGATACACCGGTAAGAGTAGCATCATTTTTTTTCAATGCAACATTTGCAAGGAATATTGAAAGCATATTGAAAGCATTAAAAATTTATATTCTATCCCAGACAGTATATCTATATAATTTAAGTCTATCATCCTTTTCAGAATACTATGATCTAATCTAAGAAATGATTAACTGAGAATCTCCATAAACTTTCAAACATTTTATACCATGTTTTATGGCAATATCTAATCCCAATATCAAAGCCTCATACTCAGTAGTGTTATTAGTGCACTAGAAGGTTAACAGAAAAGAGTATTTTTAACAGTAATACCTAATGGGGATATAAATAATACACCAGCTCCTAAGCCTTCCTTAGAGCATCTGTCATTGAAGTATAATTGCCATAATCCATCTTGTTGTAATAGTAGTTCATCAACAATTGGATCAGCATTTTTGAGTTGTGGCATAATTTCCTCAACTATGAAGTTTTCCATGTCAATGTCAACACAATAATTCAGATCCTTGGGTGCTACCATTTCAATCATGACTGAGGAGTGAGGCTCTTTGTACAACTTTACCTCAGTACCATTTATAGGTATAGTATCATATGATAGGTCTAGTTGCAACTTTCCTCCCACTATTGTTGCCCATTGTCTTGATAGTAGCATACCATAATGAGGTTTGTTATCAACTACAACCACATCTATTTTGTAAGTAGCCTCAAGAAATTCAGAAATCTTTACTTCTATTCCAACCAAGGTTCCTACCATAGGAACTTCTCTATTATCCATGGCATAACACCTATCATTAGATGTATCAACTTGAATCCCTAGTTCTTTCATAACATGGTAAGGCATCACAGTAGCCACAGCACCAGAGTCTATCATGCAATTTTTAAGAAACAAGTTATTGACAATTAAAGTGACATAAAAAGGCTCAATGGAAGATGGCTCTTGAGTCACAATATTTCCAACACAAAATTTGGAAACCTCTTTGACTATCGCAAGTCCTTCTACTAGATTTGTCTTTTCTAACATAATAGGAATGTCTCCTTGTTCATTTATCAAAGACAAAGTTGTTGCCTTATGCTCTTTTATTTTCAACATTTCCAATAAAGGGATTGATACCTTCATTTGAGATAGAGCATGTCTCATGTCAAAATTTGGGGGCTCAGTAGAAAGATTAGACCAGTCTTTTCTTCCACCAACTTTTTTGTTCCTCCTTTCTATGGCAACTTCCTCATTCTTCTTAGTATTTTGAACAATGATGGTTTCCTATTTATTGTTGTTACCACTTTTTCTTTGGAAAGCATTTGGTTTATGATAAACCTTATTCTAAGAATCATCTTTAATAAAAATTGACCTTGGTATTCCTTGATCAGCATCCACTCTTATATTTCTCAAGTTATATGAGGATCTAGCTTGAGAAATTGCAGCCACAGTTAGAGTCTTGATTTCTTCTTTACTGGGCTTTCTCCAATGAGTACCATCCATTTTTGGTCTGCTCACATTTCTTCTATAATTTTCATCATCATAATCCTCAGGATCATAATGGGAAAAAACTTTTTGCTCATAAACTAGGATAATTCTCCTCTTATGATCAACATCAACCAATATCTCTTCATTTTATGAAGATGAATGTTCATCCACCTTTTTAGTGGTAAACATGTTTACTGTAGGATTTTCATATCCTTCATGATCTCCTACAAGTGAGTCTTCTATTTCATCTCCTAGAGCTTGGGCTACAGCACATTGGCAGGGTGAGTGAAGCATGTTACAGGCCACACACCATGGAATATTTTCTACATTATGTGTTATATTTTTCTTCAAAGGATCAGGAGTATCCCTTCCCTTTCGTGGCTCATGGGTGTCAAAAATAGGCTTCACATCCTTCCAATTTGTCTTGTATGGATGATCATATAGCCTAGGAAATCTTTCATGCCTTTGATATGGTGGTCTACTATCTTGAAAACTTTTCCCACCCTTTTCAAATCTAGTAGACAGATCTTTGACAACATTTTCCAATTTATCAACTTTTTCATCTTCTCTGGTAGGTTTCACAGCATGTGGTCTGGTCTCTTTCCAAAATCTCCCTTCATCCCTTTTGTACATTTGACCAGATGCTTTCCTATTACTTTCAATATTTATTACTAACTTGAAAGCATCTCTCAGAGTACGTGGGCTTTTCTCTCTCAAAAGGTAAGACATTTTTCCCTCCAAAGCATTGAAGTATATGGTCAAACAAACCTCATCATCTAATCTTAATACTTGAAAAAAAAATTACATAGCCTTTTGAAATCTACTATTGAATTCTAACATGCTCTCATTTAAATACTTCTTGATGTTATTGAACTCATTAAGCATATAACTAGAATTGAAATGTTTAGCATACTACTCTTTAAAGTTTCTTACAAATTCATCCCATGAAGTAATGTTATTTTTAGGCAGACCCCTATACCAATCCCTAGCATCTTCTATTAGTGACTAAACAAAAAGTTTCATAACATCATCTTCATTCTCAATTTCATATTCATTCACTTTATCTGTAAAAGACTTATGATTCTCTTCACATGTAATGACATTATTACCAATGAGCTTAGGGATTTTGTCTCTTACCTCATTTGGGATAGCATTCAGTTGACTAGGAATACCATCAAAGAATAATGGTCAGTATCTGTCCAGATGAATTGGCCTCCTTTGCAAATTTTGTGAAGCTTGGACTCCACTACCTCCAGCATTTTGATACAACACATTCCCAATGAGGCCACCAACAAATGGGATTATTGGATTTATATTTTGAACTAGTCCTGGGGCCACTTGCTTGGAGTCTAAGGCTTGGGGAATTGACAAAGGATCACATGATTGATTTTGTGGTAGTGTCCCACCAGTAACATGGATTGAACTACTAGCAGTTCTATTCATATTTTCATGTAAGAAAGAAATCTTCCTTTTCATTTCATCTGCAGCAGCTTCTAACTCCATTTTTTCTAGTTGGATAGCCAGGTTTTCCTTGGCCTTTCTAGACTTTTCTAACTCTATTTTTGCCTAAGGTATAGTATAAGGAAAAGAACTATTCTTCTTGGATTCATTTATGTTGATCCCAATCATTTTTTGCTTTCCCTTGTCAGATGCATCTTTTACATTATTCATGAGATTCTCATTTCTTTTGATCTCTAATGGATGCAACTATCTTAGGACAGGGCCTTCACCCTCAAACTCATCCTTCTTGGGATTAGGCTCATTTTTACTGACTTGTTGTCTCAAATCCTCCATATCACCAAACAAATCACTATCCAAACCCTTAAATTCTTGATTTAGATTTTTTTCTTGGAGCTCATTATTCTTGGTCTTTCTCATGAGCTCTTGTTTTTCCATGAGCAGCTCATAAGTTTCTTTCTCCCACTCTTTTATTTTCTTTGCAATTTCCAATAATTATTCCCGCTATTTTTTTCTCAAAGCCATAACTTCTTCCCGTAACTTCTCAGAATCATGAGAAATAGTCTTAGCATTAGAGGTTTCTCCTATTTGGTCTAAACTTTCACATGCAAGAAAAAATCCTATATCTATGAATTCTTCTTCCTAAGGAGGACTAACTGAGTCAGGGTTCAATCTTCTAAGAAACTCAGGGATTTCATAAAAAGAGGGAACCACTTTTGGGATAGGTGTTGAAGCATGCTCATTAGATGGTCTAGGGGAACTACAATTAAAAATACCTCATTTAGACCATTTCTTTCTACTTGGTGTATGGAGCTCACCACCCATATTACTTTCTGGGCAATCCTTATAGTATGACCTGGTGTATCTTTGTCGACTCATGATAACTTTGACAAGATACTTTCACAATTTTCTTTATGTTAAACCAACAACTGGTAAACACAGATTTCAAAGTCACCACCCAAAAATTTGTGGGGATAGATTATAAACTATTCTTTTAGTATAACAACAAAGGGTTAGCAAAAAACTATAACAAACTTATTGCAAAAATATTTAAGTCCCCAACAGAGTCACCAATTTTCTTAGTACCTAAAACTGCAGATGATCAAAACTTAATTAGAAAACCTCTGATACTTAACTCTTGTAGTCCCAATAGATACATCTGTCAATAATAAACACTAAGGTATTAAGGATTTGGATCCTTCTTCACTTTGAGCTCTCAACTACAGGTGGGTATAACTATAAGATTTAATTCTCCAAAAATCACAATAGTTATCTGTATGCTTGATACAGACATAAACATATAACTTCTAACAAAACTTTAAAATAAATCATTATTCATTTTGATTGATGGTAAAAAAATATGTAACTAAAGCAATGACCAGTGCCAAATCATAGGGCATCAGAGTCAACTAAAACACACATCTACAGAAAACCCTCAAATCAAATAACCCCAAAACCTAGATAACATACCTTAAAAATTATCTTCTCATTTATATATATTGTCATCATATTCTTGTACAATTTATGAGTTCTCTGAGACCTCACTCAAGATTTACCCTTCCCTTGAAAGAAACTTAAGATTTAACCCCACTATCTACCTTGTAGATGATGCATCAAAAATGCCTTGCAGATTTAATACACAAAGAACTCAAAATTGATACATGAAGACAAAAAAACATATACAAAAAATTTTAGTTTATTTTCACTAATAAATCTTCTGTATCAGTACATTCAGAGACTAAGATTCTCAAAATTAAAACACTAATGCAAAAACTTCTATTACAATAAGCTTTTTCCACCCTTTTAAAAAATAGGAGACCTCCTATATATACTAGCCATCTTGGAATCCTTAAAATAAGGACACAACAAGATTTGGATGGCTTAGTGATAGTGACTTGTAGTAGAATACAAAATACATTTCAAATATAATAGAAAAGGGAGAAATGGCACTAGAAATCTATTTATTCTCATGGTGAACTCTTCAAATGGCACCTTTGTTTGCGAGTATGCAAAGTAACTGCTGCAAGTTGTTTTATGAATGATGACCACCTACCGGCTAACATACATCATCCTCTTTATGATAATTACCCTTCCTATTCTCAAAGATCAGGTGCCATGTCATAGTTCACTCTTCATCCATCTCTTCTGGGTCAACAGCAACTGGCTTCTTCATTTTAGGCTTGGTGCTTTTGTCCCATGCAGCAACCTCTTCCTCTAAAGACCAAGCATATTCTTTTAGGATTTGAAACATTTTAACCTATTTCTCCCATCTTGAGTCAGTGATGGCCTTTGTGTCAACAACAAATTTGGTACATTCATTTTCAGTTTTAAACATGTCATCCAAAATGTTTTTGAGCCTATCAATATCTAAGGATCCATCATTATTCAAAAAGGCCTCCTCCCTAATCACCAACTGACTCATATTTTACTTCCACTCCTCAACTTCTATGATGTTACCATCATCTTTGCAAATTGGAGGGAGGAACTTACTAATGTTTGGGCCAAACATATTCATTTTGGCTCTTACCTGATTTGCCTTGCCCTTGAAGAATCCCCAAGTTGTACCAATTTACTCTATCTTCTCTCCAACCTCAACCACTGATTCTAGAATGTATTCCCTATGTGGTTGCAGCACTTCAAGTTTCTCAAACAAAGTTCCTTTACTAGACCAGATATTGAAAAGTGGCTCTAAAGTAGCCATAGCATCTTTGATGTTGTCATTTGTTTTCCACAATACAGAGTATGAATTATGAACTGAGTCCATTTTCCCTTTAATCTCCTCATACCTATGTTGTAAGACATCATTGAGTGCTTTGAGAGCTACATCTAGCTTATCCTTTTCAGAATTCCCTATCACCTTAATGGGAATTTATGCTACTAATTGGACTGCATCTTCAATCTATAGGGCTGGAGGATGAGTTGCTTTAGAAACTTCTTCAAGCTTAACCTTTAACTCTTCTAACTCATCTTCTAGGACTTTGATTTTCATTAGTCCTTGATCTCTATCTTTTTCTATGGTTACTATATTTTCAAATAATTTTGCATATCTATTTGACAGTTGAGTTATCTTAGCTTCATTTAGATGTGCACAATGGGTCACTTCCTTAGAAACTTCAAGATCACTGGTGTTTTGAACAGTCCAGATAATCTTGTCCCCTTCCATTTTATCCTCTATGCTGAGTAAGGATGGATTTTGGGTTCTTGGTGCAAGGGACCACATTTCTAAGGCTTGGGATTTAGGGTCATAACCACTTCCTCTAATCATATCTCCAATTTGGGCTTCATAAGATAGATTGCCCTCAAGTTGCTTTCTTATTTGATCTATGATGAAAGACAATGTAAGGTCCCACCCTGGCATTAGGAAAATCCCACTGGTCTTAACCATTTCCCTAGATTCTTTCAGAGTAATGGTTTCTAATTCTGGATCATATGCTGCTAAGGCTTTTAGTGCCTTATCATCTGGATCACTTCCCTGAGGTAATGTTTTTGCAATTTCCCTTTGCTTCCTCCATATGAGAAAATTCCTAAATTCCTCACTTTTGATGAATTGATCATCATTGAGAAATTCCTCTTAGTACATTTCCCTTTCATCTTTACCAAGCAATAGGGGCAATTCCACTTTTTCTTGTGTGGCTACCTTCTTTCCTTCTCTGATGGTTTTCCTCAAATGGTGATGATATGATCTATCACCAGGCACTAAGGCTTTAATCCTATCAACTTCTTTCTTTTGTTTCTTGCTTTTAGAGGGTTCTCCTTCCTCAATTTTTTGCCTCTTCTAAGGTGGTTCAGATACATCTCATGCCTCAAGTGCATCCTAACTTACATCAATGATAGGGGGCTCATTGACTTGGGGTGGACTATTTCCTTCTTGAGATTCATTAGTGTACTCATCATAGTCAAAAGAAGAAGAATCATTTTTTTACTTCCAGCTTCTTTTCAACCTGACCCTCTAATTGGCTAGATAGAGTGCCATGCATCTCTACCATTTTTTCAATTTTGTCTAGGTAGGGGAGGTTTGGGAAAAATCTTCCAAAGGTCATACCAGCCTTTTTGAGCCGATCTTCCAAGTTCAATAAGTCATATAATTTGGTAAGTTTTCTTCATATCTCATCCTCATCCAACATGTTTCTGATCACATCCTCTTCATCACATCCCTCGTGGCCTTTTATTGTACCAATATTTGGGATAAGTAGCATTATGGCACTTCTAATGAAATTCTCTGGGTCTGCATATATGTATGTAGTAGATGCCATCTTGTAATGATTCAACCACAAGCTAACCTGTGCTAGTGCTCTTTTTCCAATTAAAAAGCTTCCTAGTTTAAATTGACAAGGAGTAAAAGTTTTTTTTCTATGTGGTGCCAAGTGCTCCTTATCATTCCACATCAATTGCCACAAAAACTCCAAATGGGCTACCCTTGGTGGTACATACTTTGGTAACAAATGAGGGGGTTGTGGGCAACCATAAACCTTGATCAGTGTAAAATTTTGACCTAAATAAAAATCTCCCCAATTATGGCCCTTATCCCACTTGCTAATAAACTATTTAGGCCTAAGAATTTTAAGTACCAAAATTGGGAGTCTCACAATGGTTGTTCCCATCAAGTCCAAAATTGGATGAACTATCCAATTAACCCCAAAAATTGTTTTCATTGAAAGCATAATTCCACACCCTCAACTAGAATTTCCCAGGGTTTGGATGTCCCTCAAACATTGTTCTTGGTCTCAACATTTGCATGTTTAAGTTTTCAACATTGAAATACAAAATTAAATGCATTAACAAAGAATAGCGCAAGAATTTAATGGGCTTCTTTTTTTCCTTGTTGCATGACAGACCCTCATGTATCCTATCAATTACATATTGAATGTAATCATAGTCTATGTTGGCTTGTGAATTCTGAATATCCAAGATTATCATCAGTAAATCAGTCAGCAAGCTTTCAGCATCTCCATCTATCCCCAAGACTTGACATAGCCCATATGCCAGATACTTCATATAGAAATTTAGGGCTTTATACTCATAGGGAGCATTCATCTGTGGTGGGAGAGGGGCTACATATTTACTAGTTTTAGGGATATGTCTGGCTATCTAGATTCTTACAAGCCCTAATTGGCTTGCATACTTCTCCTTTTCCTTCTTTAGGTCTATCTCTATAGATGACGAGGAGTAAAAATTAAAAGCTTTCATAAAGGATCCCCTATCAAGAGTAACTAAGGGAGATTGATCACCTTTCCCAATGGTTTTGGATATGGGATCATAATTTTTTGCCAATTCAAACATGAGGTCAACATCTACAAAGACATTAGAGACTATCAACTTGGCCATGCCTAAAACTCATGCATTACATATTGGGATAGCCCTATCATGATTCATGTAGAAATAATTAAAAAGCATAAAATGAGAGCAAGAAGGGGTATCAAGATCCCTATAGTTTTCCATATCACCAATGAATATTTCATCATTTGCCTTCTTGTTTTCGTTTGATCCTGGCAACAATTTGATGAATTCATCAAAAAAATTTGGTTTTCCCTTCTGTTCATCTCCTTGTTCTTTTGCTTCCCCACTGGAAGAGGCTCAGCTTGATTCTAGTTGTCTCATCTCTACAAATCTTCAATGAACACTCAGCTCTGCAAATTACTCACTATAATTGCTCGAAAATCTTAATTTCTCTCTTAAAATTGTTAAGTGAAAATGCAGGAATATCTCATAAATATAACATTGATCATTTAATTCATAGGAGTTATTAATATCAGTGCAAATCTTCTCTGAGTTATCTTAGCACTCAATTCTACATAACACCAAATTTGAAAAATAGCTAGCCATAATGTAAGATGTTGACAGTTTGCATTAAAAATTGTAGAGAAAGAAAAAGGAATGATTACTGTTTCATCTTTCAAAAACCCTTAAGTACTGATAAAAACCCTCAATTACGATCTGATTGGCCGACCTGCTCACTTTATCCATCTTGGCAGAGTACCTTTCCATGTAATAACAACTCTTCTCCTTTTTCATTAATGTGAACTTAACCAGGAGCTATTCGGAGATCAAGTGACTGAAGCCTTCTCTTGATCTCAAAATATTCTTCTTAACTGTGATTTAACTCAAAGATCAAGCAACTGAAGACTTTGCGTAATCTCATAATTTTTCCTTAACTCATGGTCTTATTAAGATATTTAGTGACCAATGTCCGATCTTATTTACATCCAAGGTTCTCGTATAGCTTTCAAACCTTTTCTTTAACTCTCATCTTATCTCGTGATCTAGCGACTAAAAGCATTCTCTGAATCTCAAGAAATTCATACTAACTATGGTTACCTTCCGAGAATAAGTGACTAAAGACTTCGCGTGATCTTGTAACCCTTCTTTTAACTCATCTTTTATCTAGTGATCACGTGACTACAAGCTTTCTCCAAATATCACAGACTTTAACTTGACCACAGTTCTTTTCTGAGATTCAGCGATTGAATGTGTTCACGCAATCTCTAGATCTTTTCTTTAACTTTAGTTATATTATGAGATCAAACGACAATTAGCATTCTCGTGCTCTCTGGATGATTTTACTAACCCTGGTTATGTCATGAGATTTAGCGAACACCTTAATCTCTTATTCGCTAGATAAAATCCTTAACCTCAGTTCTATCTCGAGATTACACGCTGACTGTTGATCTTCATTAATATCCACAACTACTGCTAAATCACTGAATGTTTTAAAACTCAATAAATTTATCATTAGACTTAGTGATATCCTTTAGTCGCTTATTTGTTGAATGGAAAGAACCAATATTTTTTTACCTTTTACTTTTTCGCTAGATCGCTGGATAAAAAATCTCTAAGTTCCAACTTCATGAGATTAAGCGAACATTGTATTTGCTAAGTCATTGAATGCCTTTTCTTGACTAGTCAACCAATATCTAGAGAATACACGACTGAAGAAAACCTTACCCTTTGATAAACCTTGTCACTAAATCACTAGATGCTCCACACTTAACTGCTAAGTCTTGGAGATCAAGCGAACACTTCATTCGCTTGATCGTTGAATATCTTCTTACTAACTGCCAAGACTTGGAGATTACGAGATAACTGCCCCACTGAATCAATCACTAACTACAAAGTCATGTCTGAGATATCACAACAACTATTGATCAAGAATTACATCTACGATCTGCGCTTGATTGCTAGAAACTTTATAACATTACCACTACATCAAGCAAATAGGAGATAACATTGTTCACCAGGTCACTAGATGTTTGAAGGAAATCACCAGGAATCACAATAATTGGAGATAGCTTTGTTCACCAAATCATCAGATGGATTTACTAATAGCCAACTTAACTGGAGATTACACAACTGAAGAAAATATAAATGAAGTCCAAGGCTTGTCACTTGTTCGCTGAATGTTTGAAGACTTAAAAAATTTATTATGAGATTCAGTGAACACTAGGGAGATGAAAAGACCATGTGCTTATGCGACCCTTTAAGTGCCTCAAAGGTAACATGAAAATATAAAGATCTAGGGAACACTTAGGGTATTTTCAAAAACAAAAACCCTTTTGAGGGAAAAAAGACTTAGGGCAAGGATATGTAGACATTTTTGCATCTGGTGAACTTGACACTCAAATTTTAAAAGGACAATTTCTTGCAGAGTCATGAAAAAGTTGGTACACATGCAGGACTTGGATGTTAGCAAGACTAAACGTGAAAATTTCAGAAAAATCCTAAAAATTTCTCCAACACTATTCTTGATTAGAAACTTATTTCAAACTTTATTGGATGAAAACTGATCATACCTACTCTGATCTTGATTGAATGAAGGCTGATAAAAGATGCAAAGATACCGATTATGAACTTGATTTGACAAGAACTAATCATATCGACTCTGAGCTTGATTGAATGAAGGTTGATAGAAGATTTGGATAGATTAGGAACATTCAACTTGATATGGAACTTGATGAATTTAAGATTCCCTTGGCAATATGATTCTATTTCATTTGATGATTAAATTTAATTTTCATCTTGATAGATGATTTTGACAAAAAATTGATACATTAGATTTGGTTGAAAAGATTTTTGATGATCTACTAGATTTGGTTGACAAGATTTTTGATGATGTAGATTAGAATATTATGATATGTGATGCCCCCTCGGGACTAAGATTGAAATTTGGTAAAAAAGATTGAATGATGTTGGATAATAGTTTAGAAGAATTTTGATTTGATTTAGAAGATTGAATCGATGTAGCATTGAGAAGGAAGATTGATTTAGAAGATATTTTTATTGAGCTCCCGATAATGATATTGCAAAGATAGTGATCAATAATGAAACAAAGGATCTTAGATGTGATACTCAATGATATTGAAGATAGATTTCCCTTCATGAGGTGATTTGATCAAGTCAGATGAATGCAAGGATAAAATGAATGCCCCTAGAATGATATGCAATCTTCCATGAGTGTCATTCTTTTGATCTTTTTGTTATGCTTTTCTCATCATAGAGCTTTTGTTAGCAGTAAGTAAAAACATTGGTGGCTTTCAAATTTGATGATGAACTAGAGTACTTACTTATGTTAGTGTTAGTTGCAAGCAAGAAAACAAACAAGAGTTACTTATGTTCTTTTTCCATGATTGTGTTGTCTGCAATGACCTGAACGTTCATATCCTTGGACAAAATATTTGATGTACTTGCAATGACCCTTTATCGTTCATATCCTTTGGAATATTTTACCGATTTGCACAATACTAAGAGATTCTTTGATGAAAACAAACAAGGAAATAGTTCCCACAAACTGCAATCAAATAAAAAGATCATGCCCCTTGTCCTTGTTCCTCTATTCCATAGACATCATTGAGTTACTTGGGAGACATGATTAGCACAAGTTATGATAAATTTATTTGTGATAGGTGGTGTTGAAAAACACATTTAATTGATTGTGTTTGTTTTTCCTTTTTCTTTAAGATCATTTTTTATTTAATGATTCTTGAGAAACACTATTGCTTGAGTGTGAAGTGTGTTTAGAAATACCATTTTTCATTGTATGATTTTTTATTTAGTCTTTTCATTTAGGATTTTTGTTTCCTTGATGAGTGTTGAGAAACACTAATGTTTGAGTGTGTGGGTGTTTAGAAACACCATTGTGTATTGAGAGTGGTATTGAGAAACACCATTGTGTGTTTAGTGATGTGAAGAAACATCATCTTTGTGATAATGAGGTTGTAGCATTATTCCTATTTGAGCATTAAAGGATTTTCATTAGTATCAATTAATTATTCAGTCGGTAAAGGAGACAAATAGGATAGTCCTTCAACCACATAAAGCCTACACACTGAGCAAAGACAAGGCAGATCTCTGAGTTACCGAATAAGGGTTTGATCGAGTACACTCACCAAGAGATAGACATTTACCAAATACTGAGCTAGTGATCACTAAGCATTCATTTGAATCGAGCACCAGTAATTACCGAATGGAGAATGCAATGATTACTGAGTAAATTAGGAAATAGCATAGTAATCTGAAATGGCACAAACATCTATGCAAACGGTTCACACTGATCAGAAAATGGTTTACCAAGATTGAGACAATATTTAATATGGATGTAATCATTAAATTACTAATGATTCCTGTGTAATGTTAGATCTAGGTTTTTTTGTTACACCATTGACCTTAGGTTTTCTAAGATATTGTAAACCCTAATTAGGTCAATTCAATTTGATATAAATTTGTAGAGATGTCATTATGAATAATTATCATGGAGTATCTGTAGTAAGGACATCAGGAGATCAAACAAAGAGTTTTTGACAGAAGGTTTGAAAGAAAGAATCAATTCTTCAGAACATACACAAGGCTACCGAGCAGAATAGAAGGACACATACATCACTTTGAGGTGATATCTATTTATCATTTCATAGATCTGAATCAGGTGAGATTAAATTTCTATTTACAGATGCATTTACTATTACCTTTTAACCATTGTAGCAGAATTGAAATTTCTTAATAGAGTGAACTTAATAGTACTTGTTTAAATCTCTTAACTGAGTACATGCATACATTGTGTTGTCAAAATCCTCTAACCAGGTAGATCTAGTCAATCTTATTTTTACTCCTAGCAGGGTAAGATCATCAGAAGTGATCAAAATTGTAGCCTTAACCAACATACTTTATTGCTATAGTAGTGAAGATTTGTGGGTGTCATCCCCACCGTAGTTTTTACCTTCTTACAAGGGTTTCTGTGATACCAAAATATCTGTGTTATGAGTTTGAAGTTTGATGTATGATTTATTATTTAGATTACATGCAAATTACATTTTCAATTATTTAATGTATGTTTTATACAATGGATTCAGTCGGTTAATTACAATCTACTACTCCAAATTTTTAGTCTTAAAAGTTTTGAAGGTACTGATTCACCTCTCCCCTCTCATTACTTATCTTTCCATAATCCCAATAATTGGTATCAGAGAGAGATCTCTCATTTTGGAAGTTTAATCACTAAAGAGGAAAGATCTAAGGATGGAAAGGTATAAGTTGGATAAGCCTATTGAGAATCAAAGATTGTAGATGTAGATCTTCATTGAGCAATTCAAGGAAGCCAAAGAAGAACTGAAAAAAGTTACTGATCAGAAGGAAGGATATGGAAATTTGGTACAATGAGACCAATTATCATGAAGAAGAGATAGATGATCCATTTGAGATATCTAGATTTGGATCTAGAAGCATATCTGATGCATCTAAACGAATCATAGCAGATCTGAAAAGAATCTACATCTTACTTAACAAGTGAAATCTCTACAGATCGGTCAAGAGACATAAATGGTTAGGATGGTTGATGTCATAAACAATGCTAAGAAAGCACAAAAAGAAAGAAACTTGGCTATTGAAGATAGGAGACAAATGACTGATAAGTTACAAGAGAAGGAATTTGAGATACTGAGACTCACTGAGAATCACTTTGAAATCTCTAATCAGATGGTTGTCATAATTCAAGAAGTCAACCGAGTAAACAGTGAGCTTACAAGGAAACTAGAAGACATCGGTGAATTAAGAGAGTAAAATGAAAGATTGAAGAATGAGGTAAAAATGCATCAATAGCATAATCAAATGATCAAGAAAGCTAAAGATAGTACTAAAAGAATGAATGAGTTTATAATTAGTCAGAAAAGACTTGGTAGCACAACTGGTTTAGGCTACACCAAGTAGGGAGAATCATCAAGACAAGCTGAATAGAAGAATGACTACACTAATCTAAGGTCAAAGAAGCTATCATGTTATCATTGTGGAAAAATGGGCCACACATCAAATGTTTGTAGGAGTAAAGAAAAAGATATTCCTAAATCCACTCCTAAGTTTAATGGTTATTTCTAAAACTATAACAAGGAAACCAGGCATAAGAGTGTGTTAGGATTGAGTATTACTGAGAGGGGGATGAATCATTATTACAACAATATATATTAAACTTAAAATAATTCAAAATAAACCATATGATTGCATAAATGAAAAGAACATAAGCAAATAACACACAACTCATAACACCATTATTTGTTTTCGGGGAAACCTTGGCCAAGGGAAAACCCCGGTGGGGATGGTACACACAACTATGCACTAAAGTATAATATCCCTATTAGGGGCTGAGTATTACATAGTACATTTCCTTGTTAAATGAATATTGACCCTGTTAGAGGTATACAAAACCCTACTAAAGGTATACTGAGCTTACAGCTCTTATAATCAATATTTCAGTTACAAAGTGTTCTTCAAGAATGAAAAATACAAGCATCTTCTATGCTTTGATAGTTCCAGTTGTAGTTCTCAATATCATCTTCCAACCTCTAATCTCGCATCTACCATCTCTATCATTATTTCACATCTTCTACTTTCTTTACAAAAATCTCTTCATATAAATAGGTATTCTAACATTCAGTCAGCTCCCAAATACAATACAAAATAGAATAATGAATAATGGGAGGAATAAATACTAAGTCGGCGATCTTGTATTACCAAACTGTCAACAATCCTCAATCTTTATCTAACTTAGCACATTACCAGTCCATCATATATTCCCTTAATCATTGCAACTGTTCATATGTCATGTTTCATTTTTCCTCTACCTTCACAAGTCTTCATAATATTGTAACTTGTTGATAACAACAGAAAAACACAAGCGACCTTAACTGAAGGTCATATACATCCAAAAATGTCTTCCTCTAAGCTCACAAGCCATCATATATTATTTACTTTCTTCAATGTCCAAGACACTACTATTGTACTCTATAAATCTGTCTCCATACTTAGTCATTTTGAAGACTGCATCTCCAAGACTAAACTTAACTTAATGCGATCACCATATCAGATGTGTTGCCATAAATGACAACCCTCAAGTATTTCATATTTCTCTCCAAAAATAACTTGCCAATAATCTCTCCCTTTGGCATTAATGGCAACACTTAGCGAAAAATGACTAAGTGTCCAAACAAAACACTTAATTCTCCTTCTTTTCTCTTTTCTCCTAATATCTTTTTCTTTTTCTTTTATATATTTTTTTTTGTATTTTCTTCTTCTCTTATACATATATTTTTTTATTTTTCTTCTTTTCTTCTCTCCCTTTGACATTAATGGCAAAGGTGTTTCCAAAATTGCAAAATTTTACAAAAATGTAGGACTTAGTGCTTTCTCACCAGTTTTAGAATATCTTGGAAGGAATCTTCCAAGGTCTTCACTTCATCATTCCATGATTTTATCAAAATTTCACTGACATGTATCAATCCATTCAACGTATAAGATGAAGTCTTTGCTACTTTCAATTATATGGGTATAGAGTTGGTCATTGATTCCTCAAGCTTCTCCATTTCAGTAAGATGGGCTTCAAGAATTGATAGCTTGGGAGTGATTAAACTCTTCAACAAACCAAATCTTTCCATTACTTTCCCTTTCTCTATATCCAGTACATTTATTTTGTCAAGAATCTTGGATGCCTATGTGTCCATCTCTAATACAGTTTGTGAGGAGGTCTCACAATTTTCCATCATGCTATCCAAAGTAGTCATGTCCTTAGATATTAAATCCTCAATGTTTTGAATGTGTCTAATGGGGTTAATGCAATATCTATATAGATTCCTTCTATGTACGACACAACTTTTGGCCTTAGATGTAGTTGTTCTCAGAAATAGACTAGCATACTTCCTTCAACTTTTTCTCTAGGTATCTTCTCTCTGCCTTCTCCTTTGCGATCTTCACTAGTGACTCATAGTGAATGTCAAAATTGTCTAGTGCCAAATTTAGGTTCTCTGCATCATCTTTTCCTTGAAAAATAAGAGGTATAGGGAGTATATTAGTTATTGTATTAATTGCCCTAGCAATTACCTTAACCTTTTTGTCCCCTTTTTGTTCAGATCTTTCTTTTGCCTTAGCGAATGCCATGAAGGATAATTTCATCAATTCATCCTCATCCATGTTCTCTACATCAGTCCTCATGGGCTTTTCCATACTTGCCAATAATAAGGTGGTATAAGTATCAAGTTCTTTCTTGACTTTAACTCTTACCTCTTCTCCTTTACCTATGTCTATCTCTTCTCTTTGTTTGATTTCTTCTTTCTATTCTTCCTCTTTATGTCCTTCCTCTTTATGTTCTTCCTCTTTCTATCATTCTTCTTCTGTCACTACATCCATGTTTCCTTGAAATGGATCACTCTCATCAAGTGTAGTGTCAAGAGTTACAGGCATACCAACAATAAAGAAATTTGGTTGCTTATCTAAACTTTCTTTGCTCCTTTCCACATTAACCTCAGCTCACTTAGAGCTTTGTCCAACTCTTATAGGTGTGGGCTTGGTAATCTTAGGAGGTGAAGTTTTCTCAGGCATGTTTCTCATTAGTATCTCATCTAATGCTTTCTGAGTATCCTCAATAACTTCATCATATTTCCTATTCATTATTTTCACAATTCTAGATTTTGTTTTTAGTAAGGGTTTAAGTTCCTTAATTATATTTTATCTCTCATGTATAGAGACTATAGGAAACATGTCATCAATTTATTTATTCCTTATTGCTTCATCTTCTATCTATGCAAGTTGTTTTCTAATTTCTAATTTTCCATATAGGTCTTTAGGTATACTGCCCTCAATTTCTAGTATATTCTTCTTGTATACAATTAGATGTTCAATCACCATGTCTTCTATCAATGATTGATTGTCAAAGTCATACCTCTCATAATACTTATTTAATGTCTTTAAGTTACCATCTCTTATTATCCTTTTATACAATATTTTTATATCTGGTTTCTAGAGGTTCTCTTCTTTCTTTTGTTCTACTTTCTCTTCTTTCTTCTCATCTTCCTTATCTTCTTTCTTGTCATGTTCCTTATCATCTTTCTTCTTTGCTTCAACTTCAACCTTTTGTCTCTTAGGGATATTAGGTTTGGATGTTCTAGTGGATCTCCTAGGTGTTCTCATAGGTGTATCTTCTTGTGCTATCTTCTCTAGAGTGATAAATAGATCAATGATAGTGAGAGTAGGAATTACTATGTTTTATGCTTCTGAAGGTGGAGGGGCTTCAATTATCATGCTTGTCGATCCAGAGTTTCCTTTAGTCATCTTGGTCATTAATTCTTTCAGTTCTTCCTTTTTCATCCCTGCCTTCATTTCCATATCACCAACCATTTTCTCTATCTTGCTTTCTCTTATGCCTCTATCATGCTCTTCTCTGACTTTTTCTAAATTTTTTGCATATGTGCCCCATCTCTCCTCAATTTTGTCAACTTCAGATTCCAAGACATGTTCTATTTGCATCACAAGAACTTCATAACTAACTTTGTGGCCCATGGGGTAGCACTATTTCTTCCTAGGTTCAACTGCTTCAAAACATACACAATCAGTTTCAACCATGAAACAGACTGTATCCTTGTACTTCTCAACCAACTCTTCAGGGATTCTAAATCTTTCCTTCATTTTTCTTTGTATAATTTTGATCATGGAAAATAGTTCACCATCTACCCATGTACTATTATGTCTTCAGTACCTCTATGATATCTAAATACCAATGGGTATTCTATCCTTGCATGCTCTAGGGTGAATTCTGGGAAACTTGTTCTCAATATGTATATACATGTGAATTAAAAGTGAGCCAAATCTAAAATCCTTAGATTTATCCTTCTTGATTATTTTCACATTTTCCAAAAACTGTTGTGCCAGAATCTCACATAGGTTGTATTTGGTGTTTTCTTTTACCATCTTATAGGCCATCATTATGACTCTTGTTGAGACTGAATTAGGTCTACTATTGTAGTAGAGTTTGTATCCAAGTACCATAGCAACCAATCTTATATCCTATTGGAATATGTCATTAATTGTCATAGCTCACTTGTCCCATTTTGAATGGGTTAGGGTTTCAACTTGTTTCTTTATATTCTTTTCTACTATAGGGATAACTCCAATGTTATCTAGTCCAATAATGTCATGAATTAGTTCACCACAAATCTTTATAGGTTTCTCTCCTATCCAAATGAGCTAGTCATGAATTCTGCTAAGTATTATCTTGAACCATTTTGTTTTGTTGAATTCATTCATGTGGGTTAATTTAATGATAGTTAGGTCATCTAGATGTTTAAACTCATCCTTCATTTTACCATCTAATTCTATCATTTCACCTATTTCTCTGAATAATTTTGTATCACCTATTGTCTCATTCTTGTAGTGAATGTATGCCCTAATATCTTCTACGTGTAGGACATCGTATGGTGTTTGTGAAAAAGATCCTTCAGGGTCATCCTCACAAAACTTAAAGGGATGCCTCTTAAACTTATATCTAGGTCTATCCACAACATCATAAATCATAGGTGCATCCATAACTTTCTATTTGAGTAAATGATCTAAATACCTTAAACATGTTGAATTTGGAACTTCCTCTTCGATCAATCACGCAATGTAGCTATCTAGTGGTTTGATATGCTTCTTAACTCTTCTCTCCTTGGTCACTGCTCATCAAATGATGATGAAGTGTGTTGCTTGGAGGTCTTTTATTCATCACCAAGTGAGTAAATTCACTTAACATAGTTAGCTCAACTTTGCATATTGTCTAGTCAATCATAAATCTCACGCTCATAGGATATGAATCTTCAAACACTGCCATCATAGATATAGACTCCATGGTGTCTCTATACACCATAACTAAGCTCACATGAGCTCATTCCTTAGAATCAAAAAATAGATATAATCTATTGTCTTTATCCAATGCTCCCCCTAAGGCCATGCTCGGCCTTTTAGGTCGATGTAGAAATGTTAACATTAGGATAGGGAACAGTCGCATTTGATGTCTCTCCCTAAACCAATGCCTTATTGAATTATTTGATCTTCCATGTCCTACCATTGTCTTCATCTACTGGATTCCTGAAATGATTCTTTAATTCATCCATGTACTCACCAAGAATTTTACCACTGTCACCAATATTATTCTTTATAACCATAGGAGGTGGTCCTCTTCTTTTGTCCATTCCATTATACCTGGAAAACATTGATATATGTCCTAAGTTGTTGCATTTTTAACATGTAGGTAGTCTTTTGTACGAATTAACTTGCAGTTTACAAAACCTTGCAATGTGCCCAAGGTTATTGCATTTGTAGCATGTGATCTTGGCTACTAATGTAATCTTGTTTGTTTCTAGACTGATCAGGTTTCCTAAATTCTACTTTCTTGTGTCCATATGCATAACAGTTATAGCAATAACCAATAAAGGGCATGAAAGGGTCTTTACCTCTACAATCTCTTTTCATGTGTCTGAGTTTGTTGAATCCATAGCATCTACCTCTGAAAGGCTTGATCTGATCTCTAGGTTCTTCAAAAGTAGGTTTTTCTTTAGTCTTCACTTCATGTGGTTTTTCATTAGATTTAGAACATTCTCCTTCATTTTATCCAATTCTAGTCATATCTCCTTTAGGTTTTTGTCTCTCTCTTTGTTCATCAATCTTATCACTACTCATGTAATTTTTGAATGTCTAGCTTGGCTTGAGTGTGCTCACCTTTAATGATCTGATTATATTTCTCTAATTGAATGCATTTATCCTTGTAGTGATCAAGTTCAATCTTCATTTCTCATATCTGCATGTTCACTCCTTTTAGAGTCTCTTGAACTTTGCATCTTGCATCCTTTTCATGTTGGATCTCTTTAATCATCAAAAGATTAATTTGTTATTTTTATTTCTCAAGATTCTTTAACTGGTCTAATGTGTCATTGTCTAAATCCTCCTTGATCTTTTCCATAAGGTCATCTTTGATTTCTTGAAAGTTCAAGTTGTTCCTTTAATTTCTTGATGGAACCTTTTTCCCTACTTAATTTTAATTTCAATTTACCATTCTCAAACTTTTCTTTGTCCAAGTCATTAAGTGTTGCTTCAAAGTTCACTTGAAAACTTTCTGAATCCATTTTGATCTCCCTTAAGCTGTTAGACTTTCTCTCCAAGGGCCAAAAGCTCTGATACCAACTATTAGGATTGAGTAATGCTGAGAGGGGGGTGAATCATTATTACAACACTATATTAAACTTAAACCAATTCCCAATAAACCATATGATTGCAAAAATGAAAAGAACATAAGAAAATAGCACACAACTCATAACACCATTATTTTTTTTTGAGGAAACCTTGGCCAAGGGAAAACCCCAGTGGGGATGGTACCTATAACTATGCACTAAAGTATAATATCCCTGTTAGGAGATCTAGCCCTATTAGGAGATGAGTATTACATAGTACATTTCCTTGTTAAAGGAATATTAACCCTATTAGAGGTATACAAATCCATGTTAAAGGTATACTAAGCTTATAGCTCTTACAATCAATATTTTGGTTACAAAGTGTTCTTCAAGAATGAACAATACAAGCATCTTCTATGCTTTAATAGTTCCATTTTTACTTCTCAATATCATCTTCCAACCTTTGATCTCGTATCTTCCATCTCTATCATTATTTCACATCTTCTACTTACTTTACAAAAATCTCTTCATATAAATATGTATTCTAACATTCAGTCAGCTCCCAAATACAATACAAAATAGAATAATTAATAATGCAAGGAATAAATACTAAGTTGGTGATCTTGTATTACCAAAGTGTCAGTAATCCTCAATCTTTATCTAACCTAGCACATTACCAATCCATCTTATATTCCCTTAATCATCGCGACTGTTCATATTCCATGTTTCACTATTCCTCTGTCTTCGCTTGTCTTCATATTACTATAACTTGTTGATAACAACACCAAAACATAAGCGACCTTAACTAAAGGTCATATACATCCCAAAATGTCTTCCTCTAATCTCACAAACCATCATCTATTATATACTATCTTCGATGTCCAAGACACTACTATTGTACTCTGTAAATCTGTCTCCATACTTAGTCATTTTGAAGACTGCATCTCCAAGACTAAACTTAACTTAATGTGATCACTATATCATATGTGTTGCCATAAATGACAACCCTCAAGTATTTCATATTTATCTCCAAACATCACTTGCCAGCAGAGTGTAGATAAAAATTTATTAAGACACCCAAGAAACCTCACATGGAGAAATATTGTCACACTTGTAATATGCATAGACACATATCACAAGAGTTCGGGACAAAAATGAAGCAAGTCTAGACACCAAAGGAATAGAAAAAATCACATACACTAAGAAGGAAAGGTAATGCATATACTTGGGATTACAACACATGGGTTAATTGCATAGCATGTGGCAGGTATGGACATATAGTAGCAAATTGCATGAGAAATAACTGGAGAGGAAGATCATGTAATTGGACAAATATTGGTATGGCATGTTTGCACTATCACAAGGTTTGTCGCCTAAGAAAGGATTGTAGAGACCAAGCACCATAGATACAATCAAATGGAAATGGAAATACAATTGAAGAAATCATGAGGATAAGGAATCAAATGTAGAGAAAAGCATCAAGTGACAATGTTGGATCAAGAACTGCAGTCGGTGACACCTCATCCAATGGATTAGGTGATGTCACCACCTCCACCTAAATCAAAGGGTATGTATGGAACTAAATTTAAAATTGGTTATATCTTACAAACAGTTCCTTATATCTAGTGATTGCTTACCAAATCAGCATGAAATAAGATGTACTATGGGATTACATGTTAATAACTTAGACTGTGTACAGTCAGTAAAAGCATGACTCAGTAGATGTTTTCTAGTCGGTAAATATTGGAAAGGTTAACCAAGTCATGGTATCAATAGAGTAATATCTAAGTGTTAACTGAGATACTATATTTTAAAGTGTAAACTGAGTGCAACTACTTCTACTGAGTCATGGTAGGTCAAGAATCAATTGCAAAATTTTGAGCGGGAAATAAATTTTTGGGTATAAATACACGAAGGACTTAGTTATTTTTTCACACAGTGACTACAAAGAACCAAAGAGATTTCAAGTAGATTTGTGTGAAGAGATTCTAGAGCATTTTAGCAAAGATTTGAAAGATTTGCAAGCAAGTTATTCATAATCACAAGTAATTTCTGTATCCACCGAGTTATTTCATAGTATATTCATGAAGCCCTAAATTTTAGAAGTGATGGCATCCTCGTCTAAGGTTATGAAATCCAAGTCCATACATGATAATTCAGTCAACCTAATCAAGTCTCCAACCTATAACGAGCCAAAATACAAGTTACACCCCAAGGTTACATCTCAAACTGATAAAATCGGCACATTTTTTATTATTCACGTTGGAGATTTGTCAGCAAGCTAGTGTTGACTATATGTTTTTCATTGATGACAACATATGGTAAGTAGCATGCATTGAAGACTTATGTAGTAATCTTTGAGTATATGTTGCATGGACATGTTATTATCATGATATCATGGACGCAAAGATTAACTATTAGTACAGACAGTTATATAGAAGCTTATGTCAGTAGTGTTCCTAATAGAGTTATAGGAAGTGTTCTATGAGTGATTGTCCATACAGTCATCATGGAGCCTTGCACCTTTGGATATGTGATGAAGACATGTTATTGATGTTACATTCATTGACATAGAGTCTAATGGTTAGTAGAAATGAAGTTATGCAGTCGCCATTCACCAGTAGAAGTTTCTTGTGTTGAGTCAGAAGAGCCGACAGAGATTATATTGGTTCTAGAGTTGCGCCTATCATTTCAGTATGCTCCCTTGGATTAGTGCTTGGAGAAGAGTTAGTAATGTTCGGTTAAGAGTGCATGATTTAATTCAGCTTTTGGAGAAATTTTTGGTTACTTTGGTAGAGCTGACAGTGTGTAGCGTGCGTCTACAATTATTAGTATTGGACAGGTCCCAAAATGTGTTGCGTGCTTAGTAGAGCTGAAAGAATTATTATTGGAGTATGTTATGGTTTCTCTAATATGATTTCAAGGTGGTTCTAATAGGCTGACTTGATTATATCATTTGGTGGAAAGATATTTATAGGCATTCATTTGTGATTGCTAAGTGTGGTTCAGAGTTGACAGTGAAGAACAGAGCAGAGTGTGCGAAGTGTTGAGCCATCAAAAGAAGGTCTATGTGACCAAGTAAAGTGTTTGTGCTATACATTGGAACTGATCCAGATAGTAGGTCAAAGCACAGTTCACCAAGATCTAGATATAGTGTGTATCTATTATTTAGAAGGTTGTAGCCTTCACCCCTTTGAGAAGTATGTCCTCACCCCTAACAGGGTTAATTGTAAAAGACTCCTAATAGGGTCCAACCCTTGACTAGGTCTATTGTACTAAATATATTGTAAAGAAACTCCTAACAAGGTTAAGGATCTTCTAACAAGGATCATAAAACACTAGTGCAAATTATTAGTGGGTGTCAATTCCCACCGGGGTTTTTACCTATTTGGGTTTCCCCGTAACCAAAATATTGGTGTTGTGTTCAAGTGTTCTTTCATTGTGTTTATTCTTTATGTTTAAGTATACTTAATTGTATAAAGAATTGAAACTTGTAGATAACTGATTCACCCCCCACCCCCCTCTCAGTTATCTCTTGGGACTATTCCTAACAATTGGTATTAGAGCCAAGTGCCTCAGAGAGAAAGTTTAACAACTTGAGGTTGATCAGATGGAATTCTTTAGAAAGGATAGTCCTAAGTTTGATGGAGATAATTATCTTGATTGGAAGAACAAGATGATGATACATTTGCAGTGCATTTATTTTGAAGTTTTTGAAGTGGCTATCAAGGAAGTTGAGATCC
Organism: Chamaecyparis obtusa; assembly: GCA_027943335.1. Taxonomy (NCBI): domain Eukaryota; kingdom Viridiplantae; phylum Streptophyta; class Pinopsida; order Cupressales; family Cupressaceae; genus Chamaecyparis; species Chamaecyparis obtusa. The sequence goes on along the minus strand of BSBK01003228.1, from coordinate 1,572,565 downwards.
CCTCTCTAGTAGATCTTGCAAAGGATGATGCTACAAGCAAGTAGAAGGATTTGTTCCATCAGAATGCAATAGCAAAAGAATCCCTTATTAGCACTCTATCTGATAGTGAGTTTTCTGAGATAAAGAAAATAGACACAGCCTACAAGATGTGGAAGCACCTAGAAGACATGTTTGAAGGAGATAAACAAGCAAAGGATGCACATAGAAAAACTTGGAAGAAAAGATACAATGCATTAGAGATGCTACCTGAAGAAAACATTAGAGCTTACAACCAAAGGATTAATGAAGCAGTTGCAGGAATCAAGAACAATGGTGGAGAGATCTCGGAAGAAGACATTATGGATAAATTGATGACCACTCTCATAGGAGAGTATGAAAATAAAATCAAAATACTTGATAAGACCATGCAGCTTACATCAAATTTCAAAAGAGAGATCTTGATCAGCAAAATTTCAACTTTTGAGATTTCAAGATTGAAGACAGAACCTAAAAGTGAAACAGCATTCAAAGCATCAGTCCATGGTAAGAAATCTGCAAACACCTCTAGTAATTTTGATGATGATGATGAAGAGAAAACACTAGATGATTTCATTTCTATGATTGCTAAAAAAGAAAAGAAAGGAAAAGGAAAATATGAAGGTTAATTACCATTCAAATGCTTTTCATGTAATAAGATTGGTCACTTTGCATCTAAGTGTCCTACAAGAGTTAAAAAGTTCAACAATAACTACAAGCCTAAGTATACAAAGGAATGCTACTATGCTGGAGATGGAGTATCAAATGAAGAATCAGGAGAAGAGGAGATTGGATTCATTTCTCTTGAAGATGAAAATAATTCACAAGAGTTAGCATTGATATCACAAGTAGACATCAGGATAGATTGGATCATTGACAATGGTTGTTCACATCACATGACAGGTGATAAAGATAGATTTGTTCATTTGTATAGATACAAAGGAGGCATGGTCAAATTTGGAGATAACACTCCTAAACCTATCATTGGTAGAGGGGCCATCACCCTAGATGGAAAGAATAGCACTGATGATCTTCTTTATGTTGATGGTTTGAAAAAAAACCTGCTGAGTGTTGGGAAGTTGCTTGACAAAGGCTATAGATTGGAGTTCAATGGAAAAAAGTGTATCATTAACAACAAGGAAGGAGAAATAATTGCATCATAATCAAAGACTAAAGGTAATGTTTTTTAGCTTAATCTAGAAGCAAGTTGTTTTGTTGCTAAAGTAGATGATAGTTGGCTATGGCACAAAAGACTATGTCATATCAACTTTGATAACATAGTTAAGATCAGTAATGTTAAGACAGTTAGAGACCTACCTTGCATAGCAAAGCTAGTTGATACTATATGTAGGGAATGTGTAATGTGAAAGCATGTGAGGAATTCATTCAGGAGCAAGCATAATTCAGAAAAGAACAAATTGGATCTAATTCATACAGACCTATGTGGACCAACTCAAACAAGATCATACTATGGTGAAAGGTATTTCATTTTTTTTGTAGATGATTATTCTAGAATGATGTAGGTTGCATTCTTGAAAGATAAGTCAGAAGCATTTGAGAAGTTCAAAATATTCAAAGCTAAGGTTGAGAATGAATCTAGACTTAAGATAAAATGTCTAAGGTCGGATAGAGGAGGAGAATTCACCTCTGACAGATTCTATGAGTACTATGAAGAACATGGCATAAAGAGATAGTTAAGTGCACCTAGAACACCTCAGTAGAATGGGATTGTAGAGAGAAGGAATAGGATCATCCTTGACACAACGTGCACCATCATGATTGAAGGAAAAGTTGCACACACCTATTAGAGAGATGCGGTCAATACAGCAGTCTATACAATCAATAGAATATAATTAAGGCCTGGCACAAATAAGAAACCTTATGAGCTATGGTTTGGTAATGTTCCCATAGTGAAATACTTCAAAATCTTTGGAAGCAAGTGCTACATCAAGAGGGATGAAGCAGTGGCGAAGTTTGATGCAAGAAGTGATGAAGGTATTTTTCTTGGTTACTCTACTAAAAGTAAAGCTTATAGATGTTTTAACTTAAGATTGAAGAAAATCATTGAAAGTGCTCATGTTAAGATTGATGAAAAGTTTATGGTTCAAGAAAGATATCATGATTACTCACCTATGATTGAAGAAGAACCTAGACCTTCCACTAGTGAGACAATTGTTGAAGAGATGTTTGACAGTATCAATGTATTTTTCAATGACCCTGAAACAAGTGAAGAAGAAACTCAGAAGGAAGATGAGTCAGTTTCACCTAAAGTTCCAAAGTTTACATCTAGAAACCATTCCAAAAATGACATCATTGGAGATCAGAGCGGCAAAGTCTTAACAAGATCACAAGCAAAGAATTCAGCTAGCAATGAGGCAATATGTTTACTATCTTAGATTGAATCCTTAAGTATTGAAGATGCATGTAATGATTCAGATTGGCATGATGCTATGAAAGAAGAACTAGATCAAATTATCAAGAATGATACTTGGGAACTGGTCCCAAGACCTAGTGATAAGAATGTGATTGGAACAAAATGGATATTCAGAAACAAGATGAATGAAGATGGTACAGTAGTAAGAAATAAAGCAAGGTTAGTATGTAAGGGATATGCGCAAAGAGAAGGCATTGATTATTCAAACACATTTTCATGTATGAGAAGATTAGAAGCTATTAAGTTATGTCTAGCTTATGCAACAGTTAAAAAATTCAAAGTCTATCAAATGGATGTCAAGTCAACATTCTTGAATGGAGAATTGAAAGAAGAAGTATGCATTGAGCAGCCAGAAGGATTCACCTTATCAGGCAGACCCGATACGGTATGTAGATTGAAGAAGGCCCTATGTGGACTTAAGAAATCCCCTAGAGCATGGTATGAGAGACTAGATGGATATCTAACAAAGATTGGATTCAAGAAAGGAGTAGTAGACTGTAATCTATTCATAAGAGAGACATCTGAAGGTTTACTACTTGTAGCTATTTTTGTTGATGACATTATCTTTGGAGGTAATGAAAAACTTAGTGCTGAATTTTCTAAGGAGATGCAGAGTGAATTTGAGATGAGCATGATTGGACCTATTAAATACTTTTTGGGATTAAATGTGTAGCAGATAGAGAAAGGTATTTTCATTAATCAGTCCAAGTATGTGAAAGAGATATTAAATAAATTCAAGATGGATGATTGCAAGCTAGTAGGGATACCTATGATAACTGGATGAAAGCTTACAAAAGAAGATGACTCACCAGTAGTAGATATAACATTGTACAAGTCTATGATTGGCAAACTCATTTATCTTACTGAAACCAGACCAAATATTTCCAATGTAGTTGGTATAGTTAGAATATTTGCAGTAGAGCCTGAACAAAGTCTCCTTATGGAAGTAAAAAAAATGTTCAGATACTTACAAGGCACTATAGATTATGGTCTATGGTATCCTAATTCAGAAAATGTTGAGCTTCATGTATATATTGATGCAGATTGGGTAGGATGTGTTGATGATAGAAAGAGTACATCAGGAGGACCAGTGTTCCTTGGTGACAGACTTGTCACTTGGACAAGCAAGAAGCAAAATTGTATCTCTTAGTCAACAGCAGAAGTAGAGTATGTTGTAGCAACCCTAAATTTTTCTACAATTATTTGGATCAAGAAAATGATAAAGGATTTTGGAATTTAGATTGACTAATCCTATTGTTATACATTGTGATAACACTAGCACTATCAATATGTCAAAGAACCTTGTGATGCATGCAAAGACAAAACACATTGAGATCAAGTATCACTTCCTAAGAGAGAAAGTAGCAGAAAAAGAAGTTAAGTTGGACTATGTGAGTACTAAAGATCATCTAGCAGACATATTCACAAATCCCTTGCAAAAGGATACTTTTGAATATCTCAAGGAGAAGTTGGGAGTAATTCCCTTCCCTGATTCTGCTTAGAAGAAAAAAGAAAGAGCATCAGTCCTTAGGGACTGATGGATGGTTGACTACTCTACCTCAGGAGTAGTACCAGTGCTTAAATTGTTTGGCACCCTTTTCCATTGATGTCAAAGGGGGAGTAATATATATTCATGAAAAATAGAAATAAAAGAAGGAGTAATATACTAAGGGGGAGTAGTATTTAGTTATGGAAGCGGTTCAGTTGAGGAAATAGAGAATGTTAAAGAGTATTGTAGTAGATGGAGGATTCATCCTTGGGGGATTTTTGAAGAGGAAATGGAGAATGTTATAAAATAAATGTTCATTTAGGTTGGTGGTGTTTTTCATTCCATATGTTGCCATCAATGCCAAAGGGGGAGACTGTTGGAGATTTTCCAGCAAGCCAGTGTTGACTATATGTTTGTCATTGATGACAACATATGGTAAGTAGCATGTGTTGAAGACTTGTGTAGTAAGCTTTGAGTATATTTTTCATGGACATGTTATCAACATGACATCATGGATGCAAAGATTAACTATTAGTACAGACAGTTATATAGCAGCTTGTGTCAGCAGTGTTCCTAACAGAGTTACAGGCAGTGTTCTATGAGTGATTGTCTGTATAGTCATCATGGAGCCTTGTGCCTTTGGATATGTGATGAAGACTAGTTAGTGATGTTACATTCATATACATGGAGTCTGATGATTAGTATAAATGAAGTTATGTAGTCGCCATTCACCAGTAGCAGTTTCATGTGTTGAGTCAAAAGAGCCGACAGAGATTATATTGGTTCTAGAGTTGTGCCTATCATTTTGGTATGCTCCCTTGGATTAGTGCTTGGAGAAGAGTTAGTAATGTTTGGTTAAGAGTGCATGATGTAATTTAGATTTTGGAGAAAGTTTTAGTTACTTTGGTAGAGCTGACAATGTGTAGCGTGCGTCTACAATTATTAGTATTAGACAGGTCCCAAAATGTGTTACATGCTTAGTAGAGCCGACAAAATTATTATTGGAGTATGTTATGGTTTCTCTAATATGATTTCAAGGTGGTTCTAATAGGCCAACTTGATTATATCATTTGGAGGAAAGATATTTATAGGCGGTCATTTGTGATTGCTAAGTGTGGTTCAGAGTTGACAGTAAAGAACATAGAAGAGTGTGCGAAGTGTTGATCCATCAGAAGGTCTATGTGACCAAGTAAAGTGTTTGTGCTATACATTGGAACTGATCTAGATAGAAAGTCAAAGCACAACTCACCAAGATCCAGATATAGTGTGTATCTATTTTAGAAGGTTGAAGCCTTCACCCCTTTGAGTAGTGTGCTCTCAGACAGTGCGTCCTCACCCCTAACATGGTTAATTGTAAAAGACTCCTAACAGGGTCCAATCCTTGACCAGGTCTATTGTACTAAATATATTGTAAAGCAAATCCTAACAGGGTTAAGGATCTTCTAATGAGGATCATAAAACACTAGTGTAGATTATTAGTGGGTGTCAATTCCCACCAAGGTTTTTACCTATTTGGGTTTCCCCGTAACCAAAATATTGGTGTTGTGTTCAAGTGTTCTTTCATTATGTTTATGCTTTATGTTTAAGTATACTTAATTGTATATAGAATTGAAACTTGTAGATAACTGATTCACCCCCCCCCCCCCCCCCCCCCTCTCAGTTATCTCTTGGGACTATTCCTAAAAATTCCACCTATGGTTTTGTTGGTCCAAGATATTTGTGTGTACATCCACTACAAAATTAGTGAAATAGGGGATTTTGAGCTTCAATACACCTACCAAGAGCTGAGTATCAATGGAAAGCACAAGGATGAGCATAAATACTTGGAAGTGAATGGTTTAATGAATGCCTCATATTTATCGAGGGAGTTCAAAATTGAGTGGATAACAGTTGTATTGAGTTGAGTGCATGAAGGGAAGTTATGGCTGGATGAACCATTAAAAACCTTGAAAGACATTATTCATGCAGTCACCGGTTATCCTATTACTGATAAGGTCAAAGCCATTAGGAATGCACTGAGGACCAAAATTGAGAAGTTAACCGAAGCAGAATGGGATGGCAGAGGCATGAGAGTCAACACTATTGTTGATCCTAAGATAAGGTTTGGATCATACGTAGTCGGTTATAAGATATTTCAATCAAGCAGGCGAAATAGTGTACCATATGGAGCTGTGGATATAGCATATAAGATTGTAAAGAAAGGTTTCCAATATGACTTAGCCGAGCTATTGCTGAAACTGTTGGAAGAAAATATGAGAACCATCTAGTTGGAAAAGACAAATACTTTGAAGTTTGGCTCCCTACTTATTTTTATATTTTTCTATGTACAAAACTTCTTTCCCTCAGTCAGTAATATTGTTCAGGATGTTGATCGATCAGTCATTATGCAAATTGGTAATTTCATTCAAAGATTGGGTCAGAATTTCATTAGTGTCATGGATGTTTACTTTGAACAATTTAAGGAAAGAATGCATCAAAGGAGTGGGATACCAGGTTAGTTGGTAGAGAAGAATAAGGAGGATATTTGTTTCCTAGTGGACACTGACTCCACTCTAATCAAGGCGGTTGAAATAAGGACTACTTGGTTACCACCTATGGGCTATGAATTAGATATTGACCAAGCTTCCAAGTCAATAAAGTCATTATTGGATGAGCCTAAAGATCCAAAGGCAACTAGATTCGGTACCTATGAAGAGGCCAAACAAATAATTAAGATGGATCTTGTTGTAGTAAAATTAAATAAGAAATCCAAGAAGATGATGGATACCTTGGTAAAATAGTTTGGTGATGATGCAAAAGAAGCTGAGGCGTCTTAAGCTAATCCAGTTAAAGAGGAAAATGAGGAACAATTATTAATTGGAAATAATGAACATGACAAGGAGGAGATGATGTCTGAAAAATATATTCAATCTACACCGATCAAGGCCATAGGGAAGAGAAAGCAAGCAGAAGCACCGACAAGAGCAAGGATAAGGTCCACAACAGCTGCTTCTCTACCCCCAAAGAAAGGAGTAGTGAAAATTTCTAGGCCAACTCCTACAAAAACCTATCAAAAGAAAAAGAGAGGTGCACAAGTCCCCTCTGAGAAACCTAAAAAGAGAAGAAGGTTAATAAGGGAAAAAGATGATGAAGATGAAGATGATGAAGACTAAATTCAAGATAAATTCAAAGTTGTGATACATAAAAGCCAGTTGGTAGATGAGCTAGCTGAAAACATAAAGGAAATGGGTAGACTTTCTCACCCTAAAATGAGTCAATAGGTCTACATGTCTACCGAGGATTGAGAAAAAGTTGAAGAAGCTATTATACAAATGATGATAAAGTTCAAGCAAGTTCCTATTGAATTTTATAAATATATTCCAAAAGAATTATATGAGAGAAAGTGTCAGCAAGATGTACTTATGCATTGCACACTAAAAATAAAATGATGGAACATTCATTGATATTAGCTATGCCTACTCTATCAGTTCCCGAGATAGATGAAATGATGAAATAATACTCAAAAAAGATTTTTAATGAAGGGTAGAGCCCTTAACATTTTGGCTAGAAATCTTGAAGAGGTCAATGAAAATAGCAAGCTTCTATGGACAACAATTCTAAAAGCCCGAGAAGAAGTAGATCAACTGGCACTGGAAATAATTCCCAAGAAGAAGACAACAAAGAAAGGAAAAGGAATTCACTTGGATGATGCAGAACTCGCCACCATGGAGCCAATTGACTTATCTGACATTGAGGTACAAGATGAAACTATTGCTATTGATTTCTACCTGGCTGGATACAGTGAAGAACAAGGACAGGATACTCCCGAGCAGTTAGTGATAACAAGGATAGATGATGTATTAATTGAAGACATCACTAATGGATATCTTGATGACATAAAGGATGATGAAGATATTAACATTATTGTAGATACCACCAAGCAAAATATACCTAATGAGGTAGAAACAAGTGAAATTCTGGGTGATTTACCAATTTTGGTACAAGTAGTTGACATGGTCATATAGGAGGAACCTAAAGGCTCAACCCCTAAGAAACCAAAGGATACACCTGAGAGATAGGGTACAACTGAGAAAAAGTATTCAAATGAGCTTGAGCATACAGAGGAAGAAACACAAGTAATAGAAGAGAATAAACTGGTAGAATCTACTATAGTAGACACCACAAAAAACACCCAAGGATAAGCTACCAAGACACCGATCACTAGGCAAGAAAAGGAAGAAAGTGTCTACCGAAACTGAAAAGACAAATTGTGAGACTAAAGCTCTAGTTCCTTATACTCAATCACCAACATTGGAGAAGAAGAAGAAAAATAAACATGGTAAGGGTCCTGTCACACTTGATGAGGTTATTGAGATACCTGAATGTGACCCTAGGACATTAGACTTTTTAGATATTTTATCATTTCTTAAGAAAGACCACATTGAAATTCCCCCAATGTCTAGCAAGGTGTAGGACCTTTGCAACTGGATGAACAAGTTGGTGGAGCCAAAAGAGAATAGGTCATGATGGATGGAGCACATGAATGTGACCTGCAAGGATAGTCTCCTCAAGATTACCCAAGCTAGGGAAAAATAATATAGCAATGTGAAGCACTTTTTGGACAAGCAATGAAAGAAAATGATGCAATGCCAAATATATAGGATAATGACCCAATGTCCTGAAAGCACGTGGTCCAAAAGAGTAGACATGTCAAGAATTTTTTGAGAAACTATTTTGAATTTTATGTTCTTCATTTTGATCAAGACCAAGGGGTCAATTGAATTGGAAAACACAATTGGATTGGATAGGTCAATAAGGGGTGAATGAAGGCCATGAGGGAATAGTGTGGAATTATGGAAATGATGCTCAAGATAATGAGGATTGGCTTGGGATAAGAAAGATCATGATAGGGTAGCATGAATGTCACAAGTGAATAAGTTTATGGAAAGGCCAACAAATGTCAGGAAACATGATGCTCATGGATAGCTCAACCTTTTCAAGATCAAAGGTAAAAGAGGAAATATGGATGCATGTGGAATGGATGGATGATGGAGGTTATGGTGGATAAGTAGCATGGATGAAACTTGCCTCGAGGATAGAGTAAAAGTGGAAGGAATTACACATAATGCCTATTTTCCAAGTTTTCATCAAGGTACTTGTCCAAAGCACCAAAAAATGTGGTTTTCACCATAGGATGAATTTATTTCTCTTTACTTTTGCTACCAAGGAGCTTGTTTACCAGGTTTTCACCAAGGCACATTTTCTCTCTCTCTCTTTTTTTTGTATTTTCAAATTTTTGGAAGGAACTCAAGTCTCTTTCTCTTTGGATAATGCTCCTTCTAAGGATATGTTATGATGGGCCAAGGTTGTTGGAATGTATACTCAAAGATGTTGATGGGGTGATGGTAAGGAATGATATAGAAGATAAGGGAGATGGTAGCCAAGGATTTATGAGATGAATTGGATAAAAGGTATGAAAGGATAAGGGATGGAAGGATAGTAGGTAGGTGTTGGATATTGGATAAGGTATTGAAATATTTTCATAGGGATAGGTGGATAGGGTGACAAGATCCATATTAACACACACACCTTGAAGGGTAATGGAATGATGGAGGAAAAGTGGATGGAATCACTTGACGATTTGATGTAGGAGAGGATGGAAAGTTTTTGGAAGGAGATGGAGTGGAAACATTTGGAAGATTGAATACCAATTCTAATTTTTCTTTTGTATCCAAGTCCTTTAAAGGAGACTTAGGAATCAACATATCTTCTATTTTTTATTTTCTTTTACTTGCTTTAGCATATACTTCTTCAATGATGGATTTAGGAAACCATATTTTCTTTGATTTCTTTTTTTTCTTAGTGGACCCTTGTGTCTCTTGAATATTTCTTTTTTATTTGTATTCACATGTTGATTAGACTAGACCTAGTGATCTTCATATCTAAGTGGATTCTTGGATCCCTAATTTCTTTGTTTGACATCCAAATTGCTTCCAAAAGACTTGGGAATTGTGGATGAATAGGGCTGATACGGAGGGTTCATATGGATGGGTTGACATAGAGGGTTCAATAATGCATGTCTTTTTTGATCTTGAGAGGAGATAGGGTTAGTGGGTGAGAAGTTGGGAGTGTTAGGTATAGCGGATGGAGGGATATAAGGACCCAATATAGATGGAAGATATGAAGGTTTCTGCTTTGGAATATAGGGACCAAGGATGGATTTGGAGGATAATGAAGGTTGATGCTTATGTGTAAATGGAGGAAGATGAGGTGTGGAAGGGATATCAAAATCTATAGAGTGAGATGCATAGCCAAGGCTCTTCTCTTTAGGATTCATCTTTATATCAACTAGCTCATGAATAGCTTTCATAGGAGAAAAAGAAGCTTGGGAGTATTTATTCTTATTCCAAGGATTAGGAAGAATGGGAGATTTTTTAGATATATATGGAGGAGTATAAAAATAGGGTAAGGAAATACTCTAATCTTGACAAGGATCTTTGGATAGCATAGTAAAAAAAATTTACTCTTGATCTTTCTTAGGAGGTAGATAGGATATGGGATATGGAGGACTATGTAGCTCTTGAAATGAAGGGATATGTTCATGGAAGAAGTGTAACGGAATGACCGAATCATCATATATTTATTTTGGAAATTTGGCTAAGTAGGATATCATAATTTTTTCATTAAGGCAACATATATTCAATATTGAGACAGCATGATCCAACGAGGAAGTTATGTATAAGAACTCGTGAAAATTATCTAAGTATAATAGTATTTATCTATTTACATAGAGACTATTTTGACTAGAAATGTTCACAAAAGAAAATTTAGTGCATGCACACTTGAACATAGATCATTACAGGTATATTGAAGTTACATCTAAGAGCACAAGTCTATACGGCATGTGCAGAAAGAGATATTGATATTTTACACAGACAGTGTTGAGCCGACTAGAGCAGAGCAGCGATCAAAAATTAATTATATTGAGTTGAGTGATTTTTTTTTATCAAAATAATTACTTAACTAATTAGGGACAATATCCTAGATGTCAACCCTAAGGCAGCATGAAATGACTTTATCTTTTGAGAAGTGTGCAATGAAGTGTAATCTGATAGGAAAGTTATTTTGCAATAAATTGTATATAAGAAAGAAAAATGTAATGTGAAGTGATATAATGTGAAAATTATAAGTTGTAAGAAATTAAGAAAGCAAGTAATTTATGTAATGTGAAGCTATAATAAATTATTGTATATCAATGCAAAGAGACTACAAAGCTAGATCAAAATATTGAAGATATTCAGCAGCAGTAAAAGGTTTTTGTATTCTACCTTTTGTATCTGAAGCTATCATTGTATATTTCATGTTTGGGCAGTGAGCTCATCTTTCATACATATGTGTTTTGTAATAGAAACTCCTAATAGGGTTGAGGCTTCTAACAAGGCCTAAAATCCTTTAACCATAATAGAGACGCTATACGGATGTAATAGACTCCTAACAGGGTCAATATCCTTAACCAGATACTTTTGATTAGTGGATCAGTTGTGGGTATCATCCCCACCTAGGTTTTCTATTGGCCAAGGTTTCCTCAAGAACAAACATGGTGTTATGAGTTCATTGATTTATTGTTATGCTTATTACTCAGTTTATTTAGTTTAGTTTCTTATGCAAGCTACAAGTTAATTTCATATATCCATAATTGGGAAAAAGTAAAAGTTTTTGAAATATTGATTCACCCCCCTCCCCCCCTCCCCCCTCCCCTCTTAGTATTTCCTATTTCTAACAATTTCTTGGGATATGGAATATGGTTCAATCATTGGATGAGGAAGGATATCCTGATCTTGATCATTACCAATATTTGTTTCTTCACATTTTGAATTGTCCTCTTGACATGGAGCCACCTCTAAGGACAAGGTAGGATTTTTGATCTATACGAGGGATTCTTGAAAGGCTAATGAAGAACTACTTGGAGTATGTATGATAGGCATGGTAATGCATGAGGGTTTGGGATCTTTGATTTTGGAAGCATTGAAGAGATTTGCATCTAGATGCAAATTAGCTTGGATTTTTTTTAGAGGTAGCCCTTGAGGATAGGTGGTCACTTCGTATAAAGGCTCAGAAACTAGGTGTAATTCTAAACTCAGGGATTGGACATCCAACTGAGCAGCTTATCCTCCTTATGGAAATTCATTTAGTAAGTCAAACTAGGGATGTATCACTTGAAATGGGCCAGCAAAGTATATGTGCCAAGTATCATTTAGCCATGCATTATCATTGCTACAGGAAGTAAATGCTAAAGGAAACCTATGCTATTATTGTAGGAAATGAATACTAAAGTAATGCTTAAGCTGAAGTTTGTGGAAAAGTAAGTGCTGGAATAAAAGCTACAAGAATACAACTATTAACAAGATATGCAAATTCTTACAAACTATGCTATAACACTTCTTCTGTTCTATGACTTTGGATGCAGGAGGTGTCAGTCGGTCTGTAGCTTTGGTTGTAGGAGCAGTTCAGTGTTGAGTACTTAATCTATAGAAATGCAATAAATGCTTCTACCTACTATGATTCTATTCTACTATGGATTTCTCACCAAGTGGACCCCCTTGGATGAGTATCCTAAATCACAATTGTACTCAACTGAATATCAACACTTCATTTTATTGATTTGAATATCAAAGTACAGAATTCTCATAACACTTTGAAACCAGCTGAAAACTATTTCTATGTATTCAACAATGCCCTTCTATGTCTATTGTTGTGCTTGTGTAGGAGCAGGGCTTTATTTAAAGGAAATACTTCTAACTAACTTCTAACCGCACCATAGAAATAAGTGAATATTTATTACAACATTAACAACTAGAAAGAAGGGAAGCTTTAAAGATTAAATAGATTGATCCCGAAGTGAAGGAGAGAATTATTGTGATAGCGAATCCATCTTCCATCCACGCCTAGATCTTTTCAGAGAAATCAGCACGCTACCTAAATCATTGCAGAGACTGCCACCTTGCTCCTTCAACAGACACTACATTGAATGTTCTTCCATTGAAGGCTGTAGGAAGATTGGGTGGAACTCCTTATGGTTGAATGCTCCAGACCTAGTCAAAAACAACATTCACTATTCCAACATGTTAGAATAACTGAGAGGGGGGTGAATTAGTTATCTGGTGTCCCAAAACAAAATGTATAATCCAAAACAAATTCTTCAACTTCTACTACTCGGTAAACATAAAATACTTTCACTGTCTATTCCTTTACCGATTATCAATCTAAAACTTATAGTAGTTACTGATCAAATCTAACATGTAATATACAAAGTATGATAACAAAAAAATATCATAATCAACACATAACATAAGAGATTTAACGTGGAAACCTTGTGAAGGGAAAAACCACCTGGGATCGGCAACCCAAAAATGTTCACTCTTCTTAAGTGAGGTCGGTGAAGACCCAACCCTATTAAAGGTTACAAACACACTGTTAGGTGTGACCTTGTTAGAGGATTTTAGACCAGAATTTATCATCCAACCAGCAGTCACTCTGGGGTTGACAGGATAACAATGTTCACTCTATGAATGAAACATAAAAAGACTTTCTTAGTCCACTCGGTTAAGAGATTTGACTATGTACAATGGTTAAATATGTAATAGTAGATGATCTGCCTTGATACAACTTCTATTACAGTTTATAGATCAATATTCAGCTCATAAAAATCTTTCTAATCAATATATCACTTCAGATTCAACTCTATATCAACTTACTATTCATCGGTAATTACTCTTTGTAGCTCGATAATTGTTCTACAGTTCGGTTCTCACTAACCAGTATGATCAGAATGCATGAAAACTTGTTCACGTGATGATTATGTAGTATCTTCTTCTTCTGGCATAGTTTCAATAATGAAACCAATGTCTCTTATATAGACGAGTAAATCATTTTCTTTTTGTCCATCAGATTTTGCCGCTTAATCTCATTCATTGATTTTGCCACTTTAACTTGATGTGTTAGTAACATGTTTCAATCTACTCCATTAGATCTTCCTTGAATTATGTTAGCCATCGATCTTCATAACAAACCTTATCTTTTACCTCAATTTCATACACTTTCCAGCTCATCAATTTATCAACTAAGCTAATCATTTAATTCCTTTCTGTTCTACTCGATTAACAAAGAAATGCATCGGTGAACACAAGCTCAGTTAACACTGTGCTCGGTATACACTACACTCTGTCGATGTATACTGGAATGCTTCATTTACCGACAACACTGCTTTGTGTCTTTCAGCTCTATTCTTCATCATAGATGAATACAACATAATAAAGTCAATATCATAAATTCATAGACTCATCAACAAGTTACTCAGTGTATTCCTTATCATCATCTGACATACACATCTTCCTCATGTAGATATTTTTGTTCTTCATCTCTTTCACCTTTCTTCAGATGTATCGGTATAGTAACTTACAAGATAAGTACTGTCAAGCTAGTTGACATCAATGACAACATAGTACTGATTTAATCATCTTACATATCTAATCAACAACTCCTCGGTGATCTTTAATCATAGATTCTTCATTCAGGTTCTAAATCAGTTGTAGTTCATCACAACATACTATGCCTTGAAGGGTCAGGATAAGATATTTATGATAGTAATTACCAGAATACGCATAATCAATCACATTCAAACATCTACCCTTATTCAAAAAACAACATTAACTTTTAGATCAAGAAATATAGCATTTTATCCAAGCATAGTATATTAAGTATGTTTAAACCATATTAAATGTTGATTGGCAGTATGCCAAATAGTAGCATAAAATCATAAGAGTTCTTTGGTAAATGTATCGAAATGTTGCAAAATGGTATAGCAAATACTATCCTAAGGCATTCTATAGTATGAAATTAATATGCCTTATCAATAGGCATAGTCAGTATGAAAAGGATTGGGCTCTTTGTTTGATGGAGATAATTTGGATAGGTTTTATGCTTTAGAAGATGAATGCATGATGGAAGAAGTGGAGCCTTCATGAGAACCAATACTAGACATAGGTTCATGACTTAGGTCTTGCTTGAGATTAGTATTGTATTCTTCATTAGATCATTCATTAGGATTTTATGTTTCAAATCCATGCAATCTGAAGTCTCATGTTTGTTATTTTGATGATAGGCACAATAGTTTCTCAAGAATACAAAACCACATGAAGTGATTTGAGGCAATGTGATGAGATTGTGTTCAAGAAGTTCTTGCAATGCTGATTCATAAGATTGTCCAAAAGGAGTGAAGATTTTTCCTAAGGGATGATTAGGTTCTTCTTGATGTTCTTTCAGATAGAGAAGACTCTCAAGTGAATATGATATATCAGTTTCTTCATTTTCTTGATCAAAGATAGGATTATCATTAGATTGTGGCATAGATTCTTGAGCAAAGATTGGAGTGTCATACATAGGTGTCTCCATGTTTGAAATAGATGAAGACATGTGGCTATCATTCTCAAAGAGAAAAGGACATATTGATCATAAAGAATACTTGTTTGATGGGGTCTCCTTTTCTTTCTTCATTTCTTCAATTTCTTATTGCAAAGTTTGACATTGCTCTAGGAGGATGCAAATAGACTGATCATCCATATCGTGATTATTCTGATTTGCTTGATTTGGTAATGGATGAGAGGATTTAACACCTTGTTTCAATGTGTGATCAGATTAAGAAGACCAAGGAGATGGAATAGAAGAAAAATTAAAATCCAAATTTTTCATATTTTTTTAATATTTTTCTATATTTTAGTAATTTGGATTTTTGGAGGTCTTCTACTCATTTATGGGAGGTGAAACTGTCATTGATCTTAAAAATTGGGTTGCCAAAAGCACTCTATTTTTTAGAATAAAATTAGATTTCTTGATTATCTTTTCGATGACGAAAACGGTTCGCAATTTCGAGCACCATGTCAAAAGTTATGCCTTCTCCAAGTTGGGGTAAATTTTTTTAAAAAATTGATGTTTTTTCGATCTGATTGGCTAACTATAATGACTAAACCTGACAAAGGGTCCAAAAGGGTATCTAAAAATGCAAAAAAATCTAGACTCTAGCATGTGCATAAATTCTCTCTATCCCATATGCAACCCTCTAAATGTGAACTGACAGGGTATTTTACCAAATGTGATCCAGGAAATCTCATATATGATCTTTCTCCCAAATGCAACCCATGATTGACCAAATGTGACCTAGGATTAACCAGATGTGAGCCTATTTTTACCAAATGCGACCCAAGATTTCAAAAGCGACCCTAAATACTAGATGTGACCTTCTGATGACTAGTCAGGGGGAAAAGTTTGTCAATTTTGCAAAATTTTGGGATTTTTCTATCTAATTCACCTCCCCCCCCCCCCTTCAGTATTTCCTATTTCTAACAATTGGTATCAGAGCATAGTTACTCATAACAAAGTTATTCGGAGAAGGCCTAACAGCTTCAGTAAGATCTCTATGGATATGGATCAATTGCAGAAAAATCTTGATGAAGCTCTTGAACAAATTGATATTCTTACTGAAGAAAGAGACACACTGAAGGACAAATATGATAATACAAAAGACTACATTGAGAAACTAAAAGAAAAGATAGAAGATCTAAAATCAAAGAAAGAACCTACAAGTCAAGTCAAGGACTGTGATGAAATTTCAAAACTAAAGAAGGAGAATGAGATCCTTAAACATGAACTAAAGATTGTAGACCTAAAGCTAAGCTTGAAAGATGATATCAGCAAAGATGAATCAAATCTAAAGTCTGAAAAATGTAGATCTAAGATCTGAAATTACCAAAGTGACATCTAAATTTGAGACTACAAAATTGCAGTTTGCTGAACTTGCGAAATACAACTCAATTGTGAAAGGAGAACTAACTCAATCTAAACAACATCTTGAGAAACAATATTCCAGTAGTGAAAAAATTGATGAACATATTTCTTATCAGAAACCCTCTTATGACAAAACTATTCTTGGATACTTTGAAGATAAATTCCCAAAGAAGATTGAAGAATGCAAAGAACCAGATCCGGAATAGCCTGAGAATAAAGAAGAAAAGAAACTAGATGAGTCTAACAAATCTAAAAATGTTCCTAATCCACCTAAGCAAGTGAACCACCTAAAGAGATGTGAAGAGAATTCAAAGGTAGATTATTTTCATGCAATTCTTTTGGACACATGAAAAGAGATTGTACAGGTAAGCAATTCAAACCTATCTTTGGCTATTATTATAATTGTCATGGTTTTTGACATAGAGCTATTGATTGTAAGAAACCTAGATCTAATGATAATGGTAATAGTAGATTATTTAGAAATATTAACCCTATAGATAATAGACCTATTGGAGGAATGAACAACATAAGAAATGGAGTTTTGTGTTATATATGCAACAATTTTGGACATATTGCCAGAAATTGCATATCACAAACTAGTCAGTCATGACCGAGATAAGGAAACAATGGAATAGTTTTTTAGATATGTAGTAGTATGGGTCACATAGCGAGGTATTGCGGAATGAAAAACATGAGAAATCATAATCCTAGAAGAAATGAAAACTACACCAGGAGAAATATGAACACCAACAGCATTCAAAAAGAAAATTACAGTAACTTGGAAGAAGATGAGTTTGTCAAAGCTACAGATCAAGAAAGCACACTCAGTATACCAGGAAATCAGATAGGTGAAGTATTTGAGAGTAAGTTTGAATCAATTCCAAATTTATCTCGAAATAATTAAGCATCAAATTTCATGAATTATATATTAGAATAAGCATCAAAATAGTATAGAATTTAGAAGAAGTTAAATTAAGCCTT
Source organism: Chamaecyparis obtusa (assembly GCA_027943335.1). Taxonomy (NCBI): domain Eukaryota; kingdom Viridiplantae; phylum Streptophyta; class Pinopsida; order Cupressales; family Cupressaceae; genus Chamaecyparis; species Chamaecyparis obtusa. Next base: position 1,554,827 of record BSBK01003228.1, on the reverse strand, counting down.
GTGAATTTAATATGAGCTAGAATATGATATAAGGAAGCTATGGTTAAGAGCACATGAATTTATGAACATGTATGCGATTACACGAAAAGAAAGAAGTTTTCCAGGAAATCAGGAATAGCTTTTGTCATGTATACACTTAAGAAATTAATGGTTTTTGGTTTTAGGGCTGGTGTTTTAGTGTTGGTTTTTTTTGTTGGTGCCCTTGTAGCCCTTCTATGGGTTGTTTGTTGTTGTAGTCTCTTTTTGTTGTGCTTTCTTCTCTCGTTCTTTTGCTGCTAGCTTTATAAAGGGTTTTGGGGCCCCTTCAAAACCTAATTTTTCCAATAATCAGAACAATGTCTTGAAGGATTTGAAGGATAAAAAGTGGATTATTGACAACATTTGATCATTCAAGTGTTTACAAGACACATTGGATATTGAAAACAGTTTGCAAGATTTGGAGATAGATTCTTTTCCAGATCTATGCAAAAGCCCTAAATCATGATTCCAATGTATTTTGCTAAGAATTCATTGTTAAAGCAGTTACTTTTCAGTACAATCATGGATGCATCATTAGTTCACAACATCAGAGACACTGCTAGACCTAAGATGAAAAAGGAATCAATAGAACCCTCTGAAGAAGAACCTAGTTTGGCTTTGTCAACCATTCCATACAGAGTCTTACATTTAGAAGATGTAAAAGGGTATTTAATGCAAGTTTGAGATAGTAGGAGATAGTAGTTTGACCATGGAATACAACAAGATATACAAATAGGACATGAGTTACAAAGAAGGATATGAACATTTAGGTCAAATAGACATTATCAAGTATACATTTCACTATGAATTTCAGAATGACGAATGGACTAAGATCATTTTGAGCAAAATCCATAATGGAAAGTTTTGGTTGGATGACAGAGTAATAGATATAACAACTAATCTAATTCATGAGGTAACAGGATTATCTAAGAAAGGTGCAATTCCTTTGAATGAAAAGAATGTAAAGAAAATAGTCTTAGATAACACCAAGTCTTCTTATAATGGAAGAGGTGTAGTTATTAGCAAGATTGAACAAGATGATGTGAGATATGTGTGTAAGATTCTAACCACAAAATTCTATGCAAGTTCTAGAGAAGATGACATGGCAGCAGGTATAGTACAAGAAGCTTATATTATGTGCATTGATAGAGTTGAAGTTGATATGTGTGAAATTATAAGAATTTGGTTGATTGAGAATCTTGAGAAGATCAAGAAAACAAAGAATTCCCAATTCAGATTTTCATCCCTAATCACTTATATGTTTTTCCATCTTTTGAGGAGATTCCCTTACACTATAGGATTTGATTGGAATGATGGTAGAAATTCAATGGATAGGATTAACAATGTGTATTTCAGATTTCCTATTGACAAAGTAAATGAGAGTGCCACACTTGTTATCAAGACATTTCAAAATGAAATGAAAAAGAGATCAAGAATTCCACCCTCTATAGTTGAGAAGTACAAGAATGAAATATGCTTCTTAGTGGACACTAATTTCACCTACATTGAAGCAGTACAACCAAGGAAAGAATTTATAGATCCTCTTTAATATGAGATATCTAAAGTAGAAGTTGAAGAATATGGACATAGATTACTAAAATACAGATTAGATTTCAAGAGTCCTAGATTTGGAACATTTGAAGAGAACTTCAGTACAACATAGCAATCACGGGTGCATAAATTACCAAAGAAAAGAGTTGACAACACAATTAAAAGGATCCTAAAAGATACAGGTATGACTGAGCATGAGTTCAACATTGCAAAGTATACAGCAGTAGTTATTAGAGATATTGGACAAAAGGAAGTATTGTCAATTCCACCCTTGACATCTCATGCAGCCCCTATTGAGAATATTCAGGGTATTGATGAAGATATTGTAGAGTTAGATATGCCAGCAATAAGGAAATCTACTAGATCCACCTCTACTACACCAACTAAGAGAGTAAAAGAGATGGCAAGTGGATCAGGTAAGAGACGAAAAACTATATTTTCTCTAGTAGAAAAGATAAGGATTCCAGAAGAAAAACCACAAGTAGATGAAGAGGATGGCAACAACAAAAAGAAGCAGTGGAAGCCCAAGATTGATAAAGTGAATCCTTTAATCATTAATGAAGGAGATTTCACTAAGTTAAACAAGTACTATGAGATGTATAACAATTTTGAGAAATTTAACCTTGAGAATGCAGTTGTCAGACATATGATTCTTGTTGATAAGAAATTTGTGGACATAAAGGACAAGATACCAGATAACCTTTATGAGAAGCTAGTTAATAGGAAAAAGAGAGCAATAAAAGAATACAAAGACATAAGTTAAATATTTGTGAGAAAACTATGTGAAATAAAAGATAAATATCACTTTAAGGAAATTATGAAAAACCTTAGCACCCATCTGAGGAGAAAAAGAAGAACATTTCTAATTATGGGAAGAAACTATGAGGAGATTAATAAAGAAACTGAGGAAGTGGTTGTAAGGGTAATGACCTCTGGACCATAAGAGATACTCAATGAATCTAAACCTACAGTAGAAGTAGAACCATAGACAAAAGAAACATCAGTTCTACCACCCTCCATCTACATTGATGATGAATCTATGCATGTAGAAGGCACAGACATTACTATAGACAGAGAAGAGAACCCATTTGAAGATCAAGGAGTAGATGTTGGCAATTTTCAAGACGCTATTGATCAAAAGAATGAAACAGTAAATAAGGAGGATGAAGTAGTAGAAAGAAGAAGAGAAGAGAAGCAAGAAGAATCACAGGATAAGATAGCAGAAGAGAAGGAAGTTGTACAAGAAGAGCAGATCAAAACAATTTCACCACAAAAGAGCACAACAACAAGCCTATCTAGATCACCCATGGAATCATTTTTAGCAAACTTGGGAGCAGAAGTTGATGATGATGATCAAATAGAGTTGATCTCATCCCTAAAAAAAATTATTGGAAAGAACAAGAAATTAAAGAGCTTAGAAGGAGCATTACTTGAAGTAACCAGCAAGCTTCAAGGAATTATTTCAACCCAAGTCAATGAATTTGATCAACAAGCTAAAGCAAGAGAGGTAATAAGAGTTTTTATCAGTGATATTCTACCCTATCAGACATTGCATCTGTAAAAGCTCAAATAGCTCATGATACACAGTTATTTCAAGTCACTTCTCAGAATATAAGAAATGATTTGGATAATCTAGATGTGAGTATAAAAGACTTAAGGAGATTCTTAGAGAGAGGAAGAGTATTGTACAGTCAGTGTGCATTGTCACACAATCACATCTTACAGATTTTAGACAAGTTGAGGAGCAAAGAAGTAGAGTTGCAAGCCACGGTGAATGATTTACAAAATCCAAGTATAAAGATCACTGACATTGAGAAGAATATAAAAAGAATTTATGATGAGATAAGACTTCTTGAGAATGAGAAGGAAAGAAAATTGAAGAGATTCTCTCTAGTTAGAGAGAACCTAACCATGAAGATTAGTAATGTAGAGAATCAACTAGAAGAATGTCTTTCATCAGAGACATCGTATGGTAAATTTGCATATTCAAACCTTAAAGCAGTTGAGATAGCATCATATGGGCTATGTGCATTACTCAGTGTTTCTGATTCAATTAAGAAGACATGGGATAAAGAGATTAATAATCTAAAGGTGAACTTTTCATATTTTGTATCAATTCTTCCAGCCTTGCAATATTGAAGAAAAGAAGGTAAATCAAAATTTTGACATGCATATACATATAATTGACACCTTTGTCATTGTTTTCAAAGGGGAAGTAGTATAGTATGAGAAAATTATGCATATATGTAAAGATATAGATATGTGGAATAGTATGAAGTATAATCTAATGGGGAGTACACTTATGGATAAATAAGTAGACATGTATGATCCATAGATCTTTTGCAAAATAATGTAATGGCCATATGTACACTTTTTTGAAATTTTGTGATAATTGTTTTGGACTTAGCCAATTATCCCATATGTTGCCACCAATGACAAAGGAGGAGATTATTGTAAATTTGGCTAAGTAGGATATCATAATGTTGTCAATATGGAAACATATATTTAGTATTGAGATAGCATGATCCGAGGAGGAAGTTATATATAAGAACTCATGAAAATTATCTAAGTATAACAGTATTTATCTATCTACACAAAGACCATTTTGACTAGCGACATTCATAGAAGCACATTCAATGCATGTGCACTTGAACATAGATCATTCCAGGTATATTGAAACTACATCTAAGAGTGCAAGTCTGTATGGCATGTATGGAAAGAGATATCAATGTTTTACAAAGACAGTGTTGAGCTGACCAGAGCATAGAAGCAATCATAAATTGATTATATTGAGTTGAGGGATTATTTTTTTTATCAAAATAATGACTTAAATAATTAGGGATGACATCCTAGATGTTAACCCTAAGGCAGCATGAAATGACTTTATGTTTTGAGAAGTGTGTAATGAAGTGTAAGCCAACAAGAAAGTTATTTTGTAATAACTTGTATATAAGAAAGAAAAATGTAATGCGAAGTGATATAATGCAAAAATTATAAGTTATAAGAAAGTAAGAAAGAAAGTAATGTATGTAATGCGAAGTTATAAGCAATTATTGTATATCAGTGCAAAGAGACTACAAAGACAGATCAGAATATTGAAGATATTCAACAGTAGTAAAAGGTTTTTGTATTCTACCTTTTGTATTTGAAGTTATCATTGTATATTGCATGTTTGGGCAGTGAGCTCATCTTGCATACATTTATGTTTTGTAATAGAAACTCCTAACAGGGTTGAGGCTTCTAACAAGGCCTAAAACCCTTTAACTAGGACAGAGACACTATACGAATGTAATAGACTCCTAACATGGTCAATATCCTTAACCGAATACTTTTGATTAGTGGATCAGTTGTGGGTATCATCCCCACCAAGGTTTTCCCTTGGCTAGGGTTTCCTTGAGAACAAACATGGTGTTATGAGTTCATTCATTTTATTTTTATTCTTATTGTTCAATTTATTTAGTTTAGTTTCTTATGCAAGCTACAAGTTAATTTCATATATCCATAATTGGGCAAAAGTAAAAGTTTTTGAAATATTGGTTCACCCCCCCCCCCCCCCTCTCAGTATTTCCTATTTTTAAAAATTTCTTGGGATATGGAACATGGGTCAACCATTGGATAAGGAAGGACATCCTAATCTTGATCATTATTGATATTTGTTTCTTCACACTTTGAATTATCCTCTTGACATGGAGCCACCTCTAAGGATGAGGTAGGAGTTTCAATTTGTATGAGGGATTCTTGAAAGGTTGATAAAGAACTACTTGGAGTATGTATGGTAGGCATGGTAGCACATGAGGGTTCGGGATCTTTGATTTTGGAAGCATTGAAAATATTTGCAACTAGATGAAGATTAGCTTGGATTTCTTTTAGAGGTAACCCTTGAGGATAGGCATAGTCAGTATGAAAAGGATTGGGTTCTTTGTTTGATGGAGATAATTTGGATAGATTTTATGCTTTATAAGATGAATGCATGATGGAAGAAGTGGAGCCTTCATGAGAACCAATACTAGACACATGTTCATGATTTAGATCTTGCTTGAGATTAGTATCTTGTTCTTCATTAGATGATTTGTTAGGATTTTCAACTTCAATGATGTCATCATCAACTAGATCTTGGATTTTATGTCTCATATCCATGCAATCTAAAATCTCATGTTTGTTATTTTAATGATAGGCACAATAGTTGCTCAAGACTACAAAACCACATGAAGTGATCTGAGGCAATGTGATGAGATTGTGTTCAAGAAGTTCTTGCAGTGTTGATTCATAAGATTGTCCCAAAGGAGTGAAGATTTTCCCTAAGGGATGATTAGGTTCTTCTTGATGTTCTTTTGGATAGAGAAGACTCTCAAGTGAATATGATATATTTGTTTCTTCATTTTCTTGATCAAAGATAGGATTATCATTAGATTGTGGCATAGATTCTTGATCAAAGATTGGAGTGTCATACATAGGTGTCTCGATGTTTGAAATATTGAAGACATGTGGATATCATTCTCAAAGAGAAAAGGACATATTGATCATAAAGAATACTTATTTGATGGGGTCTCCTTTTCTTTCTTCTTTTCTTGAATTTCTAATTGCAAAGCTTGACATTGCTCCAGGAGGATGCAGATAGATTGATCATCCATATCGTGATTGTTTTGATTTTCTTGATTAGGTAATGGATGAGAGGATTTAACACCTTGTTTCAATGTGTGATCAGATTAAGAAGACCAAGGAGATGGAATAGAAGAAAAATTAAAATCCTAATTTTTCATTTTTTTTGATATTTTTCTATATTTTAGTAATTTGGATTTTTGGAGGTCTTCTACTCAATTATGGGAGGTGAAACTGTTGTTGATCTCAAAATTTGGGTTGCCAAAGGCACTCTATTTTTTAGACCAAAATTAGATTTCTTGATTATATTTTTGACGATGAAAACGGTTCACAATTTCGAGCACCAAGTCAAAAGTTATGCCTTCTCCAAGTTGGGGTAAAAATTTTTAAAATTTTGATGTTTTTCTGATATGATTGGCTAACTGTAATGACTAAACCTAACAAAGGGTCCAAAGGGGTATCCAAAAATGCAAAAAAAATCCAGACTCTAGCATGTGCAAAAATGCTCTCTATCCCAGATGCGACCCTCTAAATGCGAGCTGACAGGGTATTTTACCAAATGCAATCCAGGAAATGTTGGATATGATCTTTCTCCCAAATGCGACCCGGGATTGACCAAATGCAACACTTCCCAAATGTGACCCAGGATTAACCAGATGCGAGCCTATTTTTACCAAATGTGACCCAAGATTTCAAAAGCGACCCTAAATACCAAATGCGACCTTCTGATGACTAGTCAGGGGGAAAAGTTTGTCAATTTTGCAAAATTTTGGGATTTTTTTATCTGATTCCAAGGAGTTTGAGTATTTGGAAATGTATGTGATTTGTTCATTCAAGGTTTTAATATTTTATTTTAGTTCAAACACATTAAGAAGAGTTATTTTAAGATCTCAAACACACCTAATTGCCCTATGAACTTTGCATAGATTGGAAATACTTACTCATTAGCTTAGGAACACACCCAAAAACTCCTTAGAATATGACAGTCCAAGAATATGCAATGGATGTTGGAGATCATATTAGCTGAATAGTAACATCTAAAAGGGCTTGATATGATAAACTTCTTGGGGAAATTACTATTTGCCTTGCACAAGCATTACCAACCTTGCAGGGGTAATCCGGGTGGTTTATAATATAGAGGATTTAGTAAAGGCATCTATTCATAATCATCTCTCATAGTCCTACAAGTGAGATTGAGGCCTATATCCCTATGAGTACTCGAATATGTGTAGTCTCGCAAGCAAGATTTAAGTAGCTCCGCTCTACACAAGATCCAAGCATGTCCAAGGAATGATCAAGTCATGATTCTAAGGACAAAACCAACTAATTCTTTCAAGATTTTCATCTCAAGGAAGTGTGTTTATTATAGTGAGGTGGAAGGGTTGGCTTCTACTTATCCTCACTTGGGTCATTCCCAGGAGCTTTTTACCTCAACTAGTAGGCCCTCTAAAGTTTATAGCAAAAAAGTAAAGAGGATTGGCAACTTAGGAGTCTATATTTATGATTCTTCATTAAGGACAAGAGCATACTCTCCTATCCATTCCATTTTCTCCTATCAAACACATCATGAAAGCTTAATTATAAATTTACTCCAATTTGACCTCAAATCCCAATCTAACATTTGAGTTATTGATTTTCCCAAAGGGAAAAGAGCATAATACTTTGATTAGATTGAAAAGTGACCTTAAATTGTGATTAAATTCCTATAAAATCAATGAAGACAAGCATAAAGTGTTTGGTTGATTCCATGAGGCAACCTACAAAACAAACTCATTAGTAGTTTAGTTATTGGTTTTTCTTTGTCAATTTGGCCTGCAAACCATAGTTAGGTTGTAAAGATCAATAAACATCATCAAATTCAACCATTAATCGTTAGCAATTTCAATTTTACAAGTAAAATCACCAAATGTGATCCTATTTTAACCAAATGCGATTAAGGAATCTTCCTAAATATGAGCCTTCTAAAAATGAGCAAAGATTTACCAAAGGCGATTAAGGAAACTGAATGCGATTAAGGATTTACCAGTGGCTATCATGTTTCCCAGATGCCAACACCCCCAGATGCGATACAGGATTTACTAAATGCTATCTAAGATTTATCAAATGCTACACTTCCTAGATGCGATCTAGAATTCACCAAATGCGACCTTGGATTGTAAAACTGAATGTTAGATCATGAAAAATCTCTCAAAAGTGGTAGAAAATTTGGGGCTAGGCCCCACAGTGGGCACCGGAAATGTGTGTGTAAATTGTTGTACATGTTAGTCTACAAACACAACACTTATATAACTCATTATATTAATTTTTAGCACATAGAAATAAATCAAAATCATAACAATTGAAACCGAATTATAGCTTCCTAGTCATAGAGAGTATGATCTAATTGTTAGTGCTCTCAGATTGTGCATAAGATTAATGACATTACAACTATGAAATGGAAGTTTTAAATGAAATGCATTTAACATGAAAGAAATTAAGAGGACTTAAGCTAGAATTATAATGAATAATTGATGCAATAAATAGAAGAATTGATCTAGATTTTTAGAATTCAAAATGGAAAAGTTTCCTTATGTAAAATGATCTAGATATGAAATGAATTAAATGAGCTTGGTTTTATAGATTTCCTCTTGGAGGGAAATATTGAATTTAAATTTGATGGTTGAGATTCATCCATGAATGGTGGACATTGATTCTCACTTGATCCATGTGAGTGATCCTTGTGATTAGCTCCCATTGGTTGGAATTAACTATTTTTTCCTTTTGTGGGTTGAGAGGATAATAGGAAAATTAATTAATTCACTTTAATTAATATCACTAGCCATGGTATTTTTGAGGTTGATTTGATTAAATGAATAGGATAATTAATTAAGGAATTATTCTTGATGATTGATCATAGATGCTTGATAATTGATGAATTATGTAATTAAATTGATCTAATTCAATTCCACAATTATGCACCTTAGGGACACATCAGTCTGACATGGTCACAAAGATTTGAGTGAATTCATGGGAAAAACAAGGTACCTTCTAAGCCATGTCCCTATCACAATAATGGATCCTATTGGATGCTCAATACCCCCTCCATCAATGACTATAGTTGTCAATTTCTTTTTCGCCTCAATACAACACAAAAAGTAATTTTTTCATTCTTCTTTGTTCTCATCTGCAATAATTGCATATACATGACTTGAATTTTATAGAAGAATAAGTTAATACAAAAATAAAATTAAAGTGTAATAAAATGAATTTAAAATTTATTTTACATCAATAATAAATTGAGAAATTACCTGGTTCAACTAGGTCACATACATGGTCAAAATCCATTGATGCTTCAATCTAGTTCAATTGTAGTGCTTTAGGAAGTTGATATGTATCAAGGGTTTGAAAAGGTATACAAGACCATTGGTCAACCCACTCTTTTGATTCACATTCATCCCACACAAAATGCATACACAAAGAGAAAAATCATGTAATATATCTAGTATAAATAGCTAATGACGCTACAATTGAACTTTTAAATGAATGCATGTCACTTGATCATGTAAGTGTACAAAAATCTAGATAGTTTTCAATGTTAGCTTCATGTATCAACCAAAAACATCTAAAAACCATAGAATTAATTGCATTACCTAGTCTCATTGTAGAGTTACACCATTTCATAATTATGTATGCATCTATTAACACTGCTCCACCTTTGTACTTCAATTCCTCTTTGGTAAGATCTCTTTTCACACATGCTCCCACACCATAATGCTCTCCCTTTCTATGCCTTTCCTTAGTGAAATTCCAAAAATGTTGCACACCACTTGTGACATGCATCCTACTCAACCAGGAGAACATCCTTGCATTCTTGAATTGTGTGGTGCAATTGTCCAACCATATTTTGGTGATTGTATCTTACACCTCTTTCCCTTAAACTATCATAGAAAATTGTAAATCATCCTTGCACAAACTCTAAGAAATGAGTACGATCATCACTAATATAGAAGTGATGCTCTATTATAACCCTTTTGTCCTCCTTTGTGCTATCATGTGCATGAATGAAGTCTATGTGTACAAAAATTGTAACTTGTGTAGAGTGGTAATACATAGGTTGCACTTCATTTTGATATTTTAATATATAATTCTCAAAAAAATCAATAATAAAGACAATGGTACCGAGGGGAAAAGTGTCCTTACACAACTTGAATTTCTCATCTAACCATCGTAATACCCCAAAAATGGGCTATAGGTTCATTAACCTCCTATATCGACACATCAAACGAAATCGACATCAAAGTCCTAACCTAAGCACATCGGCACATTATCGAATCTTAATTGATTATCCTAAATTCTGCATCAGGGAATATTCCTAGTAATATTCCTATTTTATCATAATTATCTTTAATTTAATGATTATTTGGCGATAAATCATATTTATCCTAAAGTTGATTAATTGAATATGATGAATATTTAATTAATTAATTTAATTCTGCCACTTAATTATTTAATTAAATTTAATTATATTTAATTATATTTGTTCCTAATTATTATTATTTAAATTTGACAATAAATCCAAATTCCTATCATTAATTGATTAAATTCTTATTTAATTAATTAAAGCAAGTTGTCATATTTAATGATATTATTTTTGGAATAAAGTTTGATTTTAATAATTGATTAACCTATAAATCAATTGTTTTAATTCAAAATCAGTTAAATGGAGAATAAATCACTTTATTTATTAAATTATTTCATATTAAATCATGCACAATCAGAAAAGCAGGCAACTAGAAATTAATAATCAATTTTAAAATTGAAACTCAACATCTGATGATGAGTTGAAAAAAACTAAAAAAAAACTAAAGCTCTATTTTGACATAAAGACTACTTTTACATGATTTTATGAATTATTTATTCTTAATTTCTTGTTAACTCAAAAATCAACCTGAGTTTATCAAGATTGATTTATGGCTTTTTTTAATGCATCCTCAAAGCCCTGGATTTCTATAAAATCAAGGCTCAGCTCTTCATAAATCATCCACAGAATCTGACAAGTTTGCACACTCATGCTGCCGAATTGGAAATTAAAGAATCGATCTTGAGAATTCAAGCTGTTGTGAGATTTTCATTGTTTTTGCATGGTATCCATATCATTTAGAGTATTTTTGTTAGATCATTTTAGCATATCAATTTTCATATTAGCATAGATTCATATCAAGTTTTCATTATCATAATTGCACAAAAAATCCATTAATATAAATTAATTTGCATTCATTCCATATCTAGATTTTGCATTCAAATCCTTCATTTAGGTTTCGTCAAGGTCCCTGATCTCGGTATAATCTGAGAATACATACTCGCATCTACTAGAAGGTAGTAAATCGCCTAGTTAGTTTAGTTTTTCATTCACTGCACGATTTTGATTTTAGCTAACCTCTAATGTTTAACTGAAGTGTTGTGTCTACAAATCAGGTACAAAATTCACACACATATTACTAGCGCCCACCGTGGGGCCCTGAAATAGGTTTCCCTTCAAATTTTATCAATTTCTATCATTTTCTTGTCTTTTTCTGTTCCAGGCTACGATTTTATTCTTTGTCCGTACAATTTTCGTATGATTTTTGTCAAAAACTCATACCAGGAGATACCCACAATCATACGATAGTTGATTTGATCGAGGATTGCACAAGCATAAACCCACTATCATCTGGAAGCTCTATTGTCGTATGATCTGATACCCATTGTCATACGAGCTTCTAGATTGTCATCTGGGAGGTAACACACTATCGTACGAGTTTTAGTGCCAGGGTTCAATTATCGTTTCACTTTTTTAGGTAGTTGGCAGATTTGGTTGTTAGATTTTGACTAACAGCTAACCCTAACAATTGAAATTCTCTATTTTTGATTGATTTTCACTAGTTTTTTATTGGAAAAAGTGCAAGAATTGCTAAAAATAGGTAAAAATCTACTAAGCACGTTGTGAGGAATTAAGGTAACCTTCTCAGCTGATAAAATTTCAATTTGGATTAAAACGAACATCTTGCATGTCTAGCTTGAGTGACTTTCTTCTCCATATCACATATTTCATTTGGGCTCTAAAAATGAACATAGATTTTCTTTTAGCATCTTTGTTACACATAGTAAATAGGCCCTATGAACACTATTTGTGGCTCTAGAGAGAGTGAATTTCCAGTGAAATTCTTCTCAATGAAGGAACCCTTGTAGGTAGGGAGGATACTGAGGGCATCTCACGTTCTACTAGATCTGTGTGTCTTCAACTTTTGATCGAGGCATTCTCTCTCCAAAGAGGTTGATAGATCCTAAGGGGTTGACATTATAGATCTTTGTGAGATAATCTTAGTCTTAGCACATTAGATTTATCTATCTACTTTGTTTTGGTGAAGTGAAGAGGCTAGGGGATTATGATCTACTTCCTTTTTGGATAGTACCAGAAACCCAGATCCTTGAATCTGATCTAGTCTATATGTGGTATATCTTATGAGTCACCTTTAGAGAGGGTTAACCGTAGTGGACATTCCCTTAATTGGGTCAACCACGTTGATGGAACCTCAAGTGGTAATAGCCATTTTCACTGTGGTAGTGACAACCGCTATATAAATGTCCTATTGAAGAAATCTCCACAGGTGTGGTCTCTTGTTGGGTTGTCAGATCTCCCTAGTAGATCCTGAAGATTAAGTTCTCAAACTGTGTCAAAACCCCGGTGCGCCTAGATTGGAGTTCACCCTCTTGGATCATAAAATTTGTAGAGTCAAACCATTACTAAAAACCCTAGTGAGGCCAAATTTTCATTTTCTAGGAATATGTGCGTTATTGCAAAACTTTTTGGAACACACACAATTAGCACTTCTAAGGATTAGCACAAATAATTCACTTGATTGTTCATGTGCAAGGTTGCTTTTTCCCTTGTTCATTATTTTTAGACATGCTTCAAATCACTTGCTTGCTATTTTTCATGCTTGCTTATCTATCTGGTTACTGAAAATGAACAAATCTATTACAAATCCTCAAAATCTAGACACTGAAATTTGCAACCAATCTAAAACTGAAAACCCAAAAATTTGCAAAAATTGAAGTGAAATTCCTTTCTGGAGTCAAAAGTCATCCCAGGGAGTCAGAAAGTCATACGAGTTTTGGAAAGAGTCATTTCATAACCCCCTGAGTGTCATATGGTAACTAGTATATTGTCATATGAGTGTTTCAGCCAGTCATTTTCAAAAGTCAAATTTCTTGTTGTCAACTGTCATACGAGTTTGTCAATTGTCATTTCATGCTATACCCACTGTCGTACGAGTCTGCAAAAAGTCATTTAAGAAGTTTTGAAAAATTGCCAGAAAGTTGTCAGAATTTCTAGATATCCAACTTTTGCAGCCTATTTCCAGAATCTGTCAAAAAAATCACTATATCAGGATCAGAGCAGCAAACTACTGAGAATCCAATCATTTTCCTAAAGTGACCTTTTGAATCTGATTTAGCCTTCTGTTTAATCGATTTGAGTCTTTATCATCTTGTGTCAAAACCTTGTCATAACTATCAATCTTCAATCAATCATCAAAAATGACTAAGTGTTGTGATATCTTGTCTGCTATCTTTTGGGCATCTACCCATACATCCAGGGCACAGTATCCCTCATCTAAGTCAAATCTATGCTTCAATCAATCAAACCTTGACAAGGTTGCATCATATGATCATCTTGATTCAATTCATTCTTCAGTTGTCTTCATCTTATTCTTTTGCTTCACCCAAGGTTAATGGTGGAAACTAGAGCTTCCTCACACAAGAAATCTGGAGAAGCATCCCAGACCTTACCTATAACTGTTGTCAAGGGTTCAACTCTTGAGAAACTCTACAATTATGATCTTTACAAAGATGACGGTCTTGGCAACCAACAATTAAAGACTAGTTACATTCCTCCTTCATCAACTCATGGAGGTAATCAACAAACTCCTCATCAATCTATCCAAGGGAGTCCAAAAACTCCTACCATGTCTCAAGCAGGGACAAATTTTGGCTCTCAAAGAGCTCAATCTCAACATGGTGTAGATCAGGAACCCACACCTGAAGAAATTGCTCAATATCAAAATGATGATAACTTCAAAAGAATGATGAAGCATTTTTTGAAAGAAGATAGAGAAGCATACTTTTTACAATTAGCTCATCAAGGAGCTAAACTTCCTCCCAACTTTAATGTTGAATATATCATTATGCATGAGGAAGAAACTCCACTCACAGCTATAATGAAACAGATGCATGCCATGCAAGTCAAACTTAATAACCTTGAGAAAGAAAAGGAACCCAAGGAGTTCTCCATGGAGGCTCTATGTCCTTTTCCATTTGACAAAGACTTGTACATGCCACCATTCCCAAAAAGAGTGGAGATGCCTAAGTATGATAAGTATGATGGACACTCAAATCCTCAAGATCATGTTAGGGAATTTTGTACACAATATATGGAGTTCATGCACAAACCAAACTATCTGATGCGTCTCTTTCCTTGATCTCTAGGGGGAGCAGCCATTCATTGGTTCTCTAGATTGCCTTCTACTATCAAAACTTTTGGGGAGTTGATCAAATTGTTCTATCAGAAATACTCCTACAACATTCAACATCCAGTCACCATGATCGATATCTGCAATCTCAAACAATATCCACGGGAACCATTCCTAACATTTCTTAAGAGATGGAGGAAGAAATTATCTCTATATGCTAGGCCTATTCCAGAAACTGAAAAACTAGAAATCTTCATCAATAATCTTGTCCTAGAAATCAACTATCCTCTACAAATGCAAGACCATACATCTTTTTATAAGATGGTAGACAATGCTATCAAAATCAAAAAAGTGCTTGTGAAAAAAGGAGAAATCACACTTCAAAAAGACAAGTACAAATCAGGATCCAGTTCTAAAGACAAGAACAAAAACTGGAACAAGAATAAAGGCATCATCATAGATGGTGTTGTTGATACTATCCATGCCCCATCAAAGGCACCAGCTTTCAATCTAACTATTGGTACCCAAGCCATAAAAGCTTCCGAACAAAAGGTGCCTGAATCATCTCAAAAGAAGCTAGAGTATAAAAAGTGGTCTGCTGATAATAAATGAACGTTCACTCCTCTTGGAGAATCTTTAGAATCAGCTATGAGAACTTTGTTAGCTAATAGCATCATCTCTTTTCCAAAGATCTAACAATCTGATCCTAATCCTAAACCAAAATGGTGGAGAGAGAATGAATTCTGTGATTTCCATCGGGGTAAAGGTCACAAAATGAATAACTATTTACGCTTGAAACATACTATTCAAGATCTGATTGATAAGGGAGATATCACCATTGACAATCATAAGAGAAATAATGATCATATGGCATTCACAGAACCATTTCTGAAACATGGTCAAGAAGTTTCATCTTCTCAACCTAATATGGGGGCAAAGGTCAATTATGCTTACCCTGGAAATAATGTTGTTATCAATATGGTTGAACCTTGTCTCTCTGAACATTGCAATGTCATCACAATTATGCAAAGAGATAGAGATCATTCTTTAGCTAACGCAGTTACTAGATCACAAGCTTAGGCACATATGAATGGACAAATCCTAGATTCATTAAATGTCCCTAAGATACCCTTCAATCTTTATTCCGCTTCCAAATAGAAGGTTGTTTCTAAATCTTCCAATCCTAAACATACGAGGCCAACATATTATAGCATTGTTCAACAACTCCAACACACTAATGCAAAAATCTCCATGTTTGAGTTGCTTCAAATATCTCCAGCTCGTAGAGCCATTCTAGACAAAGCTTTGCTAGGATCCAATGTTCCTGATGACCTTGATTTAGACAGGTTACAGACTATGGTTGGACATCTTACATCTTCGCAATATATCTCCTTTTCAGAGGAAGATGAAAACTCCTTGAGTCACCCACATAATCAGCCCTTGCATATACAAGTCTCTATATGCTAGGCCTATTCCAGAAACTGAAAAACTAGAAATCTTCATCAATAATCTTGTCCTAGAAATCAACTATCCTCTACAAATGCAAGACCATACATCTTTTTATAAGATGGTAGACAATGCTATCAAAATCAAAAAAGTGCTTGTGAAAAAAGGAGAAATCACACTTCAAAAAGACAAGTACAAATCAGGATCCAGTTCTAAAGACAAGAACAAAAACTGGAACAAGAATAAAGGCATCATCATAGATGGTGTTGTTGATACTATCCATGCCCCATCAAAGGCACCAGCTTTCAATCTAACTATTGGTACCCAAGCCATAAAAGCTTCCGAACAAAAGGTGCCTGAATCATCTCAAAAGAAGCTAGAGTATAAAAAGTGGTCTGCTGATAATAAATGAATGTTCACTCCTCTTGGAGAATCTTTAGAATCAGCTATGAGAACTTTGTTAGCTAATAGCATCATCTCTTTTCCAAAGATCTAACAATCTGATCCTAATCCTAAACCAAAATGGTGGAGAGAGAATGAATTCTGTGATTTCCATCGGGGTAAAGGTCACAAAATGAATAACTATTTACACTTGAAACATACTATTCAAGATCTGATTGATAAGGGAGATATCACCATTGACAATCATAAGAGAAATAATGATCATATGGCATTCACAGAACCATTTCTGAAACATGGTCAAGAAGTTTCATCTTCTCAACCTAATATGGGGGCAAAGGTCAATTATGCTTACCCTGGAAATAATGTTGTTATCAATATGGTTGAACCTTGTCTCTCTGAACATTGCAATGTCATCACAATTATGCAAAGAGATAGAGATCATTCTTTAGCTAACGCAGTTACTAGATCACAAGCTTAGGCACATATGAATGGACAAATCCTAGATTCATTAAATGTCCCTAAGATACCCTTCAATCTTTATTCCGCTTCCAAATAGAAGGTTGTTTCTAAATCTTCCAATCCTAAACATACGAGGCCAACATCTTATAGCATTGTTCAACAACTCCAACACACTAATGCAAAAATCTCCATGTTTGAGTTGCTTCAAATATCTCCAGCTCGTAGAGCCATTCTAGACAAAGCTTTGCTAGGATCCAATGTTCCTGATGACCTTGATTTAGACAGGTTACAGACTATGGTTGGACATATTACATCTTCGCAATATATCTCCTTTTCAGAGGAAGATGAAAACTCCTTGAGTCACCCACATAATCAGCCCTTACATATACAAGTCTTGATCTAGAACCGTAGAGTCAAACATGTGTTGATAGATGAGGGCACTAGCCTAAATATTTGTTCTTACAGCTTGGTCACACAATTGGGATTTTCAGAAATGGCTATTGATCCAAGAAAGAAAATAACTATAAAAGCCTATGATGAACAAGAAAGATCCTCTAAAGGCACCATTGTCTTACCTATCAAAGCAGGTCTGATTATCAGAGATATTGTATGTCAAGTCCTTGATCTACCTTTGGCATACAACATTCTTGTAGGGAGACCATGGATACATGAAATGCAAGCTATTCCTTCTACATTCCACCTATGTTTGAAATTTCCTTATGAAGGAGTAGAGGTCACTATTCCAATAGACATATCTACCACTTGCAATACATTGAAAGAATGTGTGGATAAACTTGTGCCCAATAACAAAGAATCTTCCATTAAGTCCACAAAAGAAGCATCCACTTCTAAAATGGAAGATATTGTCAAAGACGTCCATATCAAAGAAAATAGTATGGGAGAATATACTATAGAGCTAGTCTTATCTTTGACATCTCTCCCTATATTGCCTAAGTCTTATGGGAAATCTTTGAAACAATCCAAACCAAACTCTAAAGAACCTCTTGAGGCATATAAAAAGAATTTTGTAGCAGAACAAGTCTCCAAGAAAGAATTTGAAGAGGATGAAGTTGTGCTTGCATGGCTATACAAAGATGAATCTAAATCCCATGATATCCAAACTAGTAACTTAGTAGTACCAAAAGATCCTTCTAATTCATATGGCCCAAGAGACAAATTGATAGTTAATATGGGATATCTGGGTAAAGGACCTCTAGGAATCAGAGGAGAAGGTCTTGAGGCACCTATCCCACATACTGGTAGAGAAAATAAAGACAAAGTTGGCTTAGGATTTAAAAAGAAACCCTTTCACCTCAAAGGTAATTGTTCTCATGTCATAGAGCAGATCGCACCAGGAGAAGCCCTTCTTAAGAAAGAAGAAACATAACCATTAGATAGTGATTCAGACAGCTTAGAACTCATTCCCTATGAAAAATTTCCTAAGGAGATCAAAGACCTTCTTGATGCAGAAGATGATCCTATCAAAATAATTAATGTAGTAGAAACACAAGAACCTACTATAAAGCAAGAGATAGTTTCCACACAAGAACCAGCTCATCTCAAAGCTAATCAAATAGACCAAGAAGAAGGTGGTAGTTATTCTAAGATAGATTCCCATGAGTATGAATACAAATCAAAATCTGAGGGTAACCCTTCTTGGGGTATTCATCCTGACTTTACTCATGTTCTTAGATTTCCTAGAGGCATAGATGAAGAATCTAATGACTATGAATGGGGAGCCATTCCAGAAGAAGATGAGCTTATCATAGAAAAACATGTTGATGTTATTCACCAATACGCACCTGAACCCAACATAAGTCTAGAGCAAAATGATGAACCTATCGAGTCTGATCCACCTATGGCTAAATTGGACTCCCACAATGACATTGAGCCTATTCATGAATTGAATGTCTTAAGTTGTAATATCACCTTTGAACTCAAGCATTGGGTTAGGACCAATGATGACAGATCCATATCCGTAAACGCTATCTCCCAATCTTTCCCCACTTTGACAATCCAATATCTAGACCTTATTGATCAAACCTCCACAAATCTGAGCCATGGTATTTATACCTTCTTGAATGACTATGCCCTTGCTTGCTACCTCAATGCAGTTGAGCCTATGAGGACTTCCATTAGTGAACCGAGCGTCAGCATGATGGAGTCGGACATCAAATATCTTAGTCAAAAGAATAAAAAGAAAAGGAGTTCTAAGGGTGAAAACCACTTTGTTGCAGTCTCAGAACCTACAAAAGTAAAAATAAAAGACATATCTAAAGGTGAAAACCTCTTTGAGGCACCTAAGGATGAGATATTTGATGTCCTTCTAAGCCATTTATAGGACAGATCTCCAATTCTAATTGAGCCCACTCAATCTATCAATTTGGGAACAACAGAAGAACCATAGTTGATTCATGTAGCACAATCTTTATCAGAAGAAGAGAAGCAAAAGTTTACAACATTCCTAATAGAGAATAAGATCAACTTTGCATGGAAATATTCAGATATGCCAGGGTTGGATCCTAATCTTATAATGCATCATTTATCTATAGCTCCAAATGTCAAACCTGTCAAACAAAAATTGTGAAAGATGCATCCTCACGTTGCACTCTTGGTAAAAGCTGAATTAGAGAAGCTCCTAAAAGTCAGATTCATCTGAGTTATTGACTATGTAGAGTGGATCTCTAATATTGTACCTATTTCCAAACTAGATAAATCAATCAGAGTGTGCACTGACTTTAGAGATGTAAATAGAGCATGCCCTAAGGATGATTTTCCACTACCTAACATTGATATGATAGTGGACATGACTACGAGTTTCGAGATGTACTCTTTAATGGATGGTTTTTCTAGATATAACCAAATAAAAATTGCTCCAGAGGATCAAGAGAAAACTGCTTTCACATGTGCATGGGGCACCTTCTGTTGGAATGTTATGCCATTTGGGCTTAAATATGTTGGTGCTACATATCAAAGAGCCATGACATCTATTTTCCATGACATGATGCATAGGACTATGGAGGATTATGTTGATAATACTTTAGCAAAATCTATGATTAGAGCTGAACATCTAAATGACTTGAGCAAGCTACTAGACAGAATGGAAAAATTTAGTAATCCTAAGAAGTGTGCTTTTGGTGTCACTTCTGGAAAGCTCTTATGGTACATAGTTTCAAAAAATGGGATTGAAGTTGATCTAGCTAAAGTAAAGGCTATAATGGAGATGCAACCCCTGAAGAATATCAGTCAAATGAGGACATTACAAGGAAGAGTTCAATCTATCAGAAGATTCATATCACAGCTGGCGGACATATCACAACCTTTTACAAAAACATTACATAAAGGTGTGACCTTTGCATGGAATGAAGAATGTGAGAAAAACTTTGATCATATCAAACAATATCTATCAAATCCTCCTATCTTGATGCCCCCTATTCATGGGAAGCCTTTGATCTTATATGTCTCCACTACAGATACATCATTGGGGGCATTGCTTGCACAACATGATGAGAACAAAAAGGAAAGAGCTATATACTATATTACTAGAACATTGGTTGCATATGAAAAGAACTATTCAATGATTGAAAAAGCTTGTCTAGCTGTGATCTTTGCATCACAAAAATTGAGACACTACATGTTAGCTCATACTACACATTTGGTAGCTAAAATTGATCCACTAAAGTACCCACTAAGAAAAGCTACCCTCACAGGTAGATTGGCCAAATGGGTCATGCTCTTAAGTGAATTTGACATTGAATATGTGGAAAGAAAAGCTATAAAAGGATAGGTTATTGCTGACCAATTAGCTGATGCACCTATGATTGATGATACACCAATGCAAATGGAATTTCCAAATTCCTCTATCATGACTCTTTCTTCTAGAGAATGGCAATTATTCTTTGATGGCTCCTACACATAGAATGGATCTGGAGCAGGCATATTGTTCATAACTCCTCAAGCATACTCAATTCCAAAAGCATTCAGATTAAATTTCCCTTGCACAAACAATATTGCAGAATATGATGCCCTTCTTAATGGCATGAAAATAGCAATTGAGTGGAGAATAACAGAATTACACATTCATGGAGACTCTCAACTTGTTATCCATCAAGTCAATGATGTGTACTAGACTAAAGATGAAAAGCTCATTCCTTATAAGAGAATGGTAGATGATTTAAAGAAGTATTTCATATCTATCACATTTGAGCAAATTCCTAGAATAGAGAACAAGGCTGCCGATGCAATGGCAACACTATCTACTTTATTACAGCAACCTGAACATGAGCTACGCTACGACTTCCTGGTGGAAGCACTATCTTATCCTGCATATGATTCCCCTGTAACTCACATGATTTTCACTATTTTAGGTCATGATTCATCCAGATACAAAAACCTATTTTCCTATCTCCAAGACCAAATCATTCCCGATACCTTCAACTCTCATGAAAAGAGATACCTTATCCGTAATGCCTCTTGATATGTCATCATTGGTCATGATCTATACAAATGAGGTCTAGATGGTATGCTACTTAAATGTTTAGAATGGGAAGAGTCTCAATGTGCATTAGAGGAAGTCCATGAGGGTATTTGTGGGTCACACTCGAACGGTTTAACACTAGCTCAAAAAATTATTAGGGTTGGGTACTATTGGCCTAAGATGGAAAAAGAGGCAATCAAGTTTGCTAAGAACTGTCAAAAGTGCCAAGTGTGTGGAAACTTAATCCATGCTCCAGGGAGAGATCTAATTCCCTTTACTACACAATGGCCTTTTCATCAATGGGTGTTTGATCTTATCAAAGCCATATATCCTCAATCTTCTAATGGACATACCCATATAATCACAACTACAGATTATTTTACAAAATGGGTAGAAGCAATCTCTTTGACACAAGCCACTAGAAAACAAATATCTATGTTCATATTGAACTATATCATATGCAGATATGGGATCCCACATTCTATAATCATAGATAATGGTGGACAATTTAAGAATAAGGACTTAGATGATTTATGTGCCAAATTCAAGATCACACAACATTGGTCTTCTATCTACTATCCTCAAGGGAATGGATAGGCAGAGGCTTCAAATAAGAATCTATTGAAAATCTTACACTGAACAGTTAATAAGACAGGAAGAGACTAGCATCTCATGATCAATCCAACTCTCTGGGCCTATAGAACAAGTATCAGAACACCTACGAGGGCTACACCTTTCACTTTAGTTTATGGGTCTGAAGCGGTACTACCTATTGAGGTTGAAATCCCATCACTAAGAATTAGAATGCATGGTCTAGTAACTGATGATGACTACAGAGTGTCTAGGTTACAAGAACTTGAACTACTAGATGAGCATAGACAAGTAGTGTATGATCATCTCAAAGTATATTAGAAGAGAATGTCTAGAGGTTACAACAAGAAAGTCAAACATAGAGAATTTTAGGTTGGTGATCTAGTCTTGAGAGAGAATCCTAAAAATCAATCACATTGAGAACGCAAGGGGAAGTTTGAACCTAACTAGCTAGGTCCCTTTGTTATCACTACTACTTTTGGCTCTGGTGCCTATCAACTCTTAATGACTGAAGGAGAACAGCTCTGAGAACCAATCAACATTCTCCATCTGAAGAAATTCTATGCCTAAGGCATTCAGTCTATGGTAAAATGTCTTGAAAAATCTTTAAAATTTGAAAAAGTCCTAAAAAAATGAACATCTTGGTGAAAACCTAGAAATAGGTGCCTTGATGATTCACAAAAAAAGTAAAAAATATCAAAAGTACAAAAAAAATTGAAAAAATGAAAAATACAAAAAAATGAGAAAAAGAAAAAGTGCCTTGGTGAAAACCTGGAAACAGGCGCCTTGGTAGCAAAAATAGAATCTCTGCCAAGATGGTGAAAACCCAGCAAATGGGTGCCACTTGTTTCAAAATGCTCCATCTATCAGCACAATCTTGGTCTTTCCTAGCTTTCAGTCTTGCTTTAGTTTGTACATATCTCCCAGTTTGTTTTCAATAAGTCAGTCTGTGCACCAGTCAGCTCAAGCGTCGGTATCCTATCAATGTTCAAACTTGGGGGCAATCCTATGGCCTCCAGTGTATCTTAGATGTATCATATCTGGTCAGAGTCCTTTGAAGCTTCATTTGAGTCATTCTATCTATCTTGTCTCTAGGAAGGATTTTACATCTACAACAACGCAATCAAACATCAAACTGAAAACTGAAAACTGAAAACAATTTGTGCTTCATGCTTTTATCTCCTTGTATGATTACTAATTCACATTGAGATTTTTGCATATTATGTCCTTTTGAGCTCTTCAATGATGTCCTTTATAGGTTTAGAGGGTGATGACTAGGGGCATAATCTTTTCTTTATTTTCTGCTTGTATGTGAAAATCTAACAAACTTTGGAAATTCTGGATTGAAATGGTGTCCGACTGTAAGAGCCTCTATCTTGAATTGGATGGCCATATGTACCTCGACCATTGATACCTAGAAAATTCAAGGAAGTTTGATCTAACTATTGTCTTTTTGAGTGAGTTCTTTCTCCTATTGTGAAATGCGATCTTACCTAAGGATGTGAACGATAAAGGGTCACTATGGGTAATTCACATTGGATTTAGAATGATCTCTTGACTGTTTGATGTGTTTGTAATGCAAGGTGTATTCAAGTCATCACGATGTTTATGTTTTGATGCTTATACAAATTGCTATATCAAAATGGACATGATATTCAGGTCATCTTGGCGTTTGTGCCTTGGTGCTTATATCTAATCCGACATTCCGAAAATAAAATCAATATTCATATGTCCATGGTTGCCTAATCAGTGGGTGTTGTATTGATTCCTGTGCATACAAATTGATATTCATATGTCTATGGTTTCATCACTACTGGGCATTGTATTGATTTATTCGGTTACCTAAAAATTCAATGATGAGAATGACCAACACATGATCAGTGACTAGGTCCTAGGTCTTAGGTTGCATTTCATTCTGCATGTCTCTTTGCATTTTGCATGTTTGCATGATCTCACAATGGTTGGCTAAACTTCAATGCTTAAATGATTCTTCAAATCGCATCTTCAAATCTAACAAGAGTTGAATCTCACATGAAGGTTCCTTCAACGAAACAGCAAGTAGAATCCTTTTTCAGGATCAAAATCAAAATCTGCGATCATTCATATTATTAACTACTTGCATAATCAACCTTCAATCATCATAGAAATCTAGTATTCAACTTAACTGATTATCTTACATCAAACTATCAAAATTTCAACTTGGTCAACCATGGTCAACTCATGGTCAAACCTAGTCAAACTTGGTCTCCGAGACCTCTAAATGATGTAGAATGCATTCTCAAATGTGTACAACCACTTCTCAAATCAATTGGACATGCTTCTAGCCTATAACATTGACTTTTCTTGTCAAATTTCAATTTTAATCCCGAAGGGGGCATGGTATTACATATCATTCAAAGTCTATAATTTATATCTTGAATCATATCTTTCCTCAGTAATCAAGACAACAACCACGTCTAGTTGTTGATTCATTAAAAGACCTCATCACTTGGGGCAAATCAATCATCACTCAGGGCATATCAAATTCATCGAGATCCATATCAATCTAGTATTCTCTTAATCTTGTAAATTGTATCAGTTTTGGCAACTATTGGTTCATCAGTGTTATTTCCTTGGTTCTTTGAAAACTGAAGGGTTAGGATGTGACACCAATGTGATTCAATATAAGGACAATCAAGTCTGGAATCGATCACTCACTTCTTCACAATCATAAGGTTCGAAATCAGGTGTTTTGACACTTTTTCGCAATCATCAGTTCATTACTGTTATAGTTAACATTATCTTTGGTCATTCAGGACCTAACATGTTCAAATCTTTCAATTGATTTATGTCTTGGGATCAATTTCTGTTTCATATCAATTTCAATTTCAACATCATACACAGACTGTCTTTGAACCACTGCGCTTCGCACAGTAATTCAAAGAGGGGCAAAATGTAATACCCCAAAAATGGGCTATAGGTTCATTAACCTCCTATATCGACACATTGAGCAAAATCAACATCAAAGTCCTAACCTAAGGCACATCGGCACATTATCGAATCTTAATTGATTATCCTAAATTCTGCATCAGGGAATATTCTTAGTAATATTCCTATTTTATCATAATTATCTTTAATTTAATGATTATTTGGCGATAAATCATATTTATCCTAAAGTTGATTAATTGAATATGATGAATATTTAATTAATTAATTTAATTCTGCCACTTAATTATTTAATTAAATTTAATTATATTTATTCCTAATTATTATTATTTAAATTTGACAATAAATCAAAATTCCTATCATTAATTGATTAAATTATTATTTAATTAATTAAAGCAAGTTATCATATTTAATGATATTATTTTTGGAATAAAGTTTGATTTTAATAATTGATTAACCCATAAATCAATTGTTTTAATTCAAAATCAGTTAAGTGGAGAATAAATCACTTTATTTATTAAATTAATTCATATTAAATCATGCACAATCAGAAAAGAAGGCAACTAGAAATTAATAATCAATTTTAAAATTGAAACTCAACATCTGATGATGAATTGAAAAAAACTAAAAAAAAACTAAAGCTCTATTTTGAGATAAAAACTGCTTTTGCATGATTTTATGAATTATTTATTCTTAATTTCTTGTTAACTCAAAAATCAACCTAAGTTTATCAAGAGTGATTTATGGCTTTTTTTAATGCATCCTCAAAGCCCTGGATTTCTATAAAATCAAGGCTCAGCTCTTCACAAATCATCCACAGAATCCACAGAATCTGACAAGTTTGCACACTCACGTTGCCGAATTGGAAATTAAAGAATCGATCTTGAGAATTCAAGCTATTGTGAGATTTTCATTATTTTTGCACAGTATCCATATCATTTAGAGTATTTTTGTTAGATCATTTTAGCATATCACTTTTCATATTAGCATAGATTCATATCAAGTTTTCATTATCATAATTGCACAGAAAATCCAAAAATAGAAATTAATTTGCATTCATTCCATATCTAGATTTTGCATTCAAATCCTTCGTTTAGGTGTCGTCAAGGTCACTGATCTCGGTATAATCTGAGAATACATACTCGCATCTACTAGAAGGCAGTAAATCACCTGGTTAGTTTAGTTTTTCATTCACTACATGATTTTGATTTTAGCTAACCTCTAATGTTTTACTAAAGTTTTGTGTCTATAGATCAGGTACAAAATTCACACACACAACCATATATCTCTACGTTTATGACCTATGTACTCATAAACTAGTTTCTCTTGAAAGATCTTCATATAATAAAGTATGCATATATCATTTTTCACTAACTCACACCTCTTTAATTATTTTCCATCTTTGACACCATATGTGACTCAAATTTATTTTCCAATAGAAACTAGTTTCTTACCAATTTCATGTGTGTTATTTATATGTACACATCTATGAAACTATTACAAACCACCACATGTAGGACAATAACCTTTCATACATATCATCTTATAATAAATGCACCTGTCATCTCATTTACATAGTACAGTTGAAATAAATTCTCTCAGTGACTTAGGAGGTGCTTGTAGACCACATCCTTGTAAAACATCATTAGTGTGAAAATTACATGTATATAACAATCAATATCATAATATATAGAAAATTCAACATGACCCTACAACAACATGTAGTACGTGCATGATTAAGCTTAACATAAAATGGTTTTGTCATCTCAAAAAATCTTTGACTAATTTTAATATGAGGAAAGCTTTCAAGAGACCTTTCATAAAATTGTGTTTGAGTCATATCTAAATAGTTTTTTGGATGTGGCTTATGATTTCTAATTCCAATTCACCTTCTAACAACATCTCTTTGGCTGGGTAAAACCCTTGTGTTGTCATGCCAAAAAAATTCAATTAATATTCTTAATGCATCAACAACAACCACATCCTTGTGTGGGAGTCTACTCAAGAATTCCCAAAGAGAATTATTGTGAGGATCCTCAATTTTCTCTCTCCTATCTAAGGCATTGTTTAATTTTATTCTACTTATCCTTAATTACTTGCTTTTTTTGCTTACTAAATGAGATTTTTTCATTTCATTTCCCATTATGGTTGATGTGAGGACACATCAAGTAACATTAGCATCTTTAGTGTGTGATTTTGAACCAATGGCTTAGTATGCATCAAGTAGATTTGTCACAATAGTTTTTTCACTACTATATTTGGATAATCTTAATCCCAAGATTTTCATTGTCTCTCTAAATTTCATATTTTTAATCATTTCAACAACTAATTGGCATCTTCCACTTTGATTTAAGTTTTCAAAATAGTTATTCAAAATTCTTCTAACCATTCTTATACAATTTCTTTCAAAAATTTTATCATGCATTGGCTTCACAATATTTTCATCAATTTCCATTAGAAATTTTGGTTTTCTATGAATTATTCTAGGAGGTGTTAAGATTGGTGCATGCTCTTCATTTTCATTAGGTTCATTACATTGATTAATCACATCAAATTGAAATGTTGTATCTTCATCAAATTTATTAGGTGCATTCATCACATCAATTTCAAATGGAGTATGTTCATTACACTCATTAGGTGCATTCCTTACATGCATTTGAATTCTTGTATGTTAATCATTTTGATTTAGTGTGCATTTGGTGCATTTGTCACATGCATTTCAATTGGTGTATGTTGATTATTTTTATTTGGTGCATTAGGTGCATTCATCATGTCAACTAGAATTGGTGTATGTTCATCATTTTCATTAGGTGCATTAGATGGCATACCTTCATTTAATATCCTCATACGCTCCCTTTATCTTTTCTTTGCTACCTCTCATTGTTCAATCGTTCATCTCTTGTTCTTTTCCATCATTTCAATATTGATTATCATAAACATAACATCATGATAAACATACACAATCAAGTACTAAGAAAATAAACCAAAAAAGACAAATCAATAACTTCAAGAAAAAACCAAAAAATAAGACAAATCAATCATTTCAAAGAAAATGTGACAAAAAAAATGAAAACCTAACTTCTAATGTCGTAAAAATGTTGGAGTTGATGAGAAAACAACCCACAGTTCCCAAGAACACCCGAATGCAAACACCTATCACAGAAAGAGATAAGTAAAAGCTATGGAGGCCTAAACACAAGGATCCATGAAAGAGGAGACGTTCTTGATGTGCAAAAACAAAATTTTCAATTCAAATAAAATGAATAATGTGTTATGTTTACAAGAGAGATCAATCCTTATACAAGGAGATCAAAACCCTAAAAGGAAACCTAGGTTGCATAATAATAATTAATAAAAGAATTAATCATTGTATGCCTAAAGTTTAGCTTAAGTAAAGAAAGAGGTAATAAGTGACTTAATAATAATAAAAATAACTTATTACTCTAACACCCTCCTTTAAGATAAATTTAGGGAGTAGCTAAAACCTAGAACTAATATTGAAAGCAAATGGGTCCTGGTAACAGAGGCCTGATCAAGTACCCAAGTACAAAAGAGAGTCTCTATAAAGTGGAGAAATAGAGAAAATCACATGGGAAAAAATCTACTATAAAAAGAGATGAAGACTAGATGAAAGATTGAAGAAGCCTCCAAAACTAGAGAATGTTCTAGAAAATAGGAACAAAGGATGAACATGCAAAACATCACTGAAGCAAAAAGCTACAAACTTTGTCAAAAAGTAACTGTCGATTTGAAGAACCTCCACTGAAATAGAACATGACCAAGTAGAGAAGATTGTAATCTACATGATTTCCCTCAAATGACACTACTTGAATCAGGAGGCAAACAAAGGCAAACAACTCAACGTGAAGATACAAATAGAATAAAACACCAAATCCTATAGAGCTTATCAATCAAAGATGGAAATGAGCCTCCAAAAAATAGGAATGAAAGAGTGTCCATATGGAAAATGATCCATCTCACTCAAATGCATAGGTACCCAACCACTGCATCTGCCTAGTACATAAGAACAAATATTGAATACATAGCTCACTCAATTGAACCAAGGAAGCAAAAGAACCAACAGTAAAAAACCCCCCATAATAATGACAAGGGAGAGGTGATAGGTACACTGAAAAAGATTGGCCAATAAGAACTACATCATGAAGAACCAGGAAAATCAAAGGTGTGAAGAAAGTTCAAAAACATATAAAGATATTATGAGGCTAATGTCATGAAAGGAACACTCAAATCAAAAAGGTAGATAGCAAACAATGCAAACATCAAACCCCCCCATGTCACTTTATAATAGATTGTGAGTACAAAAGGCACAAACATGTACAAGATCCCAAGAATGCAATAGAATGGCATGTTAGAATAACTAAGAGGGGGGGTGAATCAGTTAGATTAGTTATCCTATAGTCCCACATACACAGATGTACCTTACAAAATAATTTCAACAAATTATGTTTCTCGGTATCATAAAATATCAATCTTCCCGTTGACTTTACCGATTACCAATAATTATCCAAACTGTGATTACTGACTAAATCAACTATGTAGTATGTAAAGTATAATATAAAAAAAATCATAACAGATAACACATAATGCAATGATTTAACGTGGAAACCCTACTAAGGGAAAAACCACCTGGGACCGGTAACCCAAAATAATTCACTCTTCTGAACTGAGCTCGGTAAAAAACCAATCTTGTTAAAGGTTACAATACACACTATTAGGTGTGACCTGGTTAGAGGATTTACAATTAAATTTTGACCAGCATTCACTATGGGGTCAACAAGATAACACTTTATATTCAATGAATGTCATAGGGTAGTACAATAAGATTATTAAGTCCACTCAGTTAAGATATTTTCTGAATTAGTGTTATATTTTCAAATAAGATTATTAAGTCCACTCAGTTAAGATATTTTTTGAATTAGTGTGATATTTTCAAATACAACTCAATTGCAAATATTCAAATCTATGCTATGCTCATAAAATCCTTTGATCATTAATCAATTCACTTCCTCAATATTTCTCAACTTACTTTCACTTGATAAATAGTTGTCTGACGCTCAGTAATGTCTATAGCTTGATTCTTTCAATAACCAGTTTGATCAGGAATGCATGAATACAATCTTCACGTGGAATCTCTGCAGTCTCCTTTTTTGTTTGGCATTTTTCAATAATGAAACTCATATCTCTTAAATAGATAAGTAAACCATTTTCATATCAACCATCAAATTTTGCCTCTTAATCTCCTTCATCCATTTTATTTCTTAAACCTTCCTTGGAAGATGTGTCCATAACACGTTTCAATCTCATCCTTTAGATCATCTCTAAATTTTGTCAGTTGTGGATCTCATAACTAACTTCATCCTTAACCTCAAAATCATAACAATTTTTAGCTCATCAAATTTAGTCGGTTGTTCTTAGCATTTAATGTTTTCATCCATACTCGGTTAATATAGAAATATGTCAGTGATAACTAGCTCGATTATTACTATCACTCGGTATACAGTGCACTAGCTCAATGTATACAAAAATCTTCAATTACCGACCACATTGACTTGTTCAATTTTAAATCTCTTCTTCATAATAGATTAATGTAACATGCTCAAGTCAACAATATAAATTCATAGACTCATTAATAAGTTACCCAATATTTACCTTATCCTTATCTGTCATATCCATCTTTTCCTTATGTAGATATCTCAATTCTTCATCTTTTCTTCCTTCAATAGATGTTCAGATGTTAGTAACTATCATGATAAGTGTTGTCAAAACTAGTTGACATCAATGACAACATATTGACTGATTTAATCATCTTACATATCACTTCTGTAGCTCGATGATCTCTAATCACTATTTCTTCAGTTCATCCAGATATTCAATCAGTTGTAGTTCATCAATCTCTCCCTTTGGCATTGATGGAAACACAAGCAATATGAAAATATTTCATACACATACCAAACATGTATTCTACAAATATGTAAGTAAATATTGTAGCTCAGTAAGCTCTCCCTAGCTTGATATTTAATATGTTTAATCACTACAAAACAAAACAGCATTACATGCAGACTTTCCCTGCGGATTTGATCATTTCAATTCTCAAATTCTTGTTCTCAGCAATAAATATTCCAGTATGAAGTCTCTCTCCATTTATGTGTTATCACTAACTAATTTTTCATATACAGTCTCTCTCTAATCTTCTCTCCTTTTGACAACAATGCCAAAGAAAATATACAAATGGCTCTTCAGCAGCCAAGTAATTCTCTGTTGTTTGGTTCATATCAGGGACCTTCAGTGTACTGATAAACCAATTCTTGTTCCAACTTCTACAATCTTTCACAACCTTAGAAAAACTAAACTGTGAGCTATGTGCATCAACATGAATGATCTTGTGATAAGTATAGGTTGATGCAACCTCTTGATCACCTTAGTGACCAATAGACAAGGGACGGACCCCAAGTCTAGTCCTCAAATATTCAAATGTGTCCTTCAGTAAGGGTTTGGTAAAGATATTAGCAAGTTGTTCTTTAGATGTTAAAAATTCCAGTTTCACCTGCTTCTCTTGAACTTGTTCCCTTAAGTAGTGATACTTAATAGATATATGTTTTTTTTTAATGCATCACAAGATTCTTGGAAATATTTATAGCACTAGTGTTGTCACAATATATAATCATCGGGTCAGTGATTACCTCATTCATTCCTTCCAACACTTGTTTAATCCAAGCAATATTTGAACAATTTGCAGCAGCAGCAACATACTCTACTTCAGTAGTAGACTGAGAAATGCATGCTTGTTTCTTTCTTATCCAACTCACAAGCCTTTCCCCTAAAAAGAATGCTCCATTGTTTGTGCTCTTTCGTTCATCTATGTTTCCAACCCAATTTGCATCGGTGTAAACTCAGAGTTCAAATTTGCCTTCCATTGTGTACCATAAACCATAGTCTTCTATCTTCTTCAAGTATCTCAAAATTATTTTGACTGCAACCATATGTGAATCTTTAGGATTGGTAGAAAATCTTGCCACAATCTCAACTACATGTGCAATATTAGGCCTACTATGTACTACATACATCAGTTTCCCAATCATAGATCGATACAGTGTCTGATTTACTTTTTTAGATTCATCATCCTTTGTCAATTTACATCTAGTTACCATTAGTGTTCCTACCGGTTTTGCATCTTCCATGCCAAAAGTTTTTAACACTTCTTTAATGTATTTTATTTGAGTGATGAAAATCCCATTATTCTGTTATGTAATCTGCAAATCTAAAAATAATTTAATCTCTCCAAACATTGACATCTCAAATTCCATTCTCATTTCATCAGTAAAATATTTACAAATCACATCTTGTCCACTAAGTATTATATCATCTACAAATATTTCAGCAATCAAAATATTATCATCAAATTCTCCTTTCATGTACAAATTACTATTTTCACTAGTTCGTACAAAGCTAATACTGATAAGATAAGAATGTAATCTTTCATACCATGCCCTTGGTGCTTGCTTTAGTCCATACAAAGCTTTGTGCAGTCTACATACCATGTTCTTCTGATTCGGATCAACAAAACCTTCCGGTTGTTCTATGTAGACCTCCTCCTCAAGAATTCCATTTAGAAAAGTTGATTTCACATCCATTTGATATACTTTGAATCCCTTATGTGCAGCATATGCAAGTAGTCTACAAACTCCTTCAAGTCTAGCAACAGGTGCAAAGGTTTCACCATAATCAATACCTTCTTCTTGTGCATATCCCTTGCATACAAGTCTTGCCTTATTCCTAGTGACCTCGCCATTTTCATTTAACTTATTCTTGAAAATCCACTTAGTACCAATAACATTTTTATCTTTTCGTTTGGGTACTAATGTCCATGTCTTATTCTTCTCAATTTGTTCAATTTCCTCATTCATAGCACTAATCCATTCCTCATTTTCAAGTGCATCCCTAACATTCTTATGTTCAAACTCACAAACTAAGCATGTGTCATGTCTTAACTTACTTTAGGTCATCATGCCAGCTTTCTTATCTCCAATGATTTGATTCTATGGATGGTGTCTTATAACAAATCTTGCTAGCACTTGTTCTCTTCTCTGCTCATCATTTAGTTCAGGTTCATTTTCTTGCTCAGTAGCTTCTTCCTGATTCTTGGTTTGCATTTGCTTATTCTCGGTAGCATTTTCCTGATGCTCGGTAGACTCATCCTATGGCTTCAGTAGATAATCTGGATCTTCAACATATGTAAACCTACAATAGTCTTATGGTTCCTTCATGCTTTCTTCATCATTCTTTTCAGCAAACTCATCAACTCTTACATTAGCACTTTCTATCATTTTATTAGTAACCTCGTTCAAACATTTATAAGCTTTACTCTTAGTATAATATCTTTAAAATATTCCTTCATCACCTTTAGAGTCAAATTTACCATTCCTATCATCTTTCAGAATATAACACTTACTACCAAAGATTCTGAAATAACTTACACTCAGTGTATATCCAAACCATAACTTGTAAGGTGTCTTGTTTGTGTCTTTCTTTAGTTGAACTTGGTTCAGGGTGTATACTGTAGTGCTAACTTCCTCTCTCCAGTACATATGTGCAACATTTTTCTCAATCATTAATGTTCTAGCACAATCAACAATAGAACGGTTCCTCCTTTCAGCAATTCCATTCTGTTGTGGTGTCCTAGGTGCAGAAACCTACCTTTTGATTCCATGTTCATTAAAGAAATTAGTGAATTCATCATAAAAAAACTCACCTCCTCTATCACACCTTAAGCATTTCAATTATTTTCTGGTTTCTTTTTCAACTTTAGCCTTATACCATTTAAATAGTTTGAATGCCTCGTATTTTTTTTTTAAGAACATTACTGTCATCAGCCTAGAATAATCATCAACAAATAAAATAAAATATTTATCACCATAGTAGCTTTGAGTTCTCATAGGACCACATAGGTTGGTGTGTACCAACTCCAAAATACCTTTAGATGAGTAATCCTTACTTTTAAAACTAGATTTGGTCATCTTTCCTTTCTGACATTAATGGCACATAACATGATCAAGTTTGGTTAGACTCGGCAATCCTCTAACTTTTCTCTTTCTATTGATCTTAATCATGTTATCAAAGTTTACATGACATCCTCTTATGCCATAACCATACATCTTCATTCTTCACTAGTAAACAAGAAGTTTCAGCATTATCAAGATAAAATAAATTACCTTTTGATTGTCCTCTAGTATCGACAAGCTTTCCATTTTCATCATATATTTTCACCTTCTCGCTTTCAAATGCAACTTGGTGACCTAAGTTATTCAGCTATGCTATACTCAACAAATTGTAGTTAATTCCTTTTACCCAGTATACATTATCACATTTAATTCTATCATGTAATAAGATAGACCCTTTTCCTTTCACCATACAAGGTGTATCATTTCCCATTTTCATTAATCCTCCATTATAATGCTCAAGATGATCAAACTTATCTCCATCACCAGTCATGTGATGTGTATAACCACTATCAATGATCCAAGTATCATTCTTACTAACTTTGGAAATAAGTGTTGTTTCTAAATACCTTTCCTCCTCTTCTGAATCATCTTTCATTGCAACAAATACTACTTCAATATCATCACAGTGTCAGTGTCGGTGTCATCTTCATTTTCTCCAACAAGGTAACATGCCTTTTTGCCTTTATCTTTGTAATCTCAATTGTCTCTCTTGTAGTGTCAGTTTCCTCTATTATTCCTTCTGCCAAACTTTCCATCACCAGATCGGTCTTTATCTTCCTCTTTCCTATTAGGACATCTAGCAACAATATGGCCAACCTCTTTACAATTAAAACAAGCTAAAGGTAACTTTCCCTTATACCTTCCTTTACCCTTTTGTAGTCTTCAGGCCATAAGTGCTTCAAGTTGATCAAGCTCATCTTCAGTATTACTATCACTTTCATTTTTTATATTATGCTTACCGCTAGATTTACCAATCTTAAGACATGACATAAAAGCATACTCAACAATTGGTACAACACTATTGTCAAAATTATTCAGCTCAAAATTTGTTAACTTTCCAATCAGACTATCAAGAGTAAGAGTGCTATTAGGTGCAGACCTCATTTCATGAATACTAGATATTATGATTGCATAGACAGGCAACAAAGTTCTCAGTATCTTACTTACCACTGTATCTTCAGAAATAATACCTCTTACTCCTCGGATAGCATTGACTACCTCTTTGATTTGGTTTGAGTATTATGTGATGTTCTCTCCTTCTTTCATCTTCATGTCATCAAATCTACCTCTTAATCTTTTAGCTTTGGCTCTCATCACATTCACATCACCACCATAAACTAAAGCAAGTTTATCTCACATTTGCTTCGTTGTAGTGCAATCCTTGACATCCTCAAATTCAGCATTGTATAGAGCAACAACAATATCTATCATAGTAATATTGTGTTCATGTCGGTCTCTCAACTGATCAAGAGTCAAAGGTCCAACAGTTGGTTGCATGTAGTCATTCTCAAGTAAAGGTATAGCAGATTCTCCAATTCTAGATATGTAAAGTCTCATTCAACTTTTCCATGTGGTAAAGTTATCTTTGTTCAGCTTCGGCACTTCCCTCTTATACATCTTGTGATCTCTCTGCTCAAGTCCTTAAAAATTTCTTCCAAGCAACCAGCAATGCTCTAATACCAATTGTTAGAATAACTAAGAGGGGGATGAATCAGTTAGATCAGTTATCCTACAATCCCACATACACAGATGTAACTTACAAAATAATTTCAACAAATTATGCAGCTTGGTAACATAAAATATTAATCTATTTGTTCACTTTACCGATTACCAGTGATTATCCAAACTATAATTACCGACTAAATCAACTATGCAGTATGTAAAGTATGATAGAAAAAAAATCATAACACATAACACATAATGCAATAATTTAACATGGAAACCCTGCTAAGGGAAAAACCACCTGGGACCGGTAACCCAAAATAATTCACTCTTCTGAAGTGAGCTCAGTAAAGAGCCAACCCTACTAAAGGTTACAATACACACTATTAGGTGTGACCTGGTTAGAGGATTTATCACTAATAGTTAACTTTTGACCAGCATTCACTATGGGATCAATAAGATAACACTTTACATTCAATGAATGTCATAGGGTAGTACAATAAGACTAATAAGTCCACTCAGTTAAGAAATTTTATGAATTAGTGTTAAAACTGATACAATACTAATTTGATTCAAATACAACTCAATTGAAAATATTTAGATCTATGCTATGCTCATAAAATCCTCTGATCATTAATCAATTCACTTCCTCTATATTTCTCAACTTACTTTCACTCAGTAATAGTTCTCTTATGCTCAGTAATGTCTACAGCTTGGTTCTTTCAATAACCAGTTTGATCTGGAATGCATGAATACAATCTTCACGTGAAATCTCTACACTCTCCTTTTTTGTTCGGTATTTTTCAATAATGAAACTCATATCTCTTAAATAGACAAGTAAACCATTTTCATATCAGCCATCGGATTTTGCCTCTTAATCTCCTTCGTCCATTTTTCCGCTTAAACCTTCCTCAGCAAATGTGTCCATAACACGTTACAATCTCATCCTTTAGATCATCTCTAAATTTTGTCAATCGTGGATCTCATAACTAACTTCATCCTTAACCTCAAAATCATAACAATTTCCAGCTCATCAAATTTAGTCGGTTGTTCTTAGCATTTAATATTTTCATCCATACTCGGTTAATATAGAAATGCATCGGTGATAACTAGCTCAGTTATTACTATCACTCGGTATACATTGCACTGGCTCGGTGTAAACAAAAATCTTCAATTACTGACCACATTGACTTGTTCAATTTCATATCTCTTATTCATAATAGATTAATGTAACATGCTCAAGTCAACAATATAAAGCCATAGATTCATCAATAAGTTACCCAATGTTTACCTTATCCTTATCTGTCATATCCATCTTTTCCTTATGTAGATATCTTAGTTCTTCATCTTTTCTTCCTTCAACAGATGTTCAAATGTTTGTAACTATCATGATAAGTACTTTCAAAACTAGTTGACATCAATGACAACATATTGACTAATTTAATCATCTTACATATCACTTCAGTAGCTCAGTGATCTCTAATCACTATTTCTTCAGTTCATCCAAATATTCAATCAGTTTTAGTTCATCATGGCACTTTATCTCAGTGTGTTTGCATAAAAGAATGCTTAAAAAGTGATGTATACAATTCTCAAAGAAGATCTAAGGGTGTTGAAACAAGAACAATCGAAGAAGAGCCATCCCATACAGGGAGAAGATCCCAGGACCTGAAACAACCAAGATATTCACCAGAGTGTAGAAATGCAAAAAACTAAATAAAATATACCAAGAACATAATCTAGAAAAATTATTCATAGAACTGGAAAGGTCACAGAACAATCTTTCCAATGATATATCATTTTCCCAAAATGGGGTCTGGATGCACCAGATATGGCTCCCGGAGTGCAAAAAGGAACTTTTGGCTTTGATAGAAAAAATCACCATAAAAAAATAGAAAACTAAAGTTCAAATCTCTATATTTGGATAGATCTTTGAAATAGCTTTCCGATGATATCTTGTTTTCCTGATTTCGACACCATATGCTCAAGATATGAGCAAGAAATCAACATGTACTCTAGAGGGCCCAAATGGTGTGCAAGAATGTGCTGACATGTGTTGACGTTAGTATTTCATGAGCTAAAATTTCATAGCTAAATGGTCATCACCACAAAAAACCAATAGGTCCATGGGGCCAAAAATTTGGGGCCCCTGGTCACCACATGACCAAGGGGCTAGGTGGAAGGGGCTGGAAAAATGGGCACCTTGTCTTGCATATAACTGTAGGATCTGCGGAGAGGGGCTAAAAATCTGCTGAGAGTGACCGTCAGGCACTGTGATGGTTACCACGGCCCGCTCGGTAGTAATGCCGATGGTGACCATGGTATCACCATGTCTCGCCAGCAGTAACCATAGGCGGTGAGCACAGGGTCACTGCAATGTCGCTCAGTGGCTGTCAAGCAGTGCCTAAGTGGCACGCTTGCACAAATTTTTATTTTTTTATTTTGCGTCATGCCCCGAGAAGCATGTCAAGGTCGTACAACCCTTTTTTTTTCCCCAAATGCAACTTTTTCTGAATCAGACAAGTTTTATATGGAAATAGGGGTTCTTTGTCGCTCTAAATGCAATAGTGAGGTCTGTTTGAGCCCAAAGTGACCATAAAAAGAGGCCCCCCAAATTTGACAAAAAATCCTCTAAAAAATAGAGATCTGACGAATACAGCCAAATCTATCAAGAATAGGACAGGGGCATGAAGATCTAAAGTTCTAATACCATGTTAGAGTTGATGAGAAAACAACCCACAACTCCCAAGAACACTTGCACGCAAACACCTGTCACAGAAAGAGAGAAGCAAAAGCTATGGAG
Source organism: Chamaecyparis obtusa (assembly GCA_027943335.1). NCBI lineage: Eukaryota > Viridiplantae > Streptophyta > Pinopsida > Cupressales > Cupressaceae > Chamaecyparis > Chamaecyparis obtusa. The sequence goes on along the minus strand of BSBK01003228.1, from coordinate 1,516,385 downwards.
GCTTGAATGTAGGGATCCATGAAAGAGGAGACATTTTTTATGTGCAAAAACAAAAGTTGCAATTCAAATAAAATGAATAATGTGTTGTGATATTGCTATCAGGATTCAACTTATCGAATAATGTGGAAAATATCACAATTTGACTTGTTGTGGAAAATATCTCCTACTTATCGAATAATGTGTTATTTTTACAAGAGAGATCAATCCTTATACAAGGAGATCAAAACCCTAAAAGGAAACCTAGGTTGCATAATAATAATTCATAAAAGAATTAATCATTATATTCCTAAAGTTTAGCTTAAGTAAAGAAAGAGGTAATAAGTGAATTAATAATTAAATCAATATTATTTAATTAATAAGAAAAACTATTGGGATTATGGAAAGGTGAGTTACTAAGAGGGGAGGGGTGAATCAATAACCTCAAAAACTTTTTCAACTAAATCCTTAAATTACTGTAAGTCATTAACCGACTGACATATTATCTTTTCATTCATTCATAACATTACTGAAAATAAGAGATGTTTTCTAATCTAACATGTAAACATCCATGAAATTTTATACACAATACACAAGTATTTTGGTATCACAGAAACCCTTGTTAGAAGGTAAAAAGTGTGGTGGGGATAACACCCACAAAGCTTCACTAACTGCAGTAATAAAGTTTTTCAGTTAAGGCTATAATGTTTGATAACTTCTGATGATCTTTCCTATTTAGGAGTAATAATAAAGACCTGTAAGGATCTACCTAATTAAAGGATTTAAGTGCAATATAATTAAATGTGCACTCGGTTAAGAGATTTACAAAAATACTTGTTAGGTCTACTCTGTTAATAGATTTAAGTCTGTAGCAATGGTTAGAATGCAATAGTAAATTTGATCTGTCTATGGAAACTAAATTTGTCTGATTTCAAATCTGATAAGTACTTAACTGATATCGCCTTGCTGTGATAGATCTCCTCTCTAATTTTTTCTCAATAGCCTTTTGATCTGATACTAATTCATTCCTTGAATGCTCTGTCAAAACTTTATCGTCACAACCCTACCTGATCTTTAGATGTCTGTATTAGCGACTAATTCATGTGTGGTACATGTAAAAATGACATCTTAACAGTTCTTATATCAAAATATTTTGACCTAATTAGGGTTATGGTATCATCTTGAAAAGCTAAGATCTACGATCCAAATGAATAACCTAAAACATCATTACATAGGGATCATAAAACAATAAATGATTATATCTACATTTAAACTTCACCTCAATCTTGTAAACCATTTTCTAGAATGGTGTAAACTGTTTACCTTTTATTATATGCCATTACAAACTTTTATGTCCTTCCTATATTTCTCGGTATATATTACATTCATCACTCGGTAAATTACTAACGCTTGGTAAACCTGAATGCAGTACTTGGTGCTTGGTAATCATCTGGCTCGTTATGAGTGCTCGGTCAAGATTGTGCTTAATTACTATGATATTCTACTTTGTGCTCTTCTCGGTTACTAGACTTAGTGTGTTGATCGACTAGCATGTTTTCTTCCTTTATCGACTGTATGTGTGACACTAATGACAACATATAAACTAACATTCTCCCCCTTTGACACTAGTGAAAAAAACACATATGTATGCGTCAATCAAAATTTCAAAAACTTCAAAACTGTATACTCAAAATTGTAGACTCCCCCTATCTATATACCTCGGTAAGTATACAAACTATATACATATTCTCCCTTTGTAAATATATTTCCCCTTTTTTTTGTAATAATGCCAAAACTTGTAGATACTTACATCTTATCAAAAATATTTTGATGGGTTTTCTTCAATTTGGCTAAGAGGTTTTCTCATTCCTCTTTCAAACTTTCAAGTGCAATCTTCTCCAAACCAACTTGGGCATGCATGTCGAATATATGATCTACAACTGGTAGGTCGGGAGTAGCTACTAGATCCTTTTCTTTTGTGACATGCCTATGCATCACCTCAAGGTGTGGTAAAAACTCTACTTTTAGATTGGTTGTTTGATCATTTATCTTGTTCTCTTCTCTTCTTAATGTTTCTTAACCCATGTATGTGATTTACTTTTGCATAGTGTGATTTGAATGCATGGGGGTCTGCTATTAATATTTTTGCACTCTTATGCAGATCATCATCTAATTACTTGAGATTTTCTTGCATATCTTCAGTGAATGATTCGGTATTTCAAAGCCTCTTTAAAGTGGTGAGTATCTGTTGAATGAGAGTTTCTATTTTAGTTATAGTTTCAGATAACTTCACCTTATGAATTGCCACAACTTGGCTGATTTTCTCTTATATTTTGAACTGTATTTTAGACTCTGCTCTCTCTTTAATTTTCTTATCAGCATCAACATTACGAGAATTGATGTGCCTGATAAGTGTTGCAAGCTGGTCAATGATGGTAGTTGTCTCATCAATATTGACATTGGGTACAACCTGCATTAGAATCTCTCTCACATCTTCAAACACATGTTTATGTTTACCCTCATGCCTCAGCTTCTCCTAAGTTACTTTCTTGGTGCTAAGAGCATCGAGGTCTAAGGTTCTCAGGTTACATGGAGGTATCTCTATGACTTTATCCAAGGTGACCCGACCTTTTCCATGTTTCTTTTTTTTCTTCTCCTTCTTACTTGATGTGGGGGATTTCCCATAAGGAACTAGAGCCTTCTACTCTGGATTTGTCTTTCGGGGCTTGGTAGAGATACTTTCCTCCTTTTCTTTCCCTTTTTCTATTACCTTGGTCTGAGGTCCATGGGCTTTTGGCCTTGTACCTATTGGAGAATCATCTACATTTGCTTCAGTTTCTATTCATTTATCTTTTTCCTCTTTTGTTTCAGGCTCGATAGTCACTTTGTTTCCTTCTTCACCCTTCTCTTTGGTAGTATCCATTTGTTTCTTAGGTGTGTTCTCCTCAGGTTTCTCTAGTGTAGCAATGTCTATGGTTTGCACCAAAATCAGTAAGTTACCTAGTATTTGTGTTGTAGCTTCCTTAGTAGTCTTGTCTTCCTCGGTGTTCTTGGCAGTAGCAGCAATAAAATGTTCATCCTCTTTTGCCTCATCATCAGGATCACCTTCAATGATATCTATAATTAACACTTCATCATTCCTAGTAATAACTAACTGCTCAGGAGTATCCTCTTTCTTGGTGTATCTAGCAGGATAAAAGTCTTATGCATATGTATCATCTTCTGGTTGTTCTATGTCTGATATATGAATGGGATCTTCACTTGGCCTTGGTACAATAAGATCAACATCATTAGAATGTACACCTTTTCCACATCATGTGACACCTTTCTCAAGGATAACTGTAAGTGCATTTTGTTCTGCTTCAGCCTTGGACTCCAAAACCTTAGTCCATTTCTCTTTACTCTTTGTATCTACTTCTTCAAGTTTGTCCTGTAGAATTTTCATTTCTCAACCTTTCATCAAAAACTTATTAGCATATTGTGTCATCATTTCATCAATCTTTGTAACAGTTAAGTGTGGCATTGCCAAAATTAGTGATAGTTCCCTCATCTTCTTCTCGGTATGCAAGGAATAAGTCCATCTTGTTGATACCTTGTCATATATCTCTTTGGGAATATAATTTGAAAATTCAACTGGTAATATTTTATACTTAATCATCATGTTGATGATTGCTTTCTCCAGTTTTTCCTGATCCTTGGTAGACATATGTACATACTAATTCATTTTAGGGTGACCTATTCTTCCCGTTTCTTTTATATTCTTTACCATCTCATCAATTGATTGTGCCTTGTTTACAGCTACCTTAAATTGACTATTATCATCTTCATTAGAATCTATGTCATCCTTACCTCTTATTAGCTTTCTCCTCTTTTTAGGTAGCTCGGTGGATGCTTGAGTGCCTCTCTTCTTCTGATATGTCTTTGTCAGTGTTGGCCTTGTGATTTTTACAACTCCACATTTTAATGGTGGGGAAACACCTGTAGAGGATCTTGTCCTCACTCGTGTGGGGTTCTCAACCTATTTCCTTTTACCTCTTACTACCTTCATTGGTGCTTCTTGTATTTTTTTATCTGACTCGGTCTCTTCATCGTGTTCACTATTACCAATCAACAATTATTCCTTGGTTGCTTCTTCAATAGGATTCTCTGCTTCATTATCACCAAATTGTTTCTTCAAAGTGCCCATCATTTTCTTTGATTTTCTTCCAACTTTTACTACAACTAAATCCATCTTAATTCTAATTTTTTCTTCCTCATAGGTTCCAAACCTTGTTACCTTCTTATCTTTGGGATCTACCAGTGTTACCTTTATTGACCTAGATGCTCGGTCAATGTTAAGTTTGTAATCCATAGGTGGAAACCATGCAGTCCTTGGTTCAACTTCCTTAATAAGAGTGGATTTGGTGTCCACTAGAAAAAAAAATGTCATCTTTGTATTGTTCAACTAACTGTGGAGGTATCCTGCTTCTCTTATGCATTCTTTCTTTGAATTTACCAAAATAATCATCCATTACTACTTCAAATTTCTGACCTAAACTCTTTATATAATCACCGATTTGCATGATAATAGGTTTGTTAACATCCCATTGAACATCACCTATTAAGGGGAATGAATTTTTCAAATATAAAAAGATACATACTAATAATGATCCAAACTTGGAAGTGTTGGTCTTAGCAACTCAGATTGTCCTCATGTTTTCTTCAAGTTGCCTCAGCATCAACTCCACGAGGTCTAACTGTAGACCTTTCTTCACAATCTTGTATGTTATGTCAACAACACCATAACAAACAATGTTTGGTCAGCTATATTGGAATACTTTATAAGCAATTACATATGCTCCAAATCTAGTTTCAACATCATTGATTGTGTTTATCTGCATACCTCTTCCATCCCATTCGACTCCTGTCAATTTATCAAGTTCAATCCTTGGTGGATGCCTTAGGGATTTCTCTTTGTCACTTGTTGGATAAATAGTGACCATGTGAATAACATCCTTTTTGATTTTAACCAATTCATCAAGACACATTTTTCCCTCGTGTACTCAATTAAGTACTACCCTGATCCACTCGGTCTTAAATACCTTCAGAAAATGAAGGGAATTGGTTAAACCTTTGATCTCTAGATGAGTATGCTCATCCTTTAGTTTACCATCCACGCAAAATTCCTGGTAAGTGGATTGCAACTCAAAATTACATATTTCATTGATCTTGCATTGAATGTAAGACCAGATGTCTTGTACCAACAAAACCCTAGGTGGTATGCTTGAGAATGCACCTTTCTCATCAACTTGTGATGCTACCTCGAGGTATAGTTTATACTTTGGTTCTTCGTATGTTGCAGTCTTGATCAGTGTAACCTTCTTCTCACTATCGGCCTTAGATTTAACTATCTTTAATGAGGTTGCCATCACTTCCAACAAATTAGTGCTCATAGAAACTGTATGTAAATAGCTTAGTTTTCTTCAAACTTACTTGAATTGCTTCCAAACAGTTTGTGAAATGCTCAAATCGTTGTAAATGGCTTGGAATTTTTTTTTCTCAAATCTTTCTCTTTTTGCTCTTGTTCACTGTGTGAAAAATGAGTTGACTCATCATGTATTTATACCCAAAAATATTTCACGCATAAAAGTTTTGCATTAAATGATTCACCAACCACAACTCGGTTAACAATAAAACATTTGGTTATCTCCTTTGAAACTTCATCTTGGTTAACACTAACAACTCTTGGTTGACTATGCAACTTGGTTAACCTTATCACTTTCACCAACTAATAGACTTTCACTTGGTCATGCTTTTACCAACTATACACATTTCATGTTCAAAATATATAACAACCCAGTGCATCCTATTTCATGCTAATTTGGTATTCATGCAATAGATATAAGGAATTGTTGTAAGATATAACTGATTAAAATTCAATTCCTGATGCAGGAGAATCTTGGGTCCTTGGAAATCCTGTGTCGCCAAAAATATATTTGAGTTTGTCTATGTTGCTCAGTTCCTACTTTGACCGAGTTGGTTCAGTGTTGCTCAGTTTCCTTTGTTCATCAGTGTTGGTCGGTTATCTCTCTGGTGCTCGGTGATGCTTGTCTGGCACTCGGTTTCCTTGCTTACCGAGTTGTTTGTTTTGGATTTCTTTGGAGGCTGACTCATGCATTTAATTTGGGTCATGGATTTAATGTTGGTATCCATCATTGGGAAGCATGTGGACCTAGATTATTCATCCCTTTCGTTGATTATGGATCTGAAGGCTGACTTGGCTCGGTAGCCTCTTGTATAAATGTAGTTGTTTGGTTAGAGTTTAGGGGGAGTTTTTTTTATAGGAGATAGAAGATAGAAGATTAGAGATTGTTGGAAGATCCTCCATGTTTGAGGACTTTTGTACTTGATTGTAATATCTAGCCAAAACTAGGAAGGCCTTACAGCCCGGCATGTATGAATCAATTTGAAGATAATATATGAAGAGCATCTACATTTCTCTCTCCTACTTGTGTTGTTGTTTCTTTCGCATGTTGTGTTGCAAGGTGGATCTAGTTAGGGTGTGCCTTTGGCCCCTCTCCCTATTCTCCCCTACATCAGGTGGTATCAGAATGAGGTGATATCTGGATCTAGGTTTGCGAATCTAGATTTGAAGGTTCCTTCATGTGAAGCCCTAGTTAAATTGTTGTGGGGTAGCACATTACGATTTGACCTGCAATTGCAGAGGGTTTTCAAGATGGTTCATGGGAGGTCAGATGCAGATCTAGGATTGGCAGACATGTTGAGACAACTTGCTGCTAGATTGGAAGTTGTTGAAACAGCCCAAAGAAGAGGAAGACATCTTGAAGATGTTAGTGATGATGAAATTGAGGTGGAACAAGGTGAGGAAATATTCTTGAAGGCTTTGACAACTCTAAAGTCTACACCACACTTTAACCCCCTGAGTATGGTGGAAAATTGGATTCTGATGAATTGGTGGATTGGATCACTGAGATGGAAAAGTACTTTGAGTATGAAAATGTACCTAAGGAAAAGAAGGTGAAAATTGCAAGCACAAAGTTGAAAAGTCATGCATCCTTGTGGTGGGAACATCTGCAGTTGAACAGAAAGAGGAAAGGCAAAGACAAAATCATGGTATGGAGTAAAATGGTGAATAAATTGAAAGGAAAGTTCTTACCTTGTGATTATCATCTTAACCTAGTTAGGCGAATGCAAAGTTTGAGGTAGAAAGATAGCTCGGTGAAAGAATATACTGAGAAATTCTATAGATTAGATATCAGATCTGGACATGATGAAGATGATGTGGAAAGAATTGCTAGATACCTGAATGGTTTGAGAGTTTCCATCCAAGAAGAAATTAGTTTGGTCAAATTAGAGAACATTGAAGAGGCTTATCAATTTGCATTGAAAGCTGAGGATAAATTGAATAAGAGACATGAGCAAAGATAAAGAGGTAGAGGTGGTAGATTCCCTAGAGGAAGAGGTAGATCTCATGGTGAAAATAGTAGATCTGAACCTAAAAAGACAACTATGGATAAAGGCAAGACCGAGTGGAAAGGTGAAAGTTCATCTAGAGGTAGAGGCAGTAACTACCAAGGTGGTTATAACAAAGGTGGTTTTCGAGGAACTTGTTACAATTGTGGAGAAGAAGGGAATAGATCATTTGAATGTACACATGCAAGTAAGAAGGTTGGCAATAGTAGAAATGCTTTGGTGCAAGAAGAGTCACCGAATGAACCTGAGAAGGAAAATAACTTGATGGTAAGGAGAGAAATTTGGAATGAAAGTAAAAAGGAAGATCCAATAAGGAAAAGTTTGTTCAAGACCAAATGTAGAGTTTCTGACAAAGTTTGGAAGGTAATCATTGACACTGGTAGCTCGAAGAATCTAGAATGTGAGGAGATGGTCACAAAGTTATAGTTGAAAAGGTTGGAACATCTGAAGCCCTATTAGATTTCATGGATCAAGGATGAGCATACACTCTTGGTAAGTGAAAAATGTTATGTAAATTTGAAAATTGGAAAATACTATGATAAGGTGTTATGTGATATCATGCCTATTGATTGTTGTCATATTTTCTTGGGTAGACCTTGGCAATATGATAGACATGCTATATCTGATGGGAGATTGCATAAGTATACTATTTGAACTAAAGGGAGAAGACAAATCTTGTTACCTTTGATGGAAGAACCTATTAGTAATGTTTGCACATATGTAAAAGTTTTCTTGATGGAAGGAAGAAAGTTTGTTAAGGATTTAAAGAAGAATGATGTATGTTTTGTTGTGATTCCTAATAAACGAAGTAATAAAATAGAGGATAGTGTCCCTAAGGAGATTGATAAGTACTCACCAAGTATAGCGAAATCATTTCTAATAATGTACCCAATGGTTTTCCACCGAAGAGAAGCATTGATCATTGCATGGATCTTATTCCTGGAGCTAGTTTGCCAAATAAGGCACCTCATTGGTTGACACCTACTGAGAATCAGGAATTGAACCGACAAATTCAAGAATTGTTGCAAAAAGATTTGATCAAAGAAAGTTTGAGCCCTTGTGTAGTACCTACGGTATTGGCACCTACGAAGAATGGAGAATGGTGAATGTGTACTGATTCCAGAGCAATCAATAAGATAACAATGAAGTATAGGTTTCCTATACCGAGAATGGATGACATAATGGACAGTTTGACTGGAGAAAAGCATTATACCAAAATTGCTTTGAAAAGTGGGTATCATCATATCAGAATCAGAGAAGGTGATGAATGGAAGACTACTTTCAAGATAAAAGAAGGTTTGTATGAGTGGTTGGTTATGCCTTTTGGTTTAACTAATGCACCGAGTACTTTTATGAGATTGATGAATGAAGTTTTGAAGAAATTCTTGGGTAAGTTTGTGATTGTATATCTTGATTATATTCTGATATTTAGTAAGACCAGAGAAGAACATTTGTTTCATGTTAGACAAGTTTTGTAGAAATTAAAAGAAGAAAAGTTGCTGATAAATCTGAAAAAGTATTCATTCATGAAAGAGGAGATTGTGTATTTGGGATTTGTGATTTCGGCCGATGGTTTGAAAATGGATCCTAAAAAGTTTGAAGCTATTTTAAATTGGCCTACACCTATGAATTCTAGTGAGGTAAGATCATTTCATGGTTTGGCAAGTTTTTATCAAAATTTCATTAGGAATTTTAGTTCAATTTGTAATTTTATGATTGAGACTATGAGAGGAGACAAAAGATAATTTAAGTGGACACATGGAGCTGATAAAAGTTTTGAGACTCTGAAGCAAAAGGTTGTTGAATTGCCTATTTTGGCATTGTCTGATTTCAATAAGGTATTTCAAGTGGAATGTGATGCAAGTGGAAGTGCAATTGGAGCTATGTTGAGTCAAGAAGGTAAACCTGTTGCTTTCTTTAGTGAAAATTTAAATGATGCAAAAAGGAAATATTTTGTGTATGATCAAGAATTCTATGTTATTGTTCAAGCACTGAAGAAATGGAGACATTATTTGATGTCGAGTGAATTTGTGTTGTATACCGATCATAAGGCTTTACAGTATTTGGGTAGTCAGAATAAGTTGAATCAGAGACATATGAAATGGGTTGAGTATTACAGAGTTATACATTTCTGATAAAGCATAAGAGTGGAGTCACTAACCGAGTTGATGCATTGAGTAGAAGAAGATCTTTGATGACCAAGATGAAAATTGAAGTTCTAGGCTTTGATGACATGAGAGATTCTTATGAATTTGATCCTAATTTTTCTGAGCCATGGACAAAGTGCAGAGCACCTATTCAAGATCAACTGAGTACTAAATGGGATGAATATTTTATGCAAGGAGGTATGTTGTTTAAAGGTATTCAGTTGTGTATACTAAGAGGATCAATGAGAACTAATTTGATAAAGGAGAAACATAGTAGTGGTTTGGCTGGACATTTTGGTGTTGATAAGACATTGAATTTGCTTACGAAGAAATACTTTTGGCCATATTTGTATAAAGATATTCAAAAATTTGTGAAAAGTTGTGGAGTTTGTCAAGTTGTAAAATGAGTAAGTTAGAATACGAGATTGTATACACCGATTATTGTACCTGAGAAACCTTGGATTGACATCAGTATGGATTTTGTTCTTGGCTTACCGAAGACAGTAAGAGGTAAGGATTTTATATTTGTTGTTTTGGATAGATTTTCTAAAATGGCACATTTTATACCTTGTAGAAAGACATCAAATATAGTACATGTAGCAGATCTTTTCTTTAAGGAAATTGTCAGATTGCATGGATTATCGAGGAGTATTATCTCTGACTGAGACAATAAATTTGTTGGATACTTTTGGAAGACACTTTGGAGAAAGTTTGGTACTGAGTTGAAATATAGTTCTACATTTCACCCACCAACTAATGGATAGATAGAAGTTGTGAATAGAAGTTTGGGAAATCTCTTGAGATGTTTAGTTGGAGACACCCCAGGAAATTGGGATTTTGTGTTGGCACAAGTAGAGTTTGCATACAATAATTCAGTAAATAAGAGTACTAGAAAAACACCTTTTGAGATTGTAAATGGCATACAACCAAGAGGTATATCTGATTTGAGGGATATTACTGATGAAAGAAAGAGAAGTGTTGAAGGAGTGAAATTTGTTGAGTACATGAAGACATTGCATGAAGATGTGAAGCTTAAGCTGGAAAAGAGTAATTAGAAATCCAAAGATAGAGCTGATAGATCAAGGAGACATAAGACTTTTGATGTTGGTGATGAAGTGATGGTTCATTTGAAGAGAGGTAGATTTCCTATTGGAACATATGGGAAGCTGAAGATGAAGAAGTTTGGACCTTGCAAGATTTTGAGAAAATTTGATAGTGGAAATGCATATGAGATTGAGTTACTTGATGACATGGATATATCACCTATATTCAACATTGTTGATTTGTATGAGTTTCATGAACCTGATGAAGACATGACAATACTGATGGATTATCCTAAGAAGCAAAATGAAGAATTTGAAAATATTTTGGAGCAAAGAATTGGCAAAAGTACAAGAGGAAAATAGTGTATGGAATATCTGGTAAAGTGGAAGAATAGACCGATCGAAGATAGTTCATAGATTTCATAGTCTAAGTTGGATGTAGCTCAGATTGTACCTATTTCATGATTCAAAGAATCATTTCAAATAACCCCAGGTGTCTGATGTAGGAGCATCTTGGGTCCTTGGCAATCCTATGTCACCAAAAACATATTTGAGTTTGTCTATGTTGCTCGGTTCCTTCTTTGACCGAGTTGGTTCAGTGTTGCTTGGTTTCCTTTGTTCATCAGTGTTGGTCAATTATCTCTCTAGTGCTCATTGAATTTCACTGGTGCTTAGTGAATTTCCCTAGTGCTCAGTGATGCTTGTCTAGTGCTCGGTTTCCTTGCGTACCAAGTTGTTTGTTTTGGATTTCTTTGGAGGCCGACTCATGCATTTAATTTGGGTCATGGATTTAATGTTGGTATCCATCATTGAGAAGCTTGTGGACCTAGATTTGGTCATCCCTTCTATTGATTCTGGATCTGAAGGCCGACTTGGCTCGGTAGCCTCTTGTATAAATATAGTTGTTTGGTTAGAGTTTAGGGGGAGTTTTTTTTTTATAGGAGAGTTTTTTTTATATAGGAGATAGAAGATAGAAGATTAGATATTGTTGGTAGATCCTCACATGTTTGAGGACTTCTGTACTTGATTGTAATATCTAGCCAAAATTGGGAAGGCCTTACAGCCTGGCATGTATGAATCAATTTGAAGATAATATATGAAGAACATCTACATTTCTCTCTCCCACTTGTGTTGTTGTTGCTTATGTGTGTTGTTGTTGCTTTTGTGTGTTGTGTTTCAAGGTGGATCTAGTTAGGGTGTGCCTTTGGCCCCTCTCCCTATCCTCCCTTGCGTCAATTCCCATACTTACTTGATTTTCTTAGGTGGAGGTAGTGAAATAACCTAACCCAAAGGATGAGGTGTCACCAACTGTTGTAATTATTCCTACATTATCTTCAATTGATCTTGTTCACATTTGACTCATTTGCCTTCTGATTCCATCAATGGTGTTCTCATTTATATCAACATTCAGTTCTCATCCTCAGTCTTTGCAATCTTCACTTAAGTGACCGACCTTGTGACAGTGCAGACATGTCATTCCTGAATTTGTCTAGTTTCTAGATTTTCCTCTCCAGTGCAATCTCATACAATTTTTTGCAATATGACCATACCTACTATATGTTGTACAATTAACCCAAGTTTTTTAATCCCAATTATAAGACATACCTTGCCTTCTCGTTTGATAGGTGTTGTTCTATCTTTTTGGTTTCCAAACTTATTTCATCTTTGTCCTGCATTCCTGTGATATATGTCCATGCTTGTTGAAAGTATGACAATTATTTTCCATATAGTATCTCTTTGGTGAATTATTTAGTTTTGATCTACACTCATATGCTTGATTTCCATACTTGTTGCAATTATAACAATAACCATCAAATTTAGGAGTTGAGTTAGGAATGCCTTTTGCTTTGTTTCTGCAGACATTTGATGTGTGACCTAGTTTTCCATAGTGATAACATGATAGCTTCTTTGTCCTTGGATTTGCATAGGCATTCTTTTGTTCAACTTTTTTTGATGACCCTCCTTTCTCGATATAACCTAAACCAATAGTGTTGTCTAGTCTTCTCTAACTATTTAGGAATAGGAATTCATCCATCCTTTGGGTACTTTCTTTAGTTTTATTTATCATTTAATTATATTGATGTTGCATTTTTACTTCATTCTTCAGTCTTTCATTCTCTTCCCTTAATTCATCAATATATTCCAATTTTCTAGCAAGTTCATTGTTTACTTAGTTGACTTCATGACTCGTGACAACCATTTGATTGGAAATTTCAAAGAGATGCTTGGTAAGCCTTAGTATTTCAAATAATTTCTCTTCCATTTTTTCAATCATTTGTCTTATGTATTCAATATTCATATTCCTTTCTTGTTCATCATGTCTTGTGTTGTTCATGACTTCAATCATTCTAACCATTTGAGTCTCTTGTCCAATTTGTAGTGCTTTCGCTTGTTATCTAAGGTGTTGATTCTTTTTAGAAAGATCTGATATAGTTCCTTCAGATGCATGAGATATGCTTCCAGACCCTTCAAATAATTCATTTATCTCTTCTTCCTAATAATCAGTCTCATTGTGTTGAAATGCCAATTCCTTTCTTTTGATCAGTGATTCTCTTAGTTTTTATTTGATGTCCTTAAGTTGTTCCATGAGAATCTGCATCTCCAATCTTTGATTTTCAATTGTCTTAGCAATCTTATACCTTTCCATCATTAAGATATTTTCTCTTTAGTGATTAAACTTCCTCAACAAGAGAACTAGCTCTGATACCAATTGTTGAGATTATGGAAAGTTGATTTACTGAGAGGGGAGGGGTGAATCAGTAACCTCAAAAAAAATTTCAACTGAATCCTTAAAACAATGTAATTTATTAACCATCTGACATGTTATCTTTTCACCCATTCATAACATTACTAAAAATAAGAGATGCTTTCTAATCTAACATGTAAACATCCATGAAACTTTATACATAATACACAAGTATTTTGGTATCGCAGAAACCCTTGTTAGAAGGTAAAAACTACGGTAAGGATCTACCTAGTTAAAGGATTTAAGAAACACAATTATGTGTGCACTTGGTTAAGAGATTTAAAAAAATACTTGTTAGGTCTACTTTGTTAAGAGATTTAAGTTTATAGAAATGGTTAGAATGCAATAGTAAATTTGATCTATATATAGAAACTAACTTTTTTTAATTTCATAATTGATAAGTACTTAACTGATATCACCTTGCTATGATAGATCTCTTCTCTGAATTTTTCTTGGTAGCCTTCTGATCTGATACTGATTCAATCCTTGAATACTCTGTTAAAACTTTATCTTCACAACCCTGTCTAATCTTTTGATGTCTATATTGGCAGCTACTTCATGTGTGGTACATGTAAAAATGACATCTTAATAGTTCTTATATCAAAAGATTTTGACCTAATTAGGGTTATGGTATCATCTTGAAAACCTAAGATCTACAATCCAAATGAATAACCTAAAACATCATTACATAGGGATCATCAATCAATAAATGATTACATGTGCATTTAAACTTCATCTCAATCTTGTAAACCATTTCTAGATCGGTGTAAACTGCTTACCTTGTATTTTGTGCCATTACAAACTTTTATGCCCTTCTTGTATTGCTTGGTATATACTGCATTCATCACTCAATAAATTACTGACCCTTGGTAAACCTAAATGCTTGATTATAATGGTACTTGGTGCTTGGTAATCATCTGGCTTGGTATGAGTGCTCGGTCAAGACTGTGCTTTGTTACTATAATATTCTGCCTTGTGCTCTGCTTGGTTACTGGACTTAGTGTGTTGACCAACTAGCCTGATTGATTCCTTTACCAACTGTATGTGTGACACTAATGACAACATATAAACTAACAAAAAAAATTATTACTCTAACAAAAAATACATGTGAAACAGCGATGGGCCCTTGGAATAAGTTATAATGCTGGTTTTTAGGCCATTGGGAGTGATATATATTCAGATTTCCTCATAATATGTATGGGTTCTGAGGACCTAAATATAATGTCCATACTTCCTGATAACCCATACGGGTTATGTAAGACTAAACTTATGGATTTAGTTCTACATAACCCGCATAGGTTATATAGAACTAGGAACAAAAGAGGAAGTGGAGAGAGAGAGAGAGAGAGAGAGAGAGAGAGAGAGAGAGAATTCAAATTTCCTAATAACCCGTACAAGTTTTGAAGACCTAAACATAAAGTCCATATGTACTCATAACCCATACAAGATATATGGGACTAAAAATTATGGCTTTAGTTTGACATAACAAGCATGGTTTATGTAGAACTAGGAATGAGAGAGAGAGAGAGAGATCTATAATTATATGTGTGTGTGTGTGTGTGTGTATGCATATATACATACATATACACATTTTACATATGTCAATATATACATATGTATTGTGTAAGTTAATTTTATAATCATATGTTTTTATAACTTCATAACTCATGTGGGTTCCAACGAACTAAAAATGATGCTTTTAGTTCTACATAACCCGCACTATTTATGTAGAGCTTGGAGCTATACTTTTTATTTTGCATAATCCATGTGGGATATTTGACACATAGGAACCCATACACATTATGGATGGGTAAGAGGCTTGGAAACTTACCCTAGTTCTTGCAAGCTCATTTTCCCTCTATTGTTGTCCCTTTACATAGATTTTTATCTCCCAAGATGATTTCTCAACTTCATCATCATCAATTTTACAAATGATCAAGTGTGTATCTCTAAAATTACCATAATAATATCACACATCTTCTCATTTTTCTAAACATATAAAGTTTTCTAGTTTTGGACAAAACTAGCATAGTAAACTTTAATTTTCTTTACCGGTGTCTTGATAGTCCTCACAGACATATGTATACCATTTTTTTAATAAATTTTGATGTACTTGACCAAATTCAAAATAAATTACATATTTCTATTCTACACTTGATTCTATATACTTTTTTTTTTAAAGTTTACATTTTCAATTATTTTGATGCTAGTTATGCCCAGTGCACAAACATGTATTAGATTTTCAGGATGAGGTCACTTCAAAAAATCATTAAAAAAAATACTCAATATAAAATTACAAAACAATACACAACTTCTAGATCTCACTCTTACCTATCATCCTACCAAATGGTTTTTAAATACACTAAATCTAACTATATCTTTTGTGAAGTGCACGAAAATAGCTATGTTAAGTTTTTCTAAAAAATATCAGGAACATTTTTTTTATGCACAGTGGGTTTGACCCTCTTAATCTTATCCATTTTTAGAAACCTTATTAGTTTAGAAACTAGATTTAGATTAATACAATTATTTTTATTTACATGTCTTCTAATTTTGAGTGCATGACCCTCAAATTTCTCTTTGAAGTTGAGGTTTACCTGATTTCAAAAAAAAGTGGCCACTTATACCCCCTTTTAGCACACCATCTTGGTGCACTTACCCCGTCATTAGGTTCCTCATCAAACATTGGACCTTTATGCATCACTAAACACTCTATCTCAACCTTATGCTCATTTGTTGCATTCACATCCTCCAAAGGAAATTTCTCTACTACCATAAATATTCTCATTTTGTCACCTCCAAGGCATATCACATGTATTGCCTCAATTTATGTGCTTCCTTCTGAAAAAAAGTTATATATCTCTTATTTATCTCCTCCAACACAAGTATTGTTAAAACCCAACCAATAAAAAATGTGTAGTTCCTCTTTCTTTCTCCATCAATGGCTTCAAGTCTCTCCAACTCTCACCATTGCAAGACTCCTCCATACTTGTACCAGTCTCTCAAAATATTCTTAGAATATCACTAATTCACTCTCTTTGTGACTTCAAGATCTCAATCGATCATGAATTTTAACATCTACAATGATCCTTATGATCCCTCCACAACTACTTCACACTCTCAAGTGCAAACTGCCTCATGGCCGACAATCTTCACACAACATCACTCTTCACTAGTTTATATTTTCATATGTTGCCTTACATTTGATGCTTTACTTATGCATTCAAAATAACTCGAACACAAAAATTTAAAAAAAAGACTCATTAATAAAAGATAATACTCAAATTGCAACATTGATTTATTAGTTTTATTCACTTCAAAACTACTCAAACGCTATTACAAACATTAGCATTCAATGGCCTCTCTAACTCTCACCCTCTTCTTCACTCAGAATCTAAGTTCTATGCATTTTACCCTCATAAATTTATTTGTTTTTACAATCTCATTGACCTAGATTTTTCTTCACTCTACCTTCTTAGGTTCATGTGTCAAAATAAACCCTCCCAAGACAATCTCATCTCTCCCAATTTAAGCCCTAAATCTCGTGATGTCTCCTCTAATCAATTCATCAATTATTTCTATGTATCAACATCCTTAATCTCCCATCTAATCTTTCCTACTTTCTATTTGGGAGTGAAACAATTTTCTTTCTTCACCCCCCAAACCTCCTTAGGTCCTCCATATTGTGTGACCTTCCCACCTTATATCCCCTTTCATATCCTTATTATGTTGCCCTCTCATTTTTTATCTATATTTTGCATCAGTTCATATTATTGAGACAATTTTTAATCGATGGCAATTTATAGATGATGGAAAAGGTTGTGGAATTTAGCATTACACTTTCTATTTAAAATGCCTCTTTAATAAATCCATTATTTTCAATCATGCATCAGTAGCACATCTTAAATTCTTTGAGTATGCTTCCACATTTTGGATATGAGGCAATTTCAATTACATCTAGTCCAACAATGCACCTTAGATCATGATTCAATGGAAGTTTATACCCACTAGTATAATTTGTGTGAAGGTTTCTAAGCCCTTCAAAAAATCCATTTTATATATAACCTACAATCATTGCATTTCATTGCATGGAGCATCACATCTTAGTAAAGAATTTAGATTTGTTGTCTTTTTTTTCTATATTTTTCATTCTTTCCATAGAGAATAGGGGAACACAAGTTCTACCATGGTTTTATTGGAATCATATGGAATATAATTAAAGGAGCTATAGGTTTTTAAATTAGAAAAAAAATTGGTAACAAGATTAACAAGAATAGAATCTATTTACGAGTGGATGGATGGTCATGCCCTATTCTAGTGCTTTGCATTTTGCGTACATATCAACCACAATAGTGGCAATTATACCATTTAGAGAATTTCTTGTTGATGGATGGAAATACTCTATTCCAAAGCTTGACTAAATTCATGCAAAAAATAGGAAAATGTTTTTGGTTGATGCCAACCATTGATTCACCTAGGATGCTTTTGCATAAAAAATTAACGTTGTTTTATATTTTCTAGATATAAATCAAAAGATTATTGACAATAGTTATAGGTTGCGAACCTATAACTAAATTAGGGTCACTATATCTATATATATATATATATATATATATATATATATATATATATATATATATATATATATATATATATATATATATATATATATATATATATATATATATATATATATATATATAATTTTGGCATTCAATAATCTATGGTATAAAACACTTTTACTCATGTGTACTGAATTTTTTATGTTATAAATATTCTCACCCTGCACATGAGGAGCAAGGGCCTACTCCTCAAGGAAGTAGGTTATATTTAAGTTTTTGTTTGTGTGTTATGTTTTGCTCTTTTGAATTATCACTACTTTGGTTGTGTTACAAATGTCATATTTATAAAAAAATTATTATTTGGTTTAATTAATTAAATTTTCTTGCAAAATACATTGTGTGGTTTGATTAATCAAATTTCCTATATTAGAATTAAATAGTGAATAGTGTGTTTGGTTTGTTTAATATTTTAATTAAGCTGGATTTTATAGTGGCTCCCAACCCTTTTCTTGTATTTTAGCTCTCAACCATATAAATTGAGCCTCATTTTCACTAATTTGTCTAACCATGATCCTAGTATTCTCTTTCTATCATTTTTCTTTCAATCCTTTTGTGCATCTTTTTCCAGGATCATAGAGCTACATCGCATCATTTTTATGGAGAAGAAAGGAGAACATGGAAGCTACATTTGAAGGGGGTTTTATGTTTATTTTGAATATATTTTTGAATCCTTATTTCAAATGGATTTTATGGTAGATTAGATAGGTTTTCATCTCATTGAGGTTTTTTAGTTTCCTTGATATGCATTCTATGACTTTTTCTGGTCTTACAATTGGTGAACCCAACGTGAACATGCCTAACTAATCAAAATTTTCAAGTTTTTATGAATTTACAAGTCTTGGTGAAGTAATTTGAATTTATTCTTGTTTCTACATAGTTGGTTGATTTTTCTATACACTTGGTCATGAAATTTGTGCACTTGGAGTTTAGACTAAAAAAAATTGGGGTTTTAGGCCTCATTTTAGCTTCTAACTGGCTCATATTTGACATTTCTCTATTCTAAAACATGAGTGAACCTAATTAATGGTTGAAAGAACTTAAAATTAACTTAAATTTAAATTTAAGAACCTAAAATAAACACTCATACTTGATTTAGGATTATAAACTAAACATTCACCTAGTCTAGGGTTCAATTCAAACTTACCTAGTTAAGGTGTTTTCAAATCTGTTTCTAATTTAATTGGGAGTTCAAGTTATTTAAAAATATTTCAAGTCAAGTTTATTAAGTGGAAAATGAATCTCATAATTTTTTTTGGAATCTTAAAATTAACTCTCACTGTTGATTTGGGCTCTTAAAACAAACCTCACAAAAGTTTAGGGTTCATTGCAAACCTAGTTACTCTATCTTCTTTTAATTCAATTCAAGTTCACACTCTAGCCTAATTAGGGGTCCTAATGGATTAAAATGTGTAAAATAAATTTGGTTAAGTGGAAAAGGAACCTAAAATTAACATTCATACTTTATTTTGGATCCTAAAATGAACATTCATCTAGTCTAAAGTGCATTGTAAATCTATTTAGTTGGGGTGTTTCCTAGTCACTCCAAATTTGCATCTAGTTTAACTAGGGTTTCATATTGATTAAAAATCATTTAAAATAAAGTTTTTAATAGATTAATGGACTCTAATAATGGTAATAAATATTATTATTAATGCAAATTTGGTCATTATAGATGCCCTGGTAGCATTCTGAGTCATTTTAGCCTCTGTTTCAGGTCATGTGCACTTAGTGGTTGAAATTGCACACTTGGTGAGATTTATTGTGGAATTGGTCATGTTTTTTGTGCCCTTTTTAACTATATATTCACACTTGGTCATGGTAAGTGTGCACTTGGTCCATATTTATGCATAATCGATAAAGTTCAAGGTTTTGGAGCTTAATTTTGCAAGTCTACTTCCATACTTTTGTTCTAATCTTAGAATAGGGGATTTTTTTGTGTGACTAATGATCTTTGAAGCTCTTTGGGATTAATTGGATGAGGATTCAATCATAAAATACTAATGCATTTGGCTCAGGATGATTGACGAAGACCTTGTGTGTCTTCCAGAACCATTGTGTGTGTTTTTAGTAGTTAGCAAACACTTTGGTAGGTGCTTAAAATGATCCCTTTTATTTCAAGTGTTTGATTTGATTTATTAAGTGTAATCCCAAGGAATTATATGAAATTATCCTCTCCCCTTGTCTTCTTGGACCTTGGGTGAAGATAAATTCATGCAAATTTTTTAGAGAACCATGCCTTGGACCAAGGCGTTCACTTTGAATGTGCCAAGGGATGACCTCAAGTGGTAACAGGCTAAAGCTAGGTCTCCATCCAAATTTCTATATAAATTCATGATTTTGATTAATAATCCAATCGATAGTTTTGTTGGGTGATAGCTCTCCTCTAGTACCCTAGAGGTACGTAAAACCTTGGTTCTCAGGGTTGGGAGAGCTCATTCAAGAGTTTATCATGCCACCCACTGAACTAGATGTCTCATACTAAAAACCATGTTTTAGTTTACAAAAACCTTATATTCATTTATGCAAGGGGTCACCCATGCCTGTGAATACATCCCATACTTTCATGGCTCTTGGTAGAAACAGTGATCCCTTGGTCAGTGATGCCCCTTGGGATTCAAAGCTTGGTGTGCTTGAGAAGTGAGTGCACTATAAGGGGTATCCCTTGCCTCCAAGCTTCTAGGTTTTCTTCCCTGAGTAGACGTGGTTAAACTTTGTTCAAGTGGGAATTCACTGGATATTTTCCTTCCAACCTAGATTGTGGTGTGTTTGTTTTAATTTTTATAACAACCATTCTACCTGATGTGTCTTGTGTGAGTGTTCAAACATTTCAAAATTTTCAAAACACTCATAACACCTTCAATTATTTTCAAAACATTCCTAAACATTCAATTGGTCACAAACACTTTTTCTTTAAACCTTGTGAACAATGGACTTTAAGAACACTCATCTTGGAACCTTGTGGAATGTATAAGAGCCCTTTGCATTTTCATACTATCATACTTGCATAATTTGCATTATCTCCTTTGCATTTGAACCTTTTATCCCCATCATAGTCCTCATTTTTATCCTCATTTTAGTCCTATTGCATATTGCACTTACAACCTTTAAATATTTTCCAAAATCTCACAAAAATCAGCATTTTAGAGTCTTTCCTTATGTTATTGAAGATAGGATCTTGACTTGGGCTCTTTTGACCCTCTTATCAAAATTGTCCTTTGTCAAACTCCATCTTTGTCATGTTTGATTTGACCCAATCCCTTTTTATCCAAATATATTTTTCCTTTTGATCCTTTCAATTCCATATCCCTATTCAATTTCCTAAGGTTATACCCTTAGATTGTATCTTCCAAAGATTTTGTCAAAGTCAAAAATTCCAAAAACATTGTTGCATACTGCATCTTCAAAATCTTAAAGTCTAAGATAGTTTGCACTTTCCCTTAAATTGCACATCATTTTAAAAGCCTTTCCATACGTTAGGTTGCATTATCATTTCCAAAGTCTCCTAAAAATCCAAAACAAAAGTGCATCTTGCATACCCCTCATCCTTAGGTGCATTTAATCATCATGCCAATTATGACAAGGCAACAAGGTTATTATCAACCTATGTACATTTTAAATGAGAACATACAAGAACCCTTTGATCCTAGACAAGGTATACCTTTTCAAACACGAGGTTTTGACCCAAACACCATGTGCCTTTCAAAAACATCTTTTGACCCAAGAAAAAGTGCACCCTTGAAATTACAATATTTTGACCCAAACATGACATACCCTTTAAGACAAGAGAACCAAACATTTCATGACCCAAGATACATGACAAATACTAATATTCAAACACATGTTGAAACAAGAGAAAGAGAACTAGCACAATCAAACAATCAACCACATCAATCCCATGCACACTTGACTCAAAATTTGATAGATAAATTGGAGAAAGAAGTGAATATTGTGGAAGAAAAAATTTTTTAAATATTCAAAAACACATGTCAAAAATCCTTAACTGCACAAAATAAAGGTTTAGTGAAATTAACGTTAAAGCTCTCATTTCAAAGATCAAAAATACCAAAACTCCTTTCACAACTGGATGAAGCAAACATAAACTTCAACCAAGGCCAATTCAATTATGTTCAAGGTCAAACTTTGTTCAACCAAATCCCAAACCAAGGACAATTCAATAAAAATCCAAATCAAACCTTCCAACCAAAGCATGGCATAATTCAACTTGGGCCACCACCTAATTATGAACCAATCTTTTTTCCAATGCAACCAAGTGTCCCTCAAACAATTTCACAACCTCTTGTGCCAATAATAAAATCAAGAACAAGGTCACAAACAATTTTCCCTTCAAGAACATTTCATGTTAATGAACATTCTTTTATGTCCTCAAATTCACAAACAAAGTTTTCTCAAACAAAGACAAATTCAAACATGAAATCTTTTGGACATAAATAAAACATAATAAATGAGAAACCTATTGAGACACATTTTCAATCAAAAAATTCTTTACAAAATGCAAACAATGATGTGGTATCACCAACTAGATCAACCAAGCAACGAAAGTTTAAATCAACAACTTTGAAGAGTTTATTTCAAAAATTGGATCCTATTTAAGAAGATCATGAACACGATAATTCACCTATGTCTAGCAATGTCTCATCGCAAAATAATCACATAGATGACACACCTATTTCCTCTTGAGACATTAACCTTAAAGAAACATCCATTTTTCCCTCCACTCCTTCATCCCCCAAAGTTTCACAAGAGAAATTTCCTTTATAACCATCAAGTTTCCCTTCCAATTATGAAACCTCCAAAGGGCCATTCATATAATAAATCCAAGCTATTCCATTTCATGATCCAATTACATTCCATGATTTCAAAATTCTAGAGACAATGCCACCATGTCCTCCATATTCAATAAATCTTATTAGAGAGAGTTCTTTTAAAACTCCTACCCAAGTAGTTTCACTGGCATCTGTCTCAAGTATTTTTGGACCAGATCCTGGGAGACGAAGTGCTGGAAGTTCTAAGCATTTCCTCTTGATTCATTCTATTGTTGAATTATGCTCTTCTATTCATGATCGAGGATTTTTCTTTAAAGATTTAACCAAAAGTACCATTAAAATTTAACCTCCTTTATGTTAAAACATTGATCCCTTTCCAAAATGCCCCACACATATTCCAATTCATACCCCATGTCAAGAGGATGATTTGATGCAAATTTAAGTAGGGTAGAATGATTCATGGCCTACACCCACACAAACACACCTATGGTTCACCAACATTCACAATAAGGAAACTTAATCCCTCAGCCCTCTAAGGACACTTCAAAAATATGAGAGGTGAATAGATAGCCTACTGATCAACACATATAATTTGTTGGACAAGATCCATGACTAGTCCCCTTTAATACCCAAGCTCCTCTTGGTAGGGATTTTACACATATGATATTGAATTGACCTCAAATGAATAGGATTGGATCAAAACATATTAAAAATACTCAAAATATTCCATTTCATCCTTCAAACATAACTCATCAAGGTTTAGACTCAATATGCACAATGTGGCCTAGTGGGGAGACCTAATTGAATTAGGTCAACCTATTGAGTTTTTCAAACTTATTTCTCTAGTCTCCCATAGACTCTAAAAACAAATATGATATTTTATACCCCTTTTTAAGACCCAAAGGATTATAGAGGTTTGGTACCCAACTCTTCAATTTGATCACCAGACCCTTATAGGGCTAATTAGGACAATTAGGCCTAATTTGAACTAGTTGTGCCAAAAGTTCTATGAAATGAGATGTTCTCACCAAGAAATTGATTTTTATAATTCTTCCCCAGCTTGAAGACTCCAAATCCACAATTACAAGTCTTCATCCACTTCCCTATTGAAGATATCCAACTTCTACTTGAATCAAGGTCGATCACATAGAGATGCCTGGCTAAGACTTGACGGAAAAATTAGAAAATGAGGTCTTCCTACAAAACATTTTGGGAAAAATATTATACATTTCCCCTAACTTTATTTTCCCAAAGCACATGGAGATCCAATGGTAAAAACTCAAGATAGAGGCATTTTAGTGCCAACCCTAGTTATTGAATCAATTATAGACTGTTCTTAGAGATTTGCCTCCAAATCCATTTGAACCCCAAAAAATTGAGTGAAAATTATTTTATTAGGGTCTTAAAACATAGGAATAAACTACCATGTCACAAAACAATCACATCCAATCACCAAGATGCCTCTACAACATGAGAATCGGAGAATTTGCAGGAAAACTGGTGTTTTATTATTAACTTCAACCATCAAAACTACATACACCTTTCTCTCCCTTTTTAATATGATTCAAAAGGTCTTAAATAGACCTCAACCAGTGGTATGAACCTAAATTTTAAGTTAGGTGACCATTGGGAGAGTTGAAAGGATAGTTTCAAAAATTTGCAATAATTTTGCTAAAAGTTGTCATGCAACTTTTAGCAATTTTGACAATTTTTGCACAAAATGCCCAAATTGTGCCTAGAACTATATGATTACATCACATAGGTGATTTATGACTTCAAAAAACCCTAAACACTTAAAAACATCTGACCCTACCCCATTAGGGGCCCTTTGACCATTTTGACCATGAGGGCTTAAACGTGCTACCCATGGAAAATGCCTTACAAATTGGGTCTTTATTGCAAATGGTCCATAGGACCCAAGACACTTTAAGACCTCCTAAATACACCATTTATAATCATGCAATTTCATGAGTTGTTTATTATCTTTAAGGTTCTCCTACACCATACCCCCCTAGTAAATTAGGACTCAAGTTCCTACTTGAGAGGAGTTCTTCCAAAGTTTTGCCATGCTTTAAAATCATTTTCTCATCTATCCATGTGGCATCCACATCTAGTAAGACTTTCCACTTGACAAGATGTGATTGTAAGTGTTCCTTCTTATTTTTTTGATCACCTTGGTGTCCAAAATTATTTATAACTCCATAGGTTGTCTAGGAGGAAAGTCCTTAAACCATTCCACATCTTCTTTAGCCTACACAACATCATCAAAACCTACAACAAGTTTTTAAGGGGTTAGATCAAAAACATTAAATATTAGTGATATAGAAATGGATGGTTGGAGAGATATCTCATAGGCATTTTCACCAAAATTATGGATAATTTTGTAGGGGCCAATTTTTCTCATCTACAACTTATTGTTATTTCCTTTAGGAAATCTTCCCTTCTTGAGATAAGCCCAAACTTTGTCTCCCACATTGAAATGAACTACCCTTCTTTTCTGATCTATAGTCTCCTTGTGTTTTTCTGATGTTTTCTATAATGAGAGCTCCACCTTCTCATGAACCTTTTTTATAAGGTTTGTCAATTCCTCTCCCTGTGCATTGACTTTTAAGTCATTAGGTAAGTCTCTTAACTCCATGATGCCTTAAGGGTGAAATCTATAGGTGATTTAAAAATGTGTTTTCCCTATGGATCTGTTGATAGAATCATTATAGGCATATTTAGTCTGTGGAAGTACAACATCCCAAGCTTGACCATTTTATTTTTTTAAGCATCTAATAATATTACCAAGAGACCTATTGACAACTTTAGTTTGCCCATATATTTGAGGGTGATAGGATGAACTGAAGGAAAAGTTGGTGCCCAACTTTTTCCAAAGAGTTCTTTAAAAATTATCTTGAAATTTTACATCCTTGTCTGAGACAATATTGAGTGGAGACCATGAATTTGAACTTCTTTGAAGAAGATGTTTTCAATATGGGAGGCATCATTTGTGCTCTTGCACGGGGAAAAGTTTGTCATTTTGCTAAATCTATCCACTATGACAAACACATTATCAAATATTTGTTTGGTTCTAGGGAGATCCATGAAAAAATATATGCTTACACTTTCCCATGGCCTAGATGGAATTGGGAGAGGTTGGTAGATACCCTAGTTAGTTGCTACATCTTTAGCCTTGTTAGTGCTCAGATCTACAGATGATTTAAGATTCATAAAATCTTGAATACTATAACTCCAATAATCCCAATAAATGCATCTAACAAAATGCAACCACTAAGGTATTACGGTTGTAAAACCTTCTTCACTTTGAGTATAAAACTCAGGCGGGTTTACCTTCTTAAAAGCTTCTTCAAAGCATCATAATAGACATCTATGCACTTGACATAAATGTATCAACTCAAAGACATACAACAAAAGTAAATTGAAATAGTTTATCAATATTTTCTGGTGGCAATAGATGCAAATATATCTTAAACCAATGCCTTATTTATTTGGGCATCAGAGTCAAACCCTACCTCCACAAAATTCTATCAAGACAAATATACTAAAAACCAAATAAAATGCCTGACATCCCATTCTTTTAATTCCTATACTTTCTATCAAATTCATACATGGACAATTAGTTCACAGAGACCTCCCTTAAGACTTCATTCTTTCCTTAAAGAACTTAAGTTCAACCCCTATATTCACCTTGTGAACAATGCATTGAAAAGCCTTACAATTTAATGCATAAGAAAACTAAAGCATCCATACACAAAGACAAAAAATAGCAGCAATAGAGTTCCAGTATCTTTGTATTAATATTCAAAATGTGTCAGTACAGTATCACCATGACTTCAGAGAAATAAGGTTCTATATTTTAGAACTTTCTTTACAAAATGTATTAACCACCACTTGAAAAGAGCAAAACTTGCTATAAGTACCCACAACCATCTTGGAATCCTCAAAAGGATGCAACAAGCTTCGAATGGCTAGGAAAACAACTTGTACTAAAGACAAAAGTACAAACCAAAAGATAGAGATTACAATAACAGAAATTAGTTCTCAACTACTTAGCAACTTTACAAGTGGCACCTTTGTCTAAAGATATTTCAGAGCAATTACATAAGTAGTTGCATGAATGATGACCACCATTATAGGCTAACCTACATCATCCTTTGTTTAAAACATGCTCTCCCTTGAATTATGGATCATGTGCCATGTGCACTCTATTCTTCTTCCTCTTCTATCATTTGGGCCGCTGGCCTCTTCTTTTTCTTCTTTGTCATCTTGTCCCATGCTACCACATCATCATCAGATGGCCAATTATAGGTCTGCAATTCTCATAGTAATTTGATCTATTGGTCCCACATGGAATTAGTTATACTTTTAGCCTCTGCCACAAACTATATGCAATCACTTTCAATTTTAAATAAACTATCAATTACATTATTGCATCTTTCCAAGTCTAAGGCATTGTCACCTTTTAGGAAAGCAACATGTTTAATTACCAATTGATTCATTGATGCCTTCCACTCACTTAAGCTGATTATACCCCCATCATCATCATATATTGAAGGCAAGTACTTATTGTAATTCCTATCAAATATAGCCAACTTGGCTTTTATCTGGTTAAACTTACCTTTAAAAAACTTTGATATAGCACTTACCAAACCAATCTTTTCAAAAACTTCAGTCACTATCTTAGGAATATCAGACCTATACTCCTACAAACCATCAAGCTTATCAAATAATAAGCTCCTCCTTGACCATACACTGTATAGTGGCTCCAAAGTGATCAATGACTCATTCACTTTACCATTGGCCTGGTGTAGTAGACTGACTGATTTATGGATTGACTCCATCCTTTCCTTTATTTTGCCCTGCCTGTATTGCACAATCCTTGCTACAGTATCCAAAGATGCATCCAGTCTTATTTTCTCTAAGTCCTCAACAGGCTTATCAGGAACTTCTGTATCTACCTGAGGAGGGGCCTCAATTTGCAAAGGAGGGGGAAGAATTGCCTTTGAGGCTTCTTCAAGCCTAACCCTCAATTCTGCCAACTCATCTTCCAACTGCTTGATCTTCATCATCTTCAAATCTCTATCTTTGGCCACCGTGTTTGAGCTCTCAAATAATTTTAAATACCTTTTAGACAACTGAGCTATCTTTGCTTCATTTAGGTTAGCAAGATGGGTCATTGCCTTAGAGACCTCAAGATCAATTGTGTTTTGTATAGTCCATATGATTTTATTTCCTTCCATCTGATACTCTATATTTACTAGAGATGGCTTTTTGAGTCTTAGGGGCTATAGACCACATTGCAATAGCCTGGGACTTAGGGTCATAGCCACTTCCTCTGATCATATCACCAATATGAACCTCATAAGATAAACTACCCTGTGGTTGCTTTCTTATCTGATCAATGATAAAAGTAGAGGTCAAATCCCATCCTAGAGTCAGAAGCATTCCACTTGATCTAACCATTTATCTAGCTTCTTCTACAGTTATAGCCTCAAGGCTAGGATCATAAGAAGCTAAATCCCTCAAAGTTTCTTCACTTGGCTCCATTCCTTTGGACATAGCCTTAGCCACTTCTTATCGCTTTCTCCAGATAAGAAAATTCTTGAATTCATCACTCTTGATGAATTGGTCATCACTTAAAAACTCTTCCTGATACACCTCTCTAATATCATGTCCTAACCACAGGGATTATTCTTCATCTCCCTCATTAGTGGCCACCATCTTGTTGGCTCTTATTGTTTTTCTCAATTGGTGATGGTATGCCCTGTCACCTAGTACAAGAGCAGATGCTCTATCAATCACCCTTTTCTATTTTTTTCTGCTTGGAAGGCTCTCCCTCTTCAACCTCTGTTTCTTCAATGGTGGCTCAAGAAGGTTTTCTGCCTCTGGCTGGTCTTTAATAGGATCAATAACTGGTGAATTTCCAACTTGTGGTGGGCTATTTCCTTCTTAGGATCCATTAGAGAATTCCTCATAATCAGAAGATGAGTAATCCTTCCCCTTCTTTGTTTGCTTCTTATCAAGCATTTTTTCCAATTGATTTGACAGAGTGTCATGCATCTCTATCATCCTGTCAATCCTTTTTAAGTAGGAAAGGTCAGGGAAGAAACCCTCAAAAGGAATTTGGGCCCCTTTCAACTGAGCTTGCAAATCTTTCAGGTCAAAATACCTGCTCCATCTATTAGTAACTTCATCCTTCTCCACAACATTTATGATCACATCCTCCTCATCTAGGCCCTCATGCTCCCTATTGACACCAATACCAAGAATTAGTGTCAATCTTGCAGTCTTAATGAAATCCTCAGGGTCCACATGTCTGCAAGTGCCATATACCATCTTGAAATGATTTAGCCAAGTGGTAATTTGTGGGAAAGCCCTCTTACCTATCAGGAAATCACTAACTCTAAACTTCCTAGGCATGAAAGTACCTTTCCTATGAGGGGCCAAAAGTTCTTTGTCTATCCACATCAACTGCCAAATAAATTCCAAAGAGGCAACTCTTGGTGGCACAAATTTTGGTAGCAAATGTGGGGGTTGGGGGCAACCGTAAACTCTTAAAATTGTAGAATTTTCCCCAAAGTAGAAATCACCCTAATTATGGTTTCCCTCCCATTTGTCCTCCAATTACATGGGTCTTAGGAGTTTAAGAATCTTTGTTGGTAACCTTGTAACATTGATGCCTAGCAATATCAGGATGGGAAAAACAATGAAATTCTAGAAAACACAAAAATCACACTCATTTGAAGTATAATTCCATATCCTTACCCATAGTTGCACTGGATTATGCTAGTCTTGGAAGGTGAATCTTGGTTTCAGCATATTCAAATCAAAACTATTGATGTTGAAAAATAGAATTAAGTGCATCAACATAGAGTAATGCAAGAACTTGATGGGCCCCTTTCTTTCTTTGACAGACATTAACCCTTCATGCATCCTATCGATTACATACTAGATGTAATCGTAGTCAGTGTTCACTAGAGAGTTCTGGATATCTAAGATCATCATCAAAAGATCAGCTAGAAAAAATTCTTCATCCCCATCTATCCCCAAAACTCTACACAATTTGTAACATGTCTGCTTCATATAGTAATGGAGGGATTGGAATTGGTAAGGGGCATTCATGCTAGTGGGGAGGGGAGCTATATATTTACCTTGCTTTGGGATATGCCTAACCATCTGGTCTTTTATTGACCCTATATTACTTGTATACCTCTCTCTTTCTTTGCTCAAATCAATTTCAATAGAGGAAGACGTATAAAAACCAAAAGCTCTCATGAAAGAACCCCTGTCAAGAGTAACCAAAGGTGACTGGTCCTCCTTCCTAATTGTTTTGGAGATAGGATCATAAAACCTAGCCAACGCAACAATTAAGTCCACATCTAAAAACACATCAGGGACAACCAATTTCCCTAAACCCAAAGCCCAACCATTACAAATAGGTACCTACTTACTCCTATTTCCATAAAAATAATTGAAAAGAGTGTAACCTGAGCAAGATGGTGTGACAGGATCTCTACAATGACCTATAATATCTACAAAGACATCATTAGGAGCTCTCTTGTTCTGACTAGAACTAGGCAACAATCTGATAAACTCATCTGAGTAATTTGGCTTGTTTCTGTCTTCACCACCTTTGGCTTTGGCTTCACCACTGGAAGAAGTCACGCTCAACTCTGGTTGACTCATTTTCTACACAATTGCTCTCAACTATGTAAACTTAATTTGCTTGGCACTCTATGATTGCTTAAGAAAACACAATTCTCTTCAAGTGATCTCGAACACAGAAAACAATGAGTTTAGCCTATTTATCGATGCAAATCGAATGCGTACAATTGCCAAAATCATTGCAAATCTAACTTTAATTACTTTTGCATTCAATTTCACATATCACCAGCTTTCAAATCAGTGCTAGCCGATGTCGGGATGTTGACAGATAGATTTAAAAAACTCAAAAATAAGGCAGAAAAGCAATGATTACAGTTTTGTACTTTAAAACCCTGTTTACATAATAAACCCTCCTTTAAAACTAATTGGATGGCCATTTGCTTTTTCTCTAGCTTGACAGTGTACTTTATCCATGTAGCAATGGTATCTAACCTTTCTTTTATTATTTTCTTTAATTGAGCCTATTTCAGAGATCTAGTGACTGAAGGTTCTCGTGATCTCTTAATGAAAAGTTAACCCTAGCTTCTATTCAGAGAATTAGCGATCAAAGATCTCACTTATTCTTGAAACCAATCTCTTAACTCATCCTTCATTCAGTGAACCAGCGAACAAAGAAAACATTACCCAAGCATCTAACCATAGTCACCATCTGGAGAATTAGTGACAACGACTATCTCTTAATCTCTTAATACTCCAATTAACTGCTAATTTATTCTGAGATTTGGCGACCGAAGGCTTCACTTATTCTCTGAAAGGAAGACTTAACCACATGTTTAATGTGAGAATTAGTGAACAAGTTTATTCTCTGAGTCACTGAATTCTTTCCTAACTGCATGCTTCAAACTAAGATTTTGAGTCAACCATTGATCTTGACATCAATTGATAGCCATCGTTAATTCACTAAACCACTAAGATAGTCATCTTTTGATTACGAGACTTGGCGAACAAAGTGTTCGCTGAATCTCCCAATGTTTTAAACACTGACTATTCCATCATGAGATCAAGTGAATAAAGGCTTATAGCTTTCCTGATCATTTGATTCGCTCATTCGTTGAATGCCTTTTATCATAACCAACCTTTTAAGAGAACACATGACTACTTCATTTTCCGAGTCGCCAAAAGATTTAGAACTTCACTACTTTATTTCGAGATCAAGCAAACAAAAGAGAAAACCACTTTTGTCAAATCTACTAAGCCAAATTGTTGGAGCTGCCAAACTTAGAGGACATTGAACTTATAGCACGGTCGCTGAATCGCCAAATCACTTTATCTAGGACCCAAACACTTTGAGATTAAAACATGACTATTGATCTTACAGATAATCAATGGTCCTTGCTAGATCACTGGATGATACAAGTCTTAACCACCTGATTCTGAGAATAAGAGATCACCACCACGCTAGGTCATTGAATGTTAACAGGAAACTGCTAAGAAATAAGCGAATAGGAGACAACATATTCATTGATTCACACAAAGGTTGAGGTAACCGCTGAATAACTTGGAGACTTAGCGACTAACATGAAACACAACATGGGCTTAACACATTCACCAGCTCACTGAATAACTTAGAGACATGAAACAATATTACACGATCGAATGCTTGATGGAAATAATCACGTGCATGGTCAAGACACTTAAGTGGCCAAAAAGTAATGACGAAATATAAGAATTAGGGCTAACTTAAGTGTTTACATGAAGAAACAAGATTTTCTCGAGGACAAAACCTAGGGCAAGGGTTTTCAAACTTGGTTATGGAAAATTTGATGAATTTTGAAAACCTAAACCACAGGAATAAAACCTGCAAAAGGAGTAAACTAGGATTTGGAATGGAAAACCTCATAAACCTAGAAATATATCCAACAAGCCCTTTGGAAAACCACACATGTTTCAACAAATTTCCTTATATCATTCTGCATTTTGGACTAATAATAGTACCTCCTTACCAATTCAAGAGTTTTGTCTAAGCCAACATGTCCACTCATACTACCACAATATTTTTCTTTTATTAGATTACCTCTCATTGAGCATTTGGGAATACATAGTTGTCCCCTATTGAAAATTAGTCCATCCTGTAGAAAATAATCAGAATAATCATAATTATAAGCATTAGTGAATTAAGTGAAAACCTTGTTAGCTTCTTCAAAATCTAAGTCATAATGATAGAGATCTTTTAGGGCATTTATCCCCATGTTTTAAAATTGGATTTCTTGGACTAGAGTCATCCTTCTACTAAGTACATCTTCTACTTTGTTTACCTGAATCTTTTTGTGTTTGATAGTAAATGTGTAAGCTTTCAATTTCTCTACCTAATTAATATGCCTACAACTTAATTTATCCTGGCCATCCAAATAGCTCAAGTGATGGTTGTCTATAAAAATAATGAATTATTTTGGAAGGAGATAGTGTCTTCATTTCTTTAATGCTCGGAACATGGCATATAATTCAAGATCATAAGTACTATACTTTTTCTTAGCCTCATTTAATTTTTCAGATAAGAAGGCTACTGGTCTACCATCATGGCTAAGGATAGCCCTAATTTCTAAATTACTATCATCAGTCTCAACAGTAAACAATTTATTGAAATCAGGGAGAACAAGAATAGGGAATTGTGCTACCCTAGACTTCAAGTACTAAAATTATCTATCTGCATTAGTATTCCAAATAAATTTTACCTTCTTACCCCCTTTTATGGTATCCAACATTGGGGCACATATTTGACTAAATTTTTTGATGAATTTCCTATAAAAGGTGGCTAAACCATGAAAGCTTCTGACATCACCTGAAGTCTTTGGAGTTGGCCAATTGACAATGGTGTCTACCTTCTCATGATCCATTTTGAGGGTACCTTGGTAAATGAAAAATCCAAGGTAGGTGAGTTCCTCCTGCATAAAGATACATTTATCCAAATTGATCATTAGTTTATGTTCATGAAACCTTCTTAAAACCTAGTTCAAATGTTCCAAATGTGCTTCTTTTAATCTAATAAACACAAGGATATCATCCAAATATAAAACTACAAACTTGTCAATGAAGTCATGGAGTACTTTATTCACAAGTCTCACAAATGTGCTTGGAGCATTACTAAGACCAAATGACATTACAAGTCATTCATATAAACCCTCATTTTGTTTGAATGTCATCTTCCATTCCTCTCCTACCCTTATTCTGATTTGGTGATATCCTGATTTAAGGTCTATCTCAGAGAAATGGAATGCCTCTCCTAAGTGAGCAAACAAATCCTCAATTATAGGCATTGGGAATCTATATTTGATAGTGATATTTTTAATTTACCTGGATTCAATACAAAGTCTCCACTTTCCATATTTCTTAGGGGTAGGATAGTATGCACTACACAAGGGCTTAGACTCTTTTGTGGTAGTCCTTTATCTAACAAAGCATGCACTTGTTTTGCAATTTTTTCATTTTGAGTAGGGGTCATTTTATAGGCTTCTTTGTTTGGTAGATATCCTCTAGGGATCAAATCAATATGGTGACTAGTATCTCTTAAGGGTGAGAGGGTATTGGGAAAATCTTCTACAACTACCCCTGTGTATTTGTCTAACAGACCTCTCACTTCATTAGGGATCTCCTTGGATTTATGTGATTCTTCCTTGTCTTTAGGCTTCATGACTAATACATACCCTACATAACCTTCTTCCTTCAAGGTTTTAAACAATTATTTTTGTCCTACCAATATGACAGTTGATTATTTTTCTAACTTCTAATCAAGTAGGGGTTTCATTGTATATGTGACACCAATTTTTATAATTGTGTAGGTGTTCTTCTTTCCATTATGTATGGAATCTAGGTAATACTTCCAAGGGTTGCCAAGTAACATATGGAATTCATCCATTTCCACAATATCACAAGGACCTTGTCCTTGTATTCCCCTATTGAAAAATTTACCCATGACTATTCACTTGCTAGTGTTTATTGACACTTTGTTAGCAATTACACCTTGTAAGGATAAGGATGAGGGATTTTGACCAAATTTAACTTTTCAACCATCTCAAGAGATAATAAATTCTCTATACAACCAAAATCAATTAAAATCTTGTATACCTTCCCATGGATCTTGCAATTGGTTCTGAAAATTTTCTTCCTTTGTGGGGGCTCTTTGGTAGCAGGAACCTTTAGCAAAGTTCTCCCCATCATTAGGCATACTCCCTCCATGGGATTTAGATATTTGGATGGTGAGTACTTTGAGAATATTCTTGGATGAATTTAGTTCTCATTTATCCTTATGTATTAGATATTTTTCTCTCAGGAAATCTGGTTGCATGGTGACCAAACTGATTTCAATTGAAACATTTGGGGGGTCCTAAATTTCTTCCTCCAAATCTTCCTCTCCCATTTGATCTTCTCCCTCTAAAATTTCCTCTAGAGTTTGACTCTCCTTGTTCTCCTTGTCTTTTCTCACCTTGTGGTCTTGAAGTTTGACCTCTTCCACTTGGTGTTCCTCTTCCTTTGAAGTTCTTATTTCCTTTATCCATGTTTCATGTTTCTTGCTTTTTCTTCATTTTTTCTTCTACCCTTAATGCCAATTGATAGAATTTATGCACTATATCAGGGGCTAAAAGTACAATTTTATTTTGTATAATGTACTTGAGTTCATTCAAGTACCTTTCTACTTTCTCCTTCTCTCCCTCATCTTGTCTTGATCTCAAACTGAGCCTATGAAACTCTTTTTTATAGGCACTAACATTCATATCCTTCTACTTGAGGTTTTGTCTTTTTCTATGTAATTGGATCTCATAACACTCAAGGATATATGTCTCCTTTATTTTGTAGACCGTCAAGTTCCATGTGGAAATTAGATTGTCTCCTTGTCTCATTTTCTCATCTTGGACATAGTTCCACCAAGTTAAGGAAACACCTCTCAACTTGGACTTGGCTAATCTCATCTTATAATTTTCAATAACCTCTTCACATTCAAAGTGACTGTTGAGAGTCTCTATCTAGTCCATAACACAATCTGGATTCAATTTTCCATCAAAGGGAGGAATGTTTTCTCAGCCATTTGATGCCTTTCTTCCAACTAATTTAACGGCTACCACTAGGTATCTCTTTTCTGTAGGAACTTCCTCCTCCTACCTTAAGGCCTCTTCTTCCTCCCCTTCTCCTAATCCAAATAACATTATATCTTGTCTAGACTTCCAAATTCTATCTTCCAATCCCCTCAACCTATTGACTTCCTCTACCAGCTTCTTTTTAAGTTCCTCCATCTATTGTAACTCCCTGGCAACTTTGGTAGTGATACCCTTGGGAGGTATATTTGTATCCTCTCTCTCAAATGCTTCAAATTCAGACTCCTCAAACATATACTTCACAAACACCAATCAACCCGCTCTAATACCACTATGATGTAGAGTTAAGTAGGATAGAATGATTCAAGGCCTACACCCACACAAACACACCTATGGGTCATAAAAAAATCACAACAATGACCCTTACTCCCTCAACCCTCTAAGGGTACTTAAAAAATACAATATTTGAATAGATATCCTACTAATCAACACACATAATTTGTGTGACAAGATCCATGAAAAGTCCCCTTTGATACCCAAACTCCTCTTGGTAGAGATTTTATAAGCATGATATCAAATTGACCTAAAATTACTAGGAGTGGATCAAAACATCTTAACATGACTCAAAATATTATATTTCATCCTTCAAACATAACCCATCAAGGTTTAGACTCAATATGCACAATGTGGCCTAGTGGGGAGACCTAATTGAATTGGGTAGACCTATTGAGTTTTTTAGACTTATTTCTCTAATCTCCCATAGGAATCTGAAAAAAATAAATGATATTTTGATACCCTTTTGGAAGACCCAAAATATTACTAATTTTTGGCACCCAACTCTTTAATCTAATCACCAGACCCTTATAGGGATAATTAAAATAATTAGGCCTAATTTGAATTAGTTGTGCCAAAAGTGTTATGAAATGAGATGTTATCACCAATAAAGTGATTTGGATAAGTATTCCCCACCTTTAAGACTCTAAATCCATTATTCCAAGTCTTTATCTACTCCCCTATTGAAGATATCAAACTTCTTCTACTTGAATCAGGGTTGGTCACATAGAGATGTCTGACTAGGGCTTGATGGAAAAATTAGCAAATGAGGTATTCATAAAACATGGTTTAGGAAACATATTATACATTTAACCTACTTGGATTTTCCCAAAGGCCATGGAGATCCAATGTTGAAAACTCAAGATAGAGGCATTTTAGTACCAACCCTGGTTATTGAATCAATTACATGTCGTTCTTAGAGATTTGCCTCCAAATCCCTCCAAACCCTACCAAATTGAGTGAAAATTATTTTATTAGGGTCTTAAAACATAGGAATAAACTACCATGTCACAAAACAATCACATCTGATCATCAAGACACCTCTACAACATGAGAATCAGAGAATTTGTCAGAAAACCAATGTTTTATTATTGTCCACAACCATAAAAATTGCATACACCTTTCTCTCCCTATTGAAAATGATTAAAAAGGGATTAAATAGACCTCATCCAATGGTACCAACTGAAATTTGAATAGAGGTAACCATTGGGTGAGTTCAAAGGATGATTTTAAAAATTTACAATAATTTGCTAAAAGTTATCATGCAACTTTTAGCAATTTTGATCATTTTTGCACAAAATGCCCAAATTGCATCTAGGCTTACATGGACACGTCCCATAGGTTCTTTATGACTTAATACAACCCTAAACACTTATAAACATCTAACGCTACCCTATTAGTAACCCTTTGACCATTTTGACCATGAGGGCTTATAAGTACTAGCCATGGCAAATATCTTACAAATTGGATCTTTATTACATTGAAAATGGTCCATAGGACCTAAGAAACTCTAAGACCTCATAAATACACCATTTATACTCATGTAATTCCATGAGTTTCTAATTATGCTTAAGGTTCTCCTACACCATGATCCAAATCACAAAGAAATGAGTCCTAAAACAAATCAAGATCAAGATTCCAATGATGACCAATCCAATCTAATTTTTGACCAAGATCCTATTTCCATAAATATTCTTGATGATCCTATTATCCATAACCATCCTATCCAAGGTTATCTCCTTCCATCTCATGAGAAAAGTGTCTTTCTAGGTCCCATTGACCTCCCCCTTCCTAAGCAAGATCATGACCTCCCCCCATCCTTACCAATGACATATTTTCAAGTCAAGATCAAAGTATCCCCTCACCTTCAAATCCTCCACAAGATCCCATCATCCCTTTGGATCCTCCACAAGATCTCATAATCCCTTTGGATCCTCTACAATATCCCATCATTCCTCCAGTTCCTCCTTAAGATATTTCCATCCCTTCATTTTCTTGTCTTAATCCTCCATATCCTCCAAAATATCCCATCCTACCAAATGATTCTATTATTTTTCCCATTCCATCGCATGTTCCTATTATTCCTCCCGATCCCCCTCATGATGAAAACACATTTGAGCAAGTTGTTCATGAACCTCGTATGCTTCAAATGGGTTCCACTAGTTCCATAAAGTCTAATCTACCTCACGGTCCTATTAGTCCTTCCATATCATGCCTACCTCAAAATGGACTTGCATCTACCATCAAGTGTTCTACTAGTCAAAGAAAGTATTATCAAGTCAAAGGGTTAAGTCTCCATGAACAAGGTATATTATAACAATTTCATGTCAAAGAAAATTTTGATGGTCATGGCCTCAATTACAAAGCTCACTCTAAAGATTTTGGTATCCATGTCAATCCAAATTCAAACGTATAATGCCTCCTTCATCCCTTCCATACATATTAGGTCCATATATTTCTCCATCCACTAGCTCATAATCCACTTACCCTTTCCCATCTACAATTCAACAAAGGCACACATCTTTGAGAACCTTCCACCCATCCAAAAGACCTCCATACAATTCCTATCCATACATGAATCTCATTCTCCTTCCAAGAAATTTGGATGCCAAGCATGAAGTTTATAATTCAAGCAGTCCACATGCAGTTAAGGATCAACATGTCCAATCTAATATACATGTGATTACAAAGAAAAATATGATCCAAAAAGAAAGAAAAAATGTCAAAAGG
The DNA here is from genome assembly GCA_027943335.1 of Chamaecyparis obtusa. Lineage (NCBI taxonomy): Eukaryota > Viridiplantae > Streptophyta > Pinopsida > Cupressales > Cupressaceae > Chamaecyparis > Chamaecyparis obtusa. Next base: position 1,477,836 of record BSBK01003228.1, on the reverse strand, counting down.
CCACATAGGCCCATTAATCGAAAAGAGAAGTCAAAATAAATATGGGTTCCTAAATCTCTTGTGCAAGCAATGCATTCCAAGGACCCACAAAAAATTGAAAAAATAAAATGCGTGTTGATTCCCAAGAAGCTTCTTGAAGCACAAAGTACTAAAGAGAAATAAAAGGTGACATCCAAAATTGTTATCCCTCCATCTAAAATCCTTCCATCTTCCAAATCCACTTTGGGTCCTTTTGTCCTAAAATTCAAATGCATTCCTACATCACATTAAAAATATCATTTTCCTCCATCACTCCATCACCCCTCAAGGTGTGTACATATCAATTTTTCTCTTGCCTCCTTTTCCATCCATTCAACAACAAGCCTTCTTACATTCCCTCCATTATCAAACACTTATTTTCTAGCCTTTCATTCAGCCTATCCAATCCTTTTCATAATCCTTATCCATTCTTATCTAATCATCCATTTCATATCCCTTTGTCATTACCCTACCAATATCTTTGAGCGTAGAACCATCCAAAGAACAAGGCACTTGAATCCTTCATCCATGTCATGTTATGCATCCATTATCTTATGAAAAAGTTTTTAAAAAAAGAGAGAGAGAGGAAGAAGTCCAAAATTTTTTTGAAAAAAGTCAAAAGAAAGATCAAAAGAAAAAAATGAGAAAAAGAAAAAATAGTTGCCTTGATGAAAACCTAGAAAATAGGCATCTTGGTAACACAAATAAATAAATAAAGAAAAATAAATTTCTTCCAATAGCGAAAACCTGGCAAACATGTGCTTTGGGCAAGTACCATGATGAAAAATAGGCAAACATGTGTCATGTGTAATTTATTAACTTATTGCATTTTATACTTGGGGGAAGATTTCACCCATTTCACCCTCCATGACCCCTATCATTTCCTCCATTATTTTCCACCCTTCATATCCATTATCCCTGATAGCTCTATTCTGTTTTTCCCAACTTTGATCTTGACAAAGTTAAGGATCTTCCTAGAAGCATCAAATGTCCTATCTACTTTACATTATCCTGATCCCTTTGGTCCATATCGCCTATCTTATCCCCATCCCTTTGGTCCATAATGCCTATCCTATTGCATCCCTTTGGTCCATACTACCTATCTTATTGCAACCTTTAGTTCCTATCCCCCCTTTGTCCACTATTCATCTTACTTATCCTATCCATGCCCTATCATTGTCTTATCATTATCCTATTATTTTCCTATCCCAGTCCCTTTCTTGGTCTTGGTATAAAATAAGGACTTAAAGTGCAAAATATATTTCAAAAACCTCTTGACATGTCCATCCTCATGCATCGTATGCTATCCAATGCCAAAAGTATCATTGTCATATCCAGTCCTTGAGCTTTCTTAAAACATGTTATCCCCATTTTGTGGATAGGCCTTGGAAACCCAAACAAAGCTTCAATGACATATCAAACAACCATTTGGCCTTCATCCACCTACTTTTCCATTTGCCAATCCCTAATTTCCTTTCCTTGCTAGACACTAGGGGAAATTTTGGCTTATGTTAATAATAACGACCTAAAAAAATTCTTTAAAAAACAAATATGATCTTCAAAATTCTAAAAAATTAAATATGATCTTGAAAAATCCAAAAAATCAAATATGACGCTAAAAAAACCCTAAAAATTGTAAAATGTCCTAAAAAACACAAAAAATTTGGATTTTCAAAACCTTAAAAATCACAAAAAATTTCAAAAAATCATGTAATAAATTTTTACATAATCATTTTTCCTTTTTTTTAATAAATGGTCCCTTGCAACAAATCGACATTTGAGCAAACACAATCTGAAGACTTTTTAAACATTGTGCTTTATGGAATCATGCATCAACAGATAAACTCTCCAATCAAGTCAATAATCAATTAGATCAAACTTTTCTTATCAATCAAACAACATCAATTTGTCCTTGATCAAACCTATCATTTGTCTTATATAGGGTGTGGTATACTTGAAACCATATGGTACTTGTCTTAGATGGGGTACTTCATTCCTAAAACCAAACACTATCATTATCAAAACATAAAACAACTATCAACTTTGACAACAAGATCATAATGGTTTTTTACTTGCTTGCTTCAGTGAGCTTTATACTTTATTGATTTTCTTTTTTATCATGTTCCTATGCCATTCCAGGATATCACTTAGTGATGAGAGTGGTTGGGATGGTTTGTGGTCCTTTATTTTTGTTTTTTGTTTTATTTGTGGGGTGTTTTTTACAAAGTTCTAAGGCACGTATTTCATTTTCTTCAGAATTGAAGGAAACATTCCTTGTATGTAATTATATTTGTTTTTATGCAAAGGGATTGCATTTTCTCTCTAGATTTCTATGTCATGGTGCAACACATCTAGTTTTCCATATTAAATAAAGCTCTCATGACAAAAGTGCACTTATAAAAGCAATTTTCATCTTTTATTAACTCTTCTCCGTCTATTTTTTCCTTTTTACTAACCATTATTTTGTTAATCTTTCCCAATCATTCATTTTCAAAAAATTATCCTCAAGTCAATTTTTGCCCAATTTTTTAATGGGACATCCTACCTCATTATGTCGATCCACTGGGGCATGGTTATTTATTTTTTCTTTGAACCAATGCTCAAAATTGCATTGCTTCAAAGAGGGGAAAAATGTAGACACCTAAAAATGGTTCACACCTATGTGTCCCTTTTGAACATGTCTTCTATCCTATGTCATTTCTCATTTGATCAGTTACTAACATTTATCTTGCAACCTCAATCTCTTTGGTCGAATCGATGAAGTTTGAATCATCATTGGATCATTCCTAATAATTCCTAAACCAATCCTAATCGATCCTAGTTGATCCTAAATCAATCCTAATTGATCCTAATCATCCCTAAATCATGCCAAATCGATTTTAATTGGTCCAAATTTGTCCAAATTCTTTCCTAATTAGTCCAAGACCATGTCAAATACATCCAATCATTCTCAAGTCAATTCCATGAAATTATCAAAGTTAATTTATGCCTCATCCTTATCATCATCTATTCAAAGGAATTATCAAAGCTCATCGATGCCTCATCACCATCATCAATCCAAGGGATTGACAAAGTTCATTGATGCCTCATCACTATCATCAATCAAAGGCATTTTCAAAGTTCATCGATGTCTTGTCATCATTGTCAATCCAAGGCATTGTCAAAGTTCATTGATGCCTCATCATCATCATAAATTCGAGGGCATTGTCCAATTTCATTAATGTCTTGTCGACATAAATCTAGTCCAAGTTAATTCAATAGCATTGTCCAAGTTCATTGATGTTATTTCATCATCCTCAATCTTTCTCATCATTGTTCGAGCACATTGTCAAAGTTCATCGATGCTTCGTTGTTTTTCCTAAACAATTTCAGAACTCTTGGAATTGTTCCTAATCATCATCAAGATCATCAAATTCAACTCAATTTTGTGTCATCATTATCATTTCATTCATTGATCTACTATTTTTTCCTATTGAGATAAATAACCCATGCTTTATCCCTAGTTTTGAATAAATAAATTCACTTTATTTATTCCCTCTTTGTCATGTCTCCATAATTAATTAATTAATACTAAATAATTGGCTAATTGCATCACTTATGGGATTTTATAAATTCCTATATCTAATTTGCATTTTGGTGGGAATTAATTAGTTTTTAAATATGACTCTTACACCTTCTCCCAAATTGTGTTTCATTTCCTATTATTTAACCTCCATCTTCCCCTAACATTTTCCCCCTAATTGTGCTTCACCTCTTACACTTTCCCTTCATAATTTTCCCTATTAATTTGCCTCCATCTTTCTATTCCAAATTTTCCCTTAATTTGTGTATTCTAAAATGCATCTCTTACCCCTATCATAATGTGTCATAGTATGGCACTTTTCTATTTTATCCTCTTAATCCACTAATTTGTGCACCAATTTGTCATAATTATGATAGATTTCCAAGTTGCACACTAACTCGCCTTTTCTTTCATTTTGGCTCTCAACCCTATACATTGAGCCTCATTTGCACTAATTTGACTAACCATGATCCTAGTATTCTCTTTCTATCATTTTTCTTTCAATCATTTTATGCATCTTTTGTCAAAATCATAGAGCTACATCACATAATTTTTATGGAGAAGAAAGCAAAACATGGAAGCTACATTTGAAGGAGGTTTTTATGTTATTTTTACATATATTTTTGAATCCTTGTTTCAAATTTCTTAGGGTAGATTAGATAGGTTTTCATGTCTTTGAGGTTTTGTAGTTGCCTTGACATGCATTCTATGCCTTTTTTTATCTTAAAATTTCACGCTTGCATTCTATGTCTTTTTTTTATCTTAAAATTTCATGCTTGCTATTATTTTGCTCCTAGTATTCTCATCACTTTGCTTTTAAAATTTAGTGCATTTTATATCATTATCATAGAGCTACACGATCAACTTCAATGGAGAAGAAAGGAGAACATGCGAATTACGCTTGAATGGAGTTTTATTATTGTTTAATTCCTTTATATTTCAAGTGGTTTTCATGATAGGATTAGATAGGTTTCAATGTCTTTGAGGTTTTGTTGTTTCCTTGATATGCATTCTATGCCTTTTTCTGGTCTTACACCTCCAAATAATATTTTAAAATTATTGAGCGGGAGAGCATGGGAGAGGAATCGAGCGGGAGAGCATGTTCAAATTTTAGGTGGAGCCATGGCGAAGTAGCTAATAGTGCTGGCTCTAGCACTGGTACTGGCGTTGGTCTGGATGGGTCTTTGGATTTGGGGATGCCATCCTTACTAGTACTGGATCTGGCATTGCCAGTGTCAGATCCTTCTTTGTTGGGTCAAGGGAATATTTCCCCGTGCAGGGGAGTCACGAGAACCCCCTCAAAGGAAGTGTTTCCTGGGGCTTCGCCTGTGTGTGAAGCTATGTTAGGGGAAGTTCCCTATCCTTCTCTTGAGGTGTTGAACAATGAGGCTACATCTTCAAAGGACCCACAAGTGGGGTCAAGCGGCAACTCCAGCCCTATTGGTGCTAAAGTCAACCCCCATAGCCTGAAAAAGTGGTCAGAATTATTGGGAGCCAGAAAGGTGAGAAAGTCTCCTTCCTCTGAAGAATCTATTAAGGTGAGTCTTCAAGAAGGAGAAGTTGCTATTTTTGTGCCAGAATCCTTGGTGGATCAATTGGTATTGGCTATGGAGTTCTCGTTGGTTGGTAAGTTCCTGGGTCCTTGTCCGAACATTGAGGTGGTTAGGTCTTTTTCTAAGAAAAGATGGTCATTGAAAGGTCATGTTGATATTGTTGCCCTTCCAAAAGGCTTTCTCTCCTTTTCTTTTTCCAATAAGGAAGATCAGGACTATGTGTTATGTGGAGGACCCTGGATGTTTAGTAGAATGGCTATGGCTTTTTTCAAATGGGTTCCTAACTAGGATTACTCTGATAATTTCTTTATGGCTACCCCTGTTTGGGTTAGGTTTCCTGGGCTTCCCCTCAAGTATTGGAATGAGGGGGTCTTTAAGGGTTTAGCTTCCTCTTTTGGAGGTGAACTTATCTCAATTGATCCTATGATGACTGCTAAGTCTAGACTAGTTTTTGCTAGGATTTGTGTTAATATTGGTCAGTTTGAGAATCTCCCCTCAGTGATTAATATCAACTCCAAACTGGGTTTGTGGAAGCAAGAGGTGATTTTTGAATCGCTCCTATTTGCCTGCTTTGTGTTTCATAAGATGGGTCACTAGGCTAAGCATTGCCCAAAGAAAACTCCTAAGGTTTCTTTGCCTGTAGACTTGGATCCTAAACCTTAGAAGACAACCAGATAGGTCTAGAAGGAAGTGAAGGCTTTGGAAGGTGATAATAGTAGTAAAAAGGAAGCTTTGATTAAGAAAGTGGATTTGAATACTATCCCAACATTGGAGGAAGGGGAACTGGTGGAACTTGCTTCACATGTTTCAAACTCTTTAGCTACCTCCTCCATGGATTTTTCCCCTACTGCGGGTAACCCTATTGCTCCAGTCTCTCATATTTTAGATTCTGCTATCAGTCCCTTCTTGGATTCGGGCACTAGAAATTATGGTGATGATTATGTTCCTATGGTGGTGTTGGTTCCTATTTTGGGAAATATAACTAATGAATCTCAGAGTGGCTCTCCGAAAGATAGAGTTCTTATTGAGGAATTAAAATCAAATGAAGATGACTCTTCTTCTGCTCCTGACACCCTATCAGGTAGTAGTGATGAAGATCTTGCTGCTGGTGAAGATCCCTCAGCATATCAAAATAAGGAACCCTGGACTGTTCAAAAGGGGAAGAAATAAAAAAGGAGTGCAAACTGATTACACCTGGCTCCAAGGGTGTCACTACTAGAAGTAAAGCATATTAGGGAACTAAGGGTCTTATGGTGGATGTTGGATTTCAGAAAAAAAAACCCAAGGTAGATATACCAATAAAGAGATCAAAGAAAGAGAAAGTAAGAAGGATATCATGGATGGTAAGCAACTTACTATCCAGGGAGTCAGCACTCCAGTCAAGAAATGAAGTTCATCTCATGGAATATAAGAGGGTTGAATGTCCCTCATGTATACACCTAAAAATGGTCACCTAGACTATTAGCCCCTTTTGCTAAATCATCAATTGCTTATTCTTGATCAAATCCTAGCTCTATCATTTATTTGATTATTTTCTATGGGCTAACCATCTTATCCTAAGTCTTTATTTATTAAAAAGAATATTCCCTCCCCTTTTAATAAATAAAAAACCCCCACTTTTCCTCTTATCCTAAGTTGCACAAATAAAGCATTATTCTTATTTTATAAAAAGGGAAAAAGCATTTTTTTTCTCATATGGACACAAAAGTCAACTCCTATTTTCCTATTGGAGGATACATGTGCACATGGATTGCTCCTCTTTCAAGCTCCACCCTTGATTAAATCTTTTGCCTCTTAATCTCCATGGTCCATTCCTCCTCATTTCCTATAAAAGGAGAGCTCTCTTCTTCATTCTAGATCCCCAACTTTTTATGCTAACTTTATGCTACAGGTTTTCTAGGTCACTTTGGAGCTTTTGGAGATTTGGAGCATTCTTGCATTCTACATCTCATTATTGCATTCTACATCTCATTCTTACATTCTTAGCTTAGCTTCATATTTATGCTTTCTTAGATTAGTTTCATTTCTATGCTCTAGATTAGCTCACATAGATTAATTAGCTTGGGTTGTAACACTTGCATATTTCCTTTCATAGCTTAGCTTGCATTTCCATTTCTAGCATAGCATTGCATTGCATTTTCATTCTTGATTCTTGAGGATATTGGCATTCTTGCCCTTGTCTTCATTGAATCTCTCATTGCGTGGTTTACTAGCAAGGTTATAGGCTAAATAGCTCTAGCTGAGAGCATTCTTAAAAACCCTTGCACTCCATGCCTAGGGAGCTATGGATTGATTTGTGAGGGCTCATTCTTGAGTTTCCTTCCATGTAATGATCCATAGAAGTGTGACACATTTATTGCACACATTTTTGGTGCCCACTGTGGGGCAGAGTAGATAGACTTTGTCCTTTAAATTCTGCATTTTCGTCAATTTTTGTCAATTTTTCGGCAAGTTTTTAGCTTAATTTTTAGTCTCTGGTTTTTTGTCTCAGACTATCACGTGATACTTTCCAGAAGTATCACGTGATATACCTCTGTATGCGCATGTGATACTTCACCTGTCAGAAGTATTGCCTGGCTATAGTAGAGTATATCGCCTGGTCTCAGGCGAAGTATCGCTTGGCGTCGGGCGAAATATCGCGCAGACTAATAAGTATCGCCTGGTCTTGGGCGAAGTATCACCCCAATCTAATGCGAAGTATCATGCGATACTGTGTCTGTACCTGGCAGTGAGCTATTTTTTGGGCTATTTTATCTATCTTGCAAGTTTTGGGTTGTTGGCTATCTTTTTGAAATTTTTTGAAATTTCCAGTGTTTTCAAATCCGTGCCACTCTGGAAAATGGGTGCCCATTTTTTTTGAAATTTTGCAAATGGTATCAAAAGTTTAAGTGTGATATATCGTTGGAAAGGTCTTTCCGAGCCTAATCCAACCATGATGGTTTCATTTTCAGATTCTATCATTTGATCAGTTATTTTTGCACATTATCTAATTTTTTTCATGTACTAATCATTGTTAGATTTTGGATTTTGATTCTCCTAACTCTTGTTGGTCTAACAAGTTGTGGTTGTAGGCACTTCTTGCTTAAAATTTGCTAAAATTGCATGTCAAAGAGGGCTACTAATGGTTTTTGCAGGGCTTCCCTAAGCATAAAAACCAAATCAAGTGCTTGTTTAATTACTTTCTTTATTAAGTGCAGCATATACTAGTTGTTTCCTTTCATAGGCACTTAATACCTTGTTGTAGAAATTTTGAGGTGGTAGGAGAGTATGCTCTTCACCCTTGTGGTGAAACAGAAATCTTGACCCATCTTGAGATTTTGAATGCAAGGGGGTAATTGAATCTTTTCTTGGTGTGTTTGGGAGAGATTCTTGAGATAGGGGAGTATGCTCTTCACCCTTGTGGTGAACCAAAAACCTTGAACCTCAAGAATTAATCCACTTTTTGTTTAGATTTAGAATCCTTTAGCGGGCCTGCTCTTGAGCAATCAAGAGGAACAACCCAAGTGGGGACAACCTTGTCATCATTTTCCTTGGTGACGAGTGATTCCAACTCACTATAATCTCAAGGCTATCGAGGACACAAAACCTTGGTAGACATAGTACTTATCTTCGTTTGATGTGAGTAACTTGTGGGATTGTGACCATGAGGAAAGCATTAAGCAAGAATGCTTAAGGTACTCTTGAGGTCGCGAGGTCCTAGTCCTTTATGAGGAGCAAGAGGGGTGCTATGAATGGAAACCCTTACTATGAACCATTAGATAGAGGCCACCTTATTTTAGCTGCTTAGCTTCTTGGTGCAAGGATTGATCCAAGTGGACTTACCCGGATCACCCCAAGACACTCACCATATGTGTTCCTTTGGTTGTGTTTTTGACACTTCCATGACAATGCCAATATCTCTTGTGGGCAACCACTTGGTGTGAGGCAAGGGAGCATCAAGTTATGGGCCAAGTTGTTAAGTAATGAGCCTTGTCCTTCTAGGTAGTAATTGCTTGAATTGTCTTCGATTGTGCTATACCAATGTAAATGTTCTCAACATTCAAACACATGGTAGCGTTCATAAGGTTCCCTATTTTGATATCACAAGTGCTTGTCTTGGCAAGGTTGCTTTTGCCCTTGTTTCAAGTGTTCTATGACATGTTTGATCCCATATTGTTTGCAAACCTGTCTTTTATCTATTGCTACTGCTTGTCAAACTGAGAAATTGCACTGTTCAATCTACAAATTTGGTCCAAGCGCTTCAAAACTGAGTTTTCCACGTTCACTGGTCAAGAGTCATATGATATTGAAGTATCCTTGCATACCCTCAACCAAGAATCCTGAGTTAATCTGCTGTCCTATTACTGTTGCAATCTGGAGTTGCTAAACTTGCACTTTAACCTGCTGTAGAGTGTCTTTTTCTGTTCTTACCTGTAACTAGTTTGTTACTTACATGTTTAGATTTGTTCTAGACTGAAACAAATGAGCTAAAACTATTGGATTTGAGCTTAACGAATGCTACTCTTGATCACTTGTCACATCACGGTTACCTCTCTAGCTACTTGCTTATTGAGCTTCTTGCTCGCTGCTCGGCTTTAGTCAATTGATTGTTGTAAGTGCTTGAGCACTTTTGATGAGCCATCTCTCTATTGTTCTACTTTGACAAGTGATCTTTATTAGCTTTTCTTATCTCAAATCTAAGAAACTTTGCCTCATTCTATTAGTCAACCAACATCTCTTTTCATGCTGGTTACAACTCGGTCTCAATTTGAGCAGGAGAGTCATCCTCCGTTCAATTATACACAGTTACCTTCTCCAACTAGATGTTCAAAAGCACCCATTAGCAACAACAGTTCTAGTTCTGACCAATCTGAGAATTCTAAGGCTACACCGTGGTACAAAGGAGGTTTCCTCTTTTCCGCGTTCCAGACTCCCAAAAACACAGACAGTGTCTCACTCACTTTGACTGAACAAGAAAAATTTCAACTCTTGCAAGAACACTTTGAGCGTAAGGATAATCAAGCGCGCTTAGACAAAGAACACAATCAACAAAGGATGGATGCTACTAGGCGCATGGCTTATAGAGGGACATTTCATGAGCAACCTGAGACTAGTAATCATGAGCATAGACCTCTTTTTAATGGAAACAATGGCAACAACACGCCACCAAGATCTCCTCCAAGGCCAACTTTTGCTATGCCTTCTTCACCACCTAGACCTCCTCCCTCTCAACATGAGGCAGAGGCTAATGATGAGATTTCTAGTGAGGATCTTATGAGATGTGAACAAGATGTGGATTTCCAACGAATGATGCATAAGCTTTTAGAGCGTAATGGTGATCAATATTTTCAATATATGACTTCCAGAGGATACAAGCTTCCTCCCGGCTATGATGTCAGACAAATTGTCCAACAAAGAGTACCAACTGAATTGGAAGTCCTTCAAGAAGAATTACGTCGGACAAATCAATGCCTTACCCAAATGGCATTAGAAAGAGAGCCTCCAAAGGTCTCTTTTGTACAATCAATTTGTGCTCTTCCTTTTGATAAAGATCTATACATGGTCCCATTTCCTAAGGATATTGAGGTTCCTAAATATGACAAGTATGATGGAAATGGTGACCCTCATGACCATGTGCGTCATTTTTATGCTCTTAGTATGGACTTTCTTCATGAAGACACATATCTCCTACGCTTATTCCCTCGAAGCTTAAGAGGCCAAGCTTTGGAATGGTTTGCAAAATTGACACCACCTCTTAAGACTTTTGATGAGTTGGCTCAGTGATTTACCCAACAGTACTCTTACAACATCCAACAACCTGTCACTGTGATAGATCTCGGTAATCTAAGACAACATCAAGGTGAGCCATTTGCAACTTACTTACAACGTTGGAGGTCATTGTATTCTCGATATCCTCGTCAGCTACCTGAAAGAGAAAAGATTGACATTTTCATCAACACACTTGTGCCTGAGCTATTTTATGATCTAAGGAAGCAACTGTTCTCCTCCTTCCATGACATGGTTGAAAGTGCATATCGGATTGAGGATGTAGCTATAAGAAAAGGGGATATTGTTATTAATAAAGATGCTAAAGGCAATGGTAAAGACAAGAACAAACCTTGGAATAAGAACAAGTATGTTGTTAATGATGGGGTTGTTGATGCTCCTAAAGTTAAAGAGCCTGCTTTCAATCTTTCCAATGCTATCTATGCAGCAAAACAACAAGAAGCTGCCAACGCTCACAATGCTCCTAAACCTCAATATGCAGATAAGCCTAAGAAGTCATTTCGAAAGCAAGTCTATACCAAGTTGGCAGAACCTTACGATGTGATCCTTAAGACTTTGGTTGACAATGGATATCTTACGCTTCCTGATAAACCTGGTAACTGGGATCCGATAAATAAGCCCGATTGGTGGAGAGAGGATCATTACTGCCATTATCACAAAAACAAGGGACATCCAACAGACAATTGTTTTAGGCTTAAGGATGATATTCAGGATCTTATTGAGAATGGCACAATCTCCACTGATGGCTTAACTAAAAATTCTGATCACACAGCTTTCAAAGATCCTCTACCTAAGCATGATAAGGGGGAAACCTCTCAAACACATAAGAAGAATCATGATGCAAAGATCAATTACATGTATCCTTCTAATATGCTTGTGATTAACATGGTAGAGCCCGTTGAGAGTGTTCTAATGATGAGGTCTCAAGATGATAATAACACCAATCATGGTAAGCCAAAGTTAGTCTTGCAAACACGTGGTAGTTCATCTTCCCGAAGTGAGACATTGAATGCTGTTACTAGGGGGCAAGCCAAGATTGTCCTTAAAACTGCACCAGATCCCAAGCAAGCTTTGCCTTCCAAACAAGTGGCTCCTTCAGCCACCCCTAGCTATGATCTTGTCCAACATTTGCAAAAGACACCAGCACAGATATCTATCCTTGAGTTGCTTCGGTTATCCTCTTCGCATAGAGAGATTCTTGATGAGGCCCTACGTACAACATGTGTTCCCAATGACATTGATCCAGATCAATTTCAGGCTATGGTCAATCACATTTCATCTCCGCTGTCTCTCTCCTTTTCTGCAGAAGATGACATATCTATTGCTCACCCTCATAATCTAGCTTTACACATTGAAGTTCTAGTCTACAATACCCGAGTCCACTGAGTCCTGATAGACAATGGTGCAGGGTTAAATATTGTTTCTTTCAATGTCATACAACAATTGGGTTTGTCAGAATTGGCTGTGGATTCCAAGAAGAAGATTACAATAAAAGCTTATGATGAAGTGGAAAGATCTTCCAAAGGTCTTGTCACGTTGCCGGTCTGAGTGGGCCCTATCATGAAAGATATTAGCTTCCAAGTATTGGACATCCCACTCGCATATAACATTCTTTTGGGTCATCCTTGGGTCCATGACATGCAGGCTATTCCTTCCACTTATCATCAGTGCGTCAAATTTCCATACAATGGCACTGAAGTTGTGATTCCTGGAGACCATACTATTGCTATTAATGCTCTTGCTGCTACTGAAAAATTTGTTCCTCATAATGAACCTTTTGTTGATCCTAGTACGTCTCTAGCTGCTGCTGAGAAATCACTTAAGATGATGAGCCTTGGTATGGGTGAATATACACTGGGTTCCTTTGCTTCTATACCTGTTTCTCCTAGGTCATATGGGAGACCTTCTAATCACATGAAGCCTTCCACTTCTGCTATGGTGATCTTTGATACTTTTGTTCCTTCATTCATTCCTTTAGAAGCAGAAAGAGAAGAACAAGCTATTCAAGAGTGGATCTATAGAGAGGATTCTAGAAATACTCCCATGCTTAGTAATTCAGACACAGATACAGATGAGTCACCGCTACACACTATGGCTCAAATGGGAGATGATCTTCCTTCTATTTCACTTCTTTGGGGAGAAAAATGTATATCTATTGATGATATGGATGTTGATATGGTTCATTCTTGTAGTAACCATCTCGACATGGTTGATGGGTCTTGTGTGGGGTCTGATGAGTTTGTTCCTCGTATTGCCTTAGTGGACCACGTTGGTTCTTCTATGACAAGTCTAGATCTAGCTACTTTTGGATCTTACCCTATAGGCTCAACTTCTCTTGTTACTAGAGATGACACCCCTCGCATAAATGCTATTGAACCAGTCACTTCATTTCATCTCACATCAACACCTGTTACTTCTTCCACCAGCGAACTAGCAACAAAAAAGATTGAATCAACAATCAAGTATCATAGTCATCACATCAAAAGAAAAGAGCAATGGTCAGATGGTGAAAATTACATTGTGGCGGTATCCGCACCTAAGCAAAGTAAAAATAAAAATCTGCTCAAAAATAATGATTCTCAAATAAAAGATGACAAGTTGATTCTCTACAAAAAAATGGTGCACTACTTCAAGCATGATCTCATATCTGTTATACTTCAACCCATTCCTAGAGCTGAGAATAAATTTGCTAATGCCTTGGTTACTTCGGCATCCATTTTACAAATGAAAAAGCATAAATTTCGCTTCAAGTTCCTGGTGGATGAATTACGCTATCCTGCTCACAAATCTTACAATCCTACCATCTTTTCATATCTTCCACCTCATATTCCTCTTGCAAATCCACCACACCATTCCTTCCGCCATCCCTTACACTTTGCCTTTGTCTCTGGTGACTTGTATAGGAAGGGTCTAGACGGAACTCTCCTTAAGTGTCTAGAAATAGAGGAGTCAGAAAAAGTGCTAGCTAAAATCCACAATGGCATATGTGGATCACATTCTAACGATCCTCCGCTAGCTCAGACATTGCTTAGGGCTGGTTATTATTGGTCGAACTGGTTGAGACCTCCTATTGTCACAGTTGTAGCATTTGGGCCTAGGGCCTATCAGTTCTCTACATCAGAGGAAGCAGATTCTTGATGCCCATTTTTGTTTGGGGCATCCTTTGTATATATTTATTGATCTTGAAAAAAATTCCAAAAAAATTCATATATGATGCTGAAAAAATCCTAAAAAGCATATAAAGTCCTGAAAAAATACAAAAAAATCAAAAAATTCAAAAATTCAAAAAAAATTGAAAAAGTGCCTTGGTGAAAACCTGGAAACAGGCGCCGTAGTAGCAAAAATACAAAAACAATTTATAAAAAGTCCTGAAAAAATTGTAATAAATATATCAAGTGGTGAAAACCTAGAAATAGGCGCTGCTTGAGACCCTCTGCACCTATGTCTATCAGTCTTGCGTGGCGCTCATTTTCTCCACTTCTCACTTTGCCTGTCCTAGCCTGGAATTGACTCTTGTCTTAGTCTAGGGGTCATACGATTGTTTTAAGCTTATCTTGGGTCTCTTTGTGCATCTGGGTTTCTTAGGCACCTCACAAACAGTGTTTTTCAACACCACCCCAATTGTGTTTTTCAACACTACCCTTGCGTCGAGTGTTTCTTAACACTTATCAGATATCCTACCCACAGTCTAGATGATGCAATATTTCTCACTGGCAGATGCGATACTCAAAGTTTGACTCTATGACCTACACACACGCACTTGACTTGCTGAGATTTGTTTGATTTTATTTCTTTGCGTGCTGTCTATGAGGATTTCTTTGATGAGTGTTCTCCCCCTATGATCATTTTCGATGATGCATAGCTAGAAGACTGAGGGAATGAGAACATGTTTTATTTCTTTATCTGCTTGTGGGTATATTTTGTTGGTCCTCACTGTCATGAGCATTTATGTTGGTCTTACTTGACACTATGGACCTACAAGGTATTATCCTTGACTATTTTGCGAGTGCATGCTTCTAGTCATCTTGACTTTCTTGTGTCTCGATGCGAGCATAATCTTGCTATATCAAACTTAGGTGATCTCACTGCACTAGTCATCTTGACCTGCATGTCGTTGATGCCTAGGTGGGATTTCTACATTTCTATCTGATATAGATCATATTCAGATCCACATAGTTATGCTAGTGTGTATTGTATGATATTGCGACGCTACCAATAACGCTCAATGATGAATATTAGATGTCTATTGGCTTTGTGACCTTGCAAGTAAACCACTTTTCATGTAGCTTGCATTCTTAAGTTCATGTTAGTTTAGTTTTGCATATTGCATATGGAGAGAGCTCTCCTTTTCATCTTAAGTGGACTTGTTAATCAACTGCGCTCACCTTTTTCTTCTTCCTGATCATTTCTTTCACTTCTTGTCTTTCATATCCCATCATTTTCCTTTCATTTCAGGATCGAAACTGAAATCCGAGTTCACCTTGATCATCCAAATCATCTTTTTCCTTCTTCCATGCAGTTGGTTAACCTTTTGAGGCCTAATCCTTCGATCTTCGCTGGGGCATTCTTCACCTCTTCATCCCCATCTCTTTCAAACTTCTAGTCTTTCATTCACTTTCACATCCCGAGTTCCAATCCCCTCTTCATGGTGTTTACGGGTTGAGGGACCGATAGGTTCGTGCCCCATGTTCCATGTGTGGGGCATACCTTCACTGCTTGATGGTTATTCTGTTCTCTTTCTTCTATTATGATTTCTAGTAATTTGATCCTGTTGCTCTTGCTTCTGCTTTCCCTCTACCTGGATTTCGCTTTCGATCCCGAGGAGGCAAACACATCATATCTTATTGGCTATCTCTTTCCTAAGTGTTCAGTACTGTCACTACCAGGCTGATCATGCAGGATTTGCTATCTCTCTACACTTCATTCTTTGGAGTCAGATCATAATTTGCTTGCCTTCTTGGCTATCTCTTACCTTCTTGGCTAATCTGAGTTGCTTTGTGATCCCAAATCGATCTCACATTTCAACTTCATTCTTTGACTACATGTGTTCCCAGATCAATCACACATTAGTCAAAGAGGGGCAAATGTATACACCTAAAAATGGTCACCTAGACTATTAGCCCCTTTTGCTAAATCATCAATTGCTTATTCTTGATCAAATCCTAGCTCTATCATTTATTTGATTATTTTCTATGGGCTAACCATCTTATCCTAAGTCTTTATTTATTAAAAGGAATATTCCCTCCCCTTTTAATAAATAAAAAACCCCCACTTTTCCTCTTATCCTAAGTTGCACAAATAAAGCATTATTCTTATTTTATAAAAAGGGAAAAAGCATTTTTTTGTCTCATATGGACACAAAAGTCAACTCTTATTTTCCTATTGGAGGATGCATGTGCACATGGATTGCTCCTCTTTCAAGCTCCACCCTTGATTAAATCTTTTGCCTCTTAATCTCCATGGTCCATTCCTCCTCATTTCCTATAAAAGGAGAGCTCTCTTCTTCATTCTAGATCCCCAACCTTTTTATGCTAACTTTATGCTACAGGTTTTCTAGGTCACTTTGGAGCTTTTGGAGATTTGGAGCATTCTTGCATTCTACATCTCATTATTGCATTCTACATCTCATTCTTGCATTCTTAGCTTAGCTTCATATTTATGCTTTCTTAGATTAGTTTCATTCCTATGCTCTAGATTAGCTCACATAGATTAATTAGCTTGGGTTGTAACACTTGCATATTTCCTTTCATAGCTTAGCTTGCATTTCCATTTCTAGCATAGCATTGCATTGCATTTTCATTCTTGATTCTTAAGGATATTGGCATTCTTGCCCTTGTCTTCATTGAATCTCCCATTGCGTGGTTTACTAGCAAGGTTATAGGCTAAATAGCTCTAGCTGAGAGCATTCTTAAAAACCCTTGCACTCCATGCCTAGGGAGCTATGGATCGATTTGTGAGGGCTCATTCTTGAGTTTCCTTCCATGTAATGATCCATAGAAGTGTGACACATTTATTGCACACACCTCATAAGCAAGACATCCTCAAGAATCTGGTAAGAGACCATAAACTTGATATTATTTTTGTTCAAGAAACTAAGATGGGGAAAGATAAGGTGTAAAAAATTAGAATATTCAAAAATAGTGGGGTGGTAGGCATTAGCTCTGAAGGGGCTTCAGGAGAGGTTGTTGTTTTTTGGAATTAGAATCATGTTAGGGGGACTATGATTATGGATAATCTGAACCGCTTAAGCATTAACTTTGTTCATGTTAAGATGGATTTTGAATGGGTTGCTACTGCTATTTATGCCCCCAACTCTAAAGCTGGTAGATCCTAGTTTTAGAAAAGGATTGAAAATCATAGAAATTCATTCTAGGACCTTCCCTAGTTGATTATTGGTGACTTCAATTGTCCTTTGAAAGAAAATGAGAAGTTTGGTGGAGTGGATAATCAGAGTCAACTTGATGGCAGAGTGGAACTTATGGAATTTATCAACAATCAAGCTCTTTTTTGATATGGAGCTTCAGGGGGTCAATTATACTTGGTCAAATAGAAGGATTGGTCAAGACCTCATCTAAGTTAGGCTAGACTATGCACTGATTTTTGGGTGTTGGCTCCAAAGCTTTGGTTGTTCCTTATCGTCCCTTTCAAAGATTAGTTCTGATCACTTCCCAATATGTTTTAGTGTTGATCCGATTACTTTTAAGGGCAACCCACCTTTCAGATTTAAAAAGATGTGGATCGATCATCTGGATCTTGAACAAAAGATTAAAGACTGGTGGACTATCAATATTCAGGGAACCATGATGTTTAGAGTGGTTAAAACACTTCATAATGTTAAACAAAATGTCAAGTCTTGGAGCAAAGATGCTTTTGGTGACATTTTTAAATCTAAAATTCAGCTGAAAAGGGACCTTGATATTATTCAGGATACCATTCAACATTCTGGGATGACTCAAGAGCTCAGAGATAAGGAGGAGAGTATCCTTTCCAAGACTCATAATATTATCTCCAAGGAGGAAGAGTATTGGAGACAAAGATCTAGATAAATTTGGCTTAAAGCAAGGGACAAGAATACTAGATTATTTCATATGTCTGCCTCTAAACATAGAGCCTCTAACAGGATCTCCAAACTTAAAGTGAAGGCTAGGGAAGTTAGTAACGATAAGGATATATCTGAGGCTATGATTGATTTCTTCTCCTCTCTTTTATATAAATATTTGAATCTTCATTTGGAAAATCAAGATACTCTTCTTGATTCCATTCTTGCCATTGTTGATGATGCCACCAACAAAGCTTTAACTTCTATCCCTTCTTTGGAAGAAGTCAAGTTTGTTGTCTTTTCTTTTGAAGGTGATAAATCCTTAGGTTTGGAAGGGTTCCCTATGTTCTTCTTTCATAAATTTTGGCATATTATTGATAAGGACATCTGCAACATAGTTAAAGAATTCTTTGGAGCAAGATCTTTGTTAAAAGAGATTAATGCCACCTTTATTGCTCTAATTCCTAAGAAGCCTGGTGCTGATTCGGTGGATTCCTTTAGATTGATTAGCCTATGTAACTTTGTGTACAAGATTTTATCTAAAGTTATAACCTCTCATTTGCTGGCTATTCTTCCTCAGATCATCTCTCCTTAGCAAAGTGGATTTGTTCCTGGCAAGCATATCCTTGATTCAATTATGAAGTTTCATGAGGTTATTCACTCTACTCAAGTTTCTCTTAACTCTAGATTTCTTTTGAAACTTGATATTTTGAAGGCTTATGATTGGGTGGACTAGGACTTGTTGATCAAGGTTTTGAGATCTTTTGGTTTCAGTGACAATTTCCTCAAACTAATTTTCCAGCTCATTAGTACTTCTACTGCTGCTATTATGGTTAATGGATCCCCCTCCAAATTTTTCAAACCTTCCAGGGGGCTTTGGCAGGGAGATCCTCTATCTCCTATCCTATTTTCAATCATGGCTAAATGTCTAGGGTGTTATCTCCAACATTTAGTCTCCACTGGTTCTTTCAAAGGTCTCTCCCCCTCATCGGCTTCTAGACCTTGTTCTCATGAACAATTCATGGATGACACTATCATCATGGGATTTTCATCTATCCAGGAAGCTAGGGTTATCAAACAGGTTCTTACCACTTATTCCTTAGGCTCTGGTCAAAATATCAACTGGGATAAGAGCTCCTTATTTTTTATCAATACTCCCAAGGATAGGCAGAATAGAATTGCTAGAATTATTGGGTGCAGAATTGATATCTTTCCTGCTACCTATCTTGCCTTCCTCTAGGTCTCAAACCTCCTGATTCATTTTGGGCTGGTATAGTGGATAGATTTAATAGAAAGTTGGCTGGTTGGAAAGGTGCATTACTTAGTCAAGCAGGTAAACTTTAGCTCTTGAAGACCTCTCTGTAGAGCCTCCCCATTTACGCTCTTAGTCTTTTTAAAATTCCTAGTAAACGTGCAGATATTATTGAGAAAATTCAGAGAAATTTTTTGTGGTTGGGAGTGTAATACAAAAAGAGATTGGCTCTGGTGGCATGGGACACGGTTTGTACTCCTAAAAAGTGTTGGGGGGGGGGGGGGCATTGGGCATTTTCCCTCTAAGAGTGACCAATGTGGCACTTCTGGCCAAATAGACTTGGAGGATTTTTGGGGAAAAGAGAGGATGGAATGAAATTATCCATAAAAAGTATCTCTTTTCTTTTTCCCACATCTCTAAGTTTTGGAAAACGGATCTAAAAGTGTAGGGTTCTTCCATTTGGAACAGTATCCAAAATGCTAAGGAGGCGGCCTTTAAAGGGGTGGTATCTAGACAATGGTAGAAGAATCATGTTCTGGGATGATTGCTGGCTCAAAGATTGTCCTCTTAGCTCTGTCTTCGCCTTTCAACCTTTCATTAAATTCTATATTCAAAGATTTGGGTCTAGGGTCAGGGACTATTGGAGGAATGGTTCATGGATTGACCTCTCCTTAGTGGATGAAGTGCTTAAGTCTTTGATGTTGGATCTGATGATCTGGAAGGTTAAGTCATCTAGAGAAGATGAGCTATTTTGGGGTATTCTTCCTTCTGGTGTCTTCACTGTGGCCTCTTGCTTTGTGCTCTTACTGAAGCATCTGCATCCTCTCCCCTTTTGGGCTCAGGTGTGGGACAAAAGTTTAATTCCAAAAATTAATATTTTTTTCTAACTGGTTTTGCGGAATAAAATTCTTACTATAAACAACCTCCAGAAATGTGGTATGATTTTGAGTAATAGATGTTTCCTTTGTAAGAAAACTGAAGAGTCGGTCTTCCATCTCACCATTGATTATAGCTTTGCTTGGGAAGTATGGTGTCTTTTGTTACAATGCTGGCAGATTAACTAGTTTTTTCCCAACAATATGGAGAATTTATGTATGCAATGGAGAAAAGTGGAGGTGCCCATGGATCAGTAGTTGTGGAATCTTATTGCTCCCCATGTGATATGGAGGTTATGGAGAGAATGCAATGATAGAGTCTTTAGGAATAATGAACTCCTGCCTATGGTGATTGTTGAAAAGATTAAGAGAAGTCTCAGGGAAAACTACAGCTCATCGAATGGTATGATGTTGGACTTCAATGCTGGTGTTCTCAGTGCTGGGCCCATAAATAAGACCTCAACTCAAAGGGAGAATTCCATCTGGCTCTCTCCCCCACCGAGATGGATTAAAATAAACTTCGATGGTGCTGTGAAGGGCAACCCAAGCCCGGTGGGTTGTGGTGGGCTCATAAGAGATGACATGGAAAATTGCCTTGCTGTTGTGGCAATGCCCATTGGGGTGCAAACCAATCACATTACGAAAGCCATGGCTCTTCTACAAACCCTTAAAATTATTAAGAAAGAGATGGCTCAGAATGTATAGATTGAAGGAGATTCTATGAATATATTAAGGTGCATCAATAAAATTACTAAACCATCATGGTCCATTAAGGCGATAATCAAAGAAGCCCGAATAATTATTAAGTCTTTTAAGCAAGTTATTATTTTTCATGCTTACCAGAAAGTGAACTATACCATTGATGAGCTGGCCAACTTTGTAGTTAAAGCTAAGGACATCATGATCTGGCACGGATGTAGCAATCTCACCATTGATATGAAAGCCAAGTTGTTTTTTGACAGGTCTCAAAGCAAAAGGGTGGATTGGGAGCATCTCAAGAAATTATGATGATAAGACACATTTTAGCGAAATAGGTTAATATGATTATGGAAAGTGGTGCCTTTCCCAAGATTACTAATTGTAGACATGAGTTAATCTCTATTTATTTCAAAGTTACTTTTCCTTTCAACATTTGGTTTTTCTCTACTTATGCTACTATCATTTTTATCTTCGAGATCATCGGTGGCAGGCTAAATCGAAGGGAACTAAAGGACCATGTGAGATGGAAAAACATGCCGAAGGTCTGGGAAATTCTCAAAAAGGGAGGTCTTACTACCTATATGGAATGGTTGCATGGGACTAAAGACAACACTACAAAAATGTTTGCGGAGTCCTGGAAAGATGGGGCGGTTACTATAGCTGGTCTCACTGTGAACATAACAGAGGAACTCATTGCTGAGGTATCCAGGTTGAGCCTCAAGGGCATCACATTTTATAGAGATAAATTTTTTTTGCAAAAGGCCATCTGACATTTCCCTAAAAGCAAGGTTGAAGTGCAGAGTTTGGTGAAAGATTCCAGTAGCTGCTATGATGTGCTTTCAAGGAAATCTAGGCGATGGTGATGATGATGATCATGGAATATATTACCCTTGATGGTAGGTATAAACACACCCATTCCTACCATTTTGTGTTTCTCTATCATTTCCATCACAAGATTAGGGTGTCTTTTCCTTACTATATCCTTCAATCCATCCACCTTAGTATTTCTCAGCATAGAAAGAAAGAGAAGAAACCCATCCTGCATGAGGGGCGTATTCTCCTCATTGTAGAACACATTAAGCAAACTTCCATCTCTAGTCCTATCATTTCTTCACCCAAAACCTATGGCTCGGATAAGAAATGTATTAGGGAGACGATTGCTAAAGAGGAGAATCCTTCTAGAAAAAAATTTAAAAAGGATAAGGATGTGGGTGTGGATACTACACCACTCCTGATAGTGCAGACGGTTATGAGGACATGGCTAATTTGACTGAGGAAGGTAGTGATGCTTCAACTTCGGTGTCAAATACAGCTTCAGGGGATTATGAGAACACGAAGGAGGAGGCTATTGGTACTATAGAGGCGGGGAATACCTCTATGATCAAGAATAACAATGATGATGACAAGAATGAGGAGGATGTTGGCAATCAACAGGTCCCCATCTTGGTGGAGTATGATAGTTCTGAAGAACATAATGTGCCCATCTCCCCTAAGTTGGAGGTTATCATGGAGGTCTGTTCGGATATTCAGAAGGATGCCCCTGATGCAGAGAAGATTTCCCCTGATGCGGAGATGGTTTCCCCTACTGCGGAGAAATTCAATGTCCCTACCTATTCTCAGAACATTCCCTTTGCCAAAACTATTGATATGCAAGAACATAATGTTCAACTTCTCAAAGAAGATATGGATGACAAAATTGACCCTCCCTTTGGGGTTCTCCAGACTGCAAAGGCAGCTTCTATGTACTCATTTCATTGAAATGGTTCTTTCAGGAAATAAAAAATTTGAATTTAAAATATCATTCTATTTCTGCTAAGGTTGATTCCCTGCAGGAAAGGTTGGAGTCTGGTTCGAACACTTTGGATGAAAACATGAACAATGATAGGGACAAGAAGGTGCAAGAAATGCAAGTTAGAATGGATATGTTGGAGAATGCCATGAAGAAACATATGTAGGATAATAGCATGTTCGTGGGTTTTGCCATGGACTATTTTCTAACCATCAAAGCGAAGTTGGATGCCAGTTCCCCCAGCAAGAAACCTGAGGAGGATAATGAGGATATGGGAGAGGAGGGCCCTGGTAAATGTACCTGATCTACTAAAAGGAGAAAGATCCAAGATAGAATCCAGGAGCTTTCCAACTTCAATACTGCCATAAAAAAGATCTCTGAGGCGAAGAAGGAAGCAGATGAAACTCGTAAAGAGTTTTCTTAGTGTTCTTGGTTCCTGGTGTTGTCCTTTTTTGGTTCTCCCTGGTTGTCGTTCTTTTGTTGGTGTTTGGTTTTGAGGTTTTTTCTGCTGGTTTTGGTTATGGTGGACTGGGTCCCAGTCTTGTTTCTCTTTAGTATGCTTAATGTTTAAATCTTTTATTCTCTACTTGTACGGGGTTTCAGGTCCCCTTTAAAACCTATTTTTGCCTGCAATCAAAAAAAATTTAAAATTATTTTTAAGATTAAAAAGATAAATTTAAAATATAACTTATGATTAAAAAATTTCATTTTAATTTTATCAATTATATATTATTTTTAATTATAATCTAGAGTCATTTCTTTCTATATAAATAATTTTTATTTATTCGTGTTATGTAAAAATTATTAGAGTAAACTATAAATAATCATTTTTCATTGTATTTCTTTACTTTATAATATTATCATAAATAATCTTAAATATTTCTATTAAAAGACATAGACATGTCAACATAAATATTTGACTCAAATGTATTTAAGATATCTATACACATATACTATTAATCTTAAATAACTTAATTAATAATTTCTAATACATTATTATGTTGAAGGCATTTATTATTTGAAAAATCCCAACCCGATTTCTTCTATCAATGGGCTACCTTTCATCTTAAGCATGCAAGACCATTGAAAACATCCTATCCGTTCATTTCCTTTTGGTGTATTAAATATGGCTTCACAAAATACAACAAACACATCACTTTAATTAGTGACAGATATGTCATATCCTCTAACACATCAGTTTTGCACATAATAAAATTTGACTTTCGTTGCTTCTCCATTTGCTAGTGTTTCCATACTATGTGCAATTGTGGAAAATTTATCTGGATACTAGATTGGTAAACTTAGTCCAAAATTTTGTTGGCTTTACAACCATGTGTTTGTGACATTTTATATTTTAGATTTTTTTGGTGATAGGAATTGATTGTAGGTGGTTTTTATGGGTCTTTTGAGACCTCGAGGATTAATTCTAGGGAAAAATAATGTATGTGGTTGGAAGGCTAAGTAATTACATTATATAGGGTGTTTACATTATCATCACCCCCTTCCATCATTTTAGGGGTGTTGTGGACATAATTATTATTTAGTGGGAGGATGGTACATTCAAATGCTCACCTTGGTATCTTAAGTTTGGTAAATTTCAAGGTGCTTTGAAGTGTCATGAGAAGATTGTGTTTGTGGTAGTCAAAAGGGAAGAAGCTAATTTCCACATGTATTTGGATAATAAAGGGGAAGCCTTCTTTTGGAAAGAGGTGGATCCATATGAAGAGGAAATTTAAATCTTTTCTTTGTTGCAAGATGTGTGCACTTGGTCTCCTTGTGTTGTTTAGCACACCACTTGAGTTTGTGACATGGCTTAACTGTCTCTTGTGGATTCTATAAGCTAGTGGTTGTATTAGACATTGACAAGTTGATCTTTTTGTGCAACAACAACCACACTTGTAAAAAGTGGTATCAGAGCTTGGTCGTAGGTTCAAACCCCTCACTTGCGCTGGGGGGGGGAATTGTTGCAAGGTGTACGCCCTTGGTCTCCTTGTGTTGTGAAATGTAGTGCTTAGGTTTGTGACATGGTTTAACTTCCTCCTACTGATTCTATAAGTCTAGTACTTGTATCAAGCATTCATAGGTTGATCTTTTGATGCAACGATAACCACACTTGTAACATTCTCCTCCCAGTGCTCAATCTTCTAACAATGAAGTGGCTATGGACCAATAGTTTAGTGTAATAAGAGTTAGCTTTAAGGAGGATGAAGAAAAAGATGAAGAAAAACCTGCAAGTGATACCTTGAAAAATTCTCCTCCTTCATATGATATATGGTTTGTGAAAAGAAGGAAGAAACATTTATTTGATTTTACAAATAGATCTCTAATTTAGATGAAAAATAGATAGAAAGTGAGCTAGTGGGTAGTAATTTCTCACAATCCCCTTCTTCAATTGCAAAAAATGGTGTGAAAATAGTACAATTGTTTCAAAGTCACCTTTTAGGAGGAAATCATTATTCAACTTTGTCTTTAGAAGGTCTAAGAGGTTTTTTGAATTAGAAATTATGTTAGGTAAATATCAAAGTGATAGACAACATGAAGGAAACAATATTATCAAAAGAAGTTCAATAGAGCGACCAAAGATAGTAGCTAACCTTTTGGGTTCCAAATGGGCCACTAGTGATAAGCCCAACAAGAAATAGGTTGTGGGTGAAAAATCAATGAAAATGAATCTCTTTTTTACATCATTTGGTGATAGTCCTAACAAGAAAGGGACTAAGAGCAATAATTTTTTAGAAATGCATTATTTTTCTACCTTATTCGGTGATAGTACAAGTAACGTAGGGACTTTGGGTGAGAGATTCATTGGAGTGAATCTCTTTTCTGCTTCATCTGATGATTTCCCTAATAAGGAATAAATTATGGATGAGAAATTGGTGGCCAATAACTCTCTCACATGACATTGAATGGAAAGGATTAAATAGCCCTAAGTTTTTCCTTCACCATCTTTGCAATTTTATATTTTATATTAAAAATTATTATAAATAAATATAATTTACTAATAATTAATACATATTATTACATATATTCAAATTAAATTTAAATTGTATTTTATATTATATAAAAAATATTTAATATATAAATAGAAATATCTTAATATTTTTATATAATATAAATTAGAGAATAAAATTTGATACAAACTCACTTGAAAATAAATTGAATTATTAATTAATACTCAAGTCAAAAAATGGCTCTGCAAAATTCGTGAGGCTTGCGAAAATAGAAAACATGTAATTTTGGGAAAACTTGGCAAAATCAGGATTCAATCTATTTGTCCCATTGTGGTCCTTACTCTTCAAATGATCGAAGAGGCTGGGCTCCCCCTCCATCATCCATAATTAAAAAAATTTGGAAAGTAGTGAAGTTGAGGAGATACAAGAGATTGGAGAAGTTGGCTCTCAAAACAAACATGAACAAAAATGAGACATCCAAATTATGGGTAATTCATTGAAATTCTAATATCCTGACTTTCACTTCTAGAGCCAACATAATTACCTTGGGAAGGAAGACTTCCCAACATGGTAACCCTAGGAAGAAAGTGTTTCCTTTTGGCACCAATCAATTTCATCATTTGTAAAAAAAGATGGAGGGTTCTCTAAACCAGCCTCTAATATAAAAAATGTCAGCAATAACACTTCTTTCTGAAACCCTAGAAGGAACAATCCACTAAAACTCCCAACACAAGGGATTGACTAAATCTCCCTCCAAGGATACTATATCAATTAATATGAACAATAAATATATAGAGGGATTGCACCTATACTATAGAAATCATGGCCTTTTTTTCCAATGATGTGGAAGGGATGCCCAGATTAAGGAAATTGCAAAATGGTTCCAAGAAGTCTTCAAGAGCCAGGTAGGTATTACTATCTTATTTGATCATTTATTATTCATCAATTGCTTTGATTCATCCATCAAATCTAATTTTCTAACTGGAAAATGCCAAGATTTTAGAGGGCACAAATTTATGTATTCTGAATGGTTTCCTAAATTTAACCCTAGCAAATTTAGGAAGCTTGGAATTATTAGATGGATTAAACTGACAAATTTACTAGTCAAATTAATGCATAGTATTATTTTAGAGGACATAGGAAATAAATTAGGTAAATTTGTTAAATTGGAAGACATTTTTTTAGCATACTCTGATGTGATTATTGCAGTTAAGATGGATATTAATATTAAAACCCTTAAAACCATCAATTTGAATACAAAAGAGGCATCATACATAATTGAACTAATTTTCTGCACAACCCAGAATTGGGAAAGAGGAGTATTAAAACCCCCATGAAACCCCATTCCTGGGTTATCCCATAGCCAGTAGTTAATATTAAATTTAATGATAATGTTGGAGGATTTATTGTTGAAAATATAGGTGAGGACAAGATTATCTAGGGTCAAACCCCGAGTATGGTCTCATTGTTGATTAACATTATACAAGGCCCATAGGAGTGTAATTAGTCCCCAAGTAAGATGGAGTTTATGACCAAGACACCTCAAGAGAATATCTCTAGCCATGATAATTAAGAGGGGAACCTAAGTGAGGAAATTACCCCCTAGACACTAAGAATGTATCCACATAGGAAGAATTAGACAGAAATATGAGGGAAGTAAATGACAAATATGAGCAAAATATGACCCCTATGGTTAAGGAGACTAATCTAGAAGAAGGAGAAATACCCATGGAAGGAAATATTGAAGTTAGCTCCACCAAATAAAAATATGAGATGGTGTCAGGAATCTAGGAATCCCAAAAAATGGAACTTACCACTTTTGAACCTACAAGAGATCTCAGAGAGTCAAGATTAACACATGATGAGTGAGAGATTGAAAGAACACAAAATTAATCACAATGATTTGGAAGAAGTGTGTGATGAGATTCTAAGAGAGATATTAGAAAATGTAGTGGAAGAAGAAGTTAACAAAGAAAAAGAACATCTAATTTCCAAGATTGTGGAATTATAGGAGGTGGAAAAACAACAAATTGTATTTGAGGAAGAAATGGTGGAACTGGGGGCCAAGGAAGAAGCAGGAAGAAGATAATTTAGGCATTTCCCTTATTGATTTTAGTAATATTACACCAAACTGTGCCAAAATTAACAAAAGAAGAGGTGGAAAATCACTTTCAGAGCTGAGGAAAAAGGATGGTCTAGCTCAAGACCAAACTAAAATAAGTACATTACTCAATGCAGGGAAGGGGAAATTTCTTCCCATGGAGCCATGAAGGTTAATACTTGGAATGTTAGGGGCCTAAACGCGCCTAACAAGCAGTGAATTCTAAACATTGCCTAACTATTTCAAAACCTGATTTATGCCTGATCCAAGAAACTAAGCTAAACTTAGAAGATGTAGGAGATTTTCAAAGAAAGATGGTTATGTGGGAGATTGTGGTAGTCCCTACTAAAGGAGCATCCAAAGGCTTAGGAATCATATGAGACCCTAGAAATGTTTCATTCTCTATCAGTTACAGAAAAAGAACTGGATGAGTGGGCATGTCAAAATCATAAGAAGCAATTTGCAATATATTCTAATAAAATGTTTATGGCCCTACACAAAATCAAGAAAAAAGGGTCATTTGGAAGGAAATAGAATAGTTTATGGAAGGCATATCAAATCAAAGTTTCTTAATAGGGGGATTTCAATGCTATCCTCGACCCCAAGGAAAAGTGGGGGGATCCACTAGACTACCAGAAGCCACGTATGACTTTAGAGAGTGGGTCGATAAAAATAATCTCATTGACATCAAAACTGATAAATAAGGTTTCACTTGGAATAATAGAAGGTTTGGTTTCAGTAATATTGTAGAGAAATTGGACAGATTCCTCTTTAAAGGAAATTGGCTAATTTTCCATATAAAATTATAGCAGAGATTTTAGTATACTCAGGTCCAGTCCAGGTCAATATAATAGAAGACATCCAACCCAATAGATGTCCTTTTAAATTTGAGCAGATGTGGCTAAAAACTGAGAAATTGATTAAACTAATGGAGCAATGGTGGAATGAAACCCAAATTAATGGGTCTTAACTGTTTTTCCTAGAAACTAAAATGAAAACCATTAAAAGGGAATTGTTAGCTTGGAACAAAAACACCTTTGGTAACATTTTTTAGACCAAACTAAAAATTGAAGAAGATTTGGAAAATCTTAACATAATAGTGATTGAAAAAGGAATGGACTCAAAACTATATTCAAAATAAAAATAATTAAAAACTAATTATGAAGACATATTGTCAAAAGAAGAAATCGTAAGGACAAAAACAAACCTTTATTGAAGACCCTAAATTAATTACTAAAGGAGAAGTTAAGTATTTTGAAAACATTTTGAATAATTGGAATGGGTCAAACTTTTCTAACCAACAAGACATTTTACAATATATACCTAAAATAATATCAAAGGATCAAAATAGAAAACTTACATCTAAATTCTCTAAAACTAAAATAGAATGGCAATCAAAAACTTGTAGCCTGACAAGGCTCCAGGACTAGATGGTTTTCCAGCTCTATTCGTTAAAAAATGCTAGCATTTCATAGGGGATGAAGTAGTAGAGCATTGGAGGGGGTAAGGAATTTAGGAAAGCTCCTCAAAGAAGTGACCAATACATTCTCACATATACCAAAAAAGGAAAAACCTAATAGCTTTAATGAGTTTAGGCCCATCTCATTAGGCAATACTATTTACAAGATATTAACCAAGATTACAAAAATTTCTACCTGACATCACCAATGAGCAACAAATAGGGTTTATCCCTAGGAGGTCTATATATGATGGAGTAATAATTACTCAAGAAGCTATCCACTCCATACATCAAAACAAAAATTCTAGTATGTTGATCAAACTAGATATCAACAAAGCCTATGATAAAGTAGATTGGCATTTTTTATACAAAGTTTTGAAATCTTTTGGGTTTTCCAAACAATGGATTAACTTGATATTTGAATACATTTCTACTCCCAACATTTTTGTACTAGTGAATGGAACACCAGAGGGTTTCTTTCACTATGTCAGAGGACTTAGGCAAGGGGACCCCATTTCCCCTTTCCTCTTTATTATAATGGCAGAGGCACTTGGCAGAACAATTACTAAAGCTAGGGAAGAAGTGAGAATCCAAGGAATTAAGTTAACATCAAGTCTTGAACCTATAACTCACCAATAATTTATTGATGATACCATGCTCTATTGTAAAAGCAGTAGTGATGAAGCAAAGATATTTAAATCCATCTTGGACTCCTACACCAAAGCATATGGTTAAGAGGTCAATGAAGCTAAATATGAGATTTTCTTTTTCAACATAGATCTTAACTCAAAAAGAGACATGCAATATCTTGAATTTCAAAAAAGGGGAACTTCCTTGTAAATATTTATGCCTCCTTCTAGAAGAAGGAAATAAATCTAAGGAGCTATGGGATCACATTATTTTGAAAATTAAAAAGAAAACAGAGTCTTGGAAGGGAAAATGGCTATCCTTGGCATGGAAAGCCTCTATGTTGAAATTAGTTTTCTCAGTCATACCTATTTACCAAGTATCTTGTATTAACTTACTAATGGAAAAATAAGAGGAGATTAATAAGGTGCTTAGAAAATTTTCTAGTAGGGATCCGAGGATAAGAAAATAATGGCCCTAGTAGCATGGGACAAAATCTATATACCTAAAGAGGAAGGGGTTTTAGGGATTAAGAACATTAGGGATCAAAGCAAAGCACTAGGAGCCAAAGTAATCTAGAGGATGCATTACAAACCAAATCTAAGATGGGTGAATATCCTCAACCACAAGTATCTAAAAGGGGAT